>CM044549.2:12656830-12786830 GCA_024416835.2 Perccottus glenii
TAGTTGATTACCAGACTTGTGGGTTGCCGATATGGAAACCCGCTTGAGGTCAAATGATGGTCAGGTTATTGAAGTTAGCAGCCTGTGGCTTTTCAAGGTGGATGTTGAAGTCTCCTAATACCACCAGAGGAGTACCATCCTCAGGGAAGGATGAAAGAAGCGCATCCAACTCCTCCAAGAAATGTCCAAGCTGACCTGGGGGCCGATAGATAACTACAAAATGACTTTTAACAGGGTGGGTGATGATAACAGCATGGAACTCGAAGGAGCTGTTGTCACACAAGGGTGATAGCTGTTTAAACTTCCAGTTGGTAGGTAGTAGTAGTCCAGTCCCTCCGCCCCTTCCAGTGAGGCGAGGACTGTGGGAGAAAGTGTAATTATGGGAGAGGGCGGCGGGAGTGGCAGAGTCCTCTGGTTTGATCCATGTTTCTGTAAGTGCTACAACTGAAAGACCAGAATGTTGAACAAAAGATGTGATGAAATCAGCTTAACAGCAGACTGGCAGTTCCACAAGCCTATTGGGAAAGTAGAAGGGGCAGTTATTGACAGTGATACAACATGCAGATTATTATGGCTGCATCGCCTTTTGCGTGAAACAGATGATAATGTCCGTGTTGAAATGACAGTAGTAATTTGAAAGCCATTGAAGAGCCGAAGAGGAATTATGCAAGAAGAAAGTAAAAGTAGAAATAATAAATTTATAAAGTGCAAACAATAAGTTCTAAAAAAAAAGTGCAATACTCAGGTGCTCTGTCGGTGTGTCCCTGCTCGGTGGAGTGGCGTGCAGGTAGAGTCGATGGTCTTTACTCTCTTCGGCCTTCACGCAATGAGGGCTGCCGCGACCGCTGCCGCGGTGGTTACTCCCACTTAGGCCTAGTCCACACGGACACGGGTATTTTTATAACCGGAGTTTTTCCTCCTGCGTTTAAAAAAAAAATCCCGTCCACAAACACTTAGTTTTAATGAAATCTCCGTCTACATGAAAATGCAAAATCCCGCTATCAAGCGCTGTCAAGAGCATGCCACACCAGCAGGCGGCGATATCACCCTAATCGTAAAGGCATGTTGGCCAATCAGAAGCCTAACAAAAAGTTATTACCAGTTCCGGTAGGCTAACAAACATACCGCACAGAGGAAAGGGGGAGTCATATGTTTGGAGTGATGATGAAGTTTAATTGTTCCTTGCTGTCACACTTGAATACAAAGTTAGCAAAACTCAGGAAAACGTGGACTGGGAGTCTTGCCAGTCCAAGTACGCCGACATCCTAGCGCTGTTCCTAGAGCAGTACCCTTCTGAGATGTCCCAAGAGTTTCCTCATCGTAAAAAGGATATAACCAGGACCATCATCACCAACAAGCTTAAGGGGATACGGGGTAAATACAGGCAAGCGGTGGATTCCGATCGGAAAAGCGGCCATGGCAGAGTGGTTCTACTTTATTTTGAACTATGTGAGAAGATATGGGGTGGTTCCTCTGCAACGACAACCATTCCATCCGGTATAGAAACGATGGATGTTGATACGGCCTCTCATCACAGTTCAGATTCTGCATCTTCTACATTTGATCTCTCGGCTGCGTAAATGTCTCCTGTGTCTGATCAACTTCAAGACTCTGATGGCAGCACTTTGGCCCCCTCAGTGGTGAAGGAGAGAAGAGCTCTACTTAATGTATGTATCCTTAATCGTTGACCATTAAGAAGTGCATTTTGTTTATAAAAGTAGAATGTAGATTAACTCTATATACACACCGTTACCGGTGTGTCTGTTGCAGTGGTGGAATAAGTACCGGATCATTTACTTAAGTAAAAGTAGCAATAGCACAGTAGAAAGGTACCCTGTATTAAAAATCGTAAAAGTACAAAGGTATAAGCATATATGTTTCAACAAAAGCATGAATTAAGTACCGAAAGAAAAAATGTTGAATTAATTTCATAAAACAGATATTTTATTACTGGAGAACTTATCAATGTGTTAATGTGTTCATCATGTTAATGTTACAACTGGTAAAGGCAGGGATAATTTTAAAGGCATAGTTCACTTTAAAATGAAAATTCTGTCATCATTTACTCACCCTCAAGTTGTTTCAAACCTGTATTTCTTTCTTCTGCTAAACATAAAGGAAGATATTTTGAAGAATGTCAGTAACCAACTAGTTAACTGGAAACATTGACTTCCATAGTAGAAAAAAAAAATACTATGGAAGTCAATGTTTCCATTTAACTAGTTGGTTATATACTGGTGGGTATTGATAATCTAAAACTGCAGTACTGGACATTGGAAATACTCAAAACATAAGTTACACAACTGTACTTAAGTACAATGTAAATGTACTTAGCTTTATAACACCAAGTTGTGTTGTGTTGGTCATGTGGCTAACTTGGTTGTAACATTTTAGCATTTTGGCTATGTAGTTGAAACTTTCTTATGTAAGTTTGAAATAATTATTTTAATCTACTCTTTTCCAGGCAAAACTCAAAGGACACAAACAGGACATACTTAAAAGAAAGCTTCCAGTTGAGACACAGTTGCTGCATGCAGCCGAGGAAGACATCCAGATGAAAAAAAGTATTCTGGACATGATGGAGATGTCAGAGAAGCAAGCTTCTGAAAATTTCAGGAAATTATCTACTAGTCTTGAGAGTCTGACAAGCTCAATTGCAGATGGATTTTCACTGCTGAGACAAGTTATAATGCCTCCACCACCACAACCATTCAACATGTCACCATACCAAACCAGGGGTCCTTATTGGCACATGTATGCATCATCACCACCACCCAACACTACACCTGCCACATTGCCACCCAACACATTTCCACCCAACACTACACCTGCCACATTTCCACCCAACACTACACCTGCCACATTTCCACTCAACACCACTGTAAGTGTGTCACCACACACACCTGGCTCTACCTCACCTGTGCAGGGATTCAGACCGTTTTCATTCACACAAGCACTTTTCCAGGATGACATTTGAAGTTCTTGACCAAAAACATTAGAAAGCTGTTTGGGCTGCATCTTTATATTTATTTCATTTTTTATTACACTTTCACTTTGTGTTCAAAGACTGTTGAAGTACACCTGTTTTTGAGGTGTTAAATGTTAGATTTGTTGTTAGGTGGCTTCAATATTGTATGTAGAAAACAATTATTGGAAAAAAAGGTCTGTTTTGTTTTTAATGGACTGTCAAACACTTTAAGTTTGTAGTACAGATTTTAAAGATTTTCTGTAAAGGAAGCCCGCCTACTTTTAAGTTATGAGGTCAGGTCATGCCAGTAGTATTCTTTAAGTTACCAGTTTTGACACTGGTAATGCTCATTAAGTTAATTTGTTAAATTGTGCTGAAACTCAGGCAGGTTGTGAACTTGTGACTTTTTGTGTAGTGGCTGATTCAGTTCCAACAATGTGAAGAATGTATTCAATACAAAGAGTTTGAATATTGTACACGTCTGAGTGAGTGTTTATTTAACATAAGACAATGCCATGTGTGAATTGTAGATGCCTTAAACTCACAAGAACATGACAACCACATACATAATTTTCATATAAAATTGCCTTAATTGATTTCCTGAAACAAAACAACAACTTTTAACTTAAGGCACTTAACAGTTTTTCACATGTTCAGGATTACACTTTATAGACCATAAGCAGGTTTAAATGGAATGTAACACACCCTCATGTACAAAGCAGAGAAGACAGTGTCCAGCAGATAGAAGTCCCCTTTATGGGTCAAGAAATTCAGTAAGAACTCTCCTGACCCTTTTCCCTTCTGCTGTGATGCAGTCGGATCTGTAATAAGTCTGTGTGTCTGGCTGGTTGTCCTTGTCATGCTGAACTGCCTCATTGACTCTGTTCTCGTCCATCGTCTCCTTGGTGGCCTCACAGTAGTTATGGAGCACAAAACAGGCATAGATGACAAAGGGAAGGTCGTTTAGATTAATGTCCATCGCCCTTCTCAATGCTCCAAATCGTGCTTTCAATCTGCCAAAGGCGCATTCAATAACCATTCTGGCTCGACATAAGGAAAGTCCAAAATACTGTTCCTGAACAGTGCTTCCCCCATTTGCATACTCCTTCATCAGGTAGGGAAGCAAAGGATACGCGGGGTCCCCAAGAAGTAAAAACTGTAATGGACTCCTCATGTTCTAAAATTAGTTTTTTTGAGGAAAAGATCGTGCCATTTTTCAAAGCATTGAATTTGTAAACATACAGGCGTCATGGACACTACCTGGCCATTTGACTACTACATCAATAAATGAATATTTGTAGTCACATGGGGCTTGTATGTTAAGAGAAAACCTACCCTTTCTGTTCAAGTAATCCATAGCATTTGTAGATGGCTGCTTACTTTCTACGTGGGTCCCATCCACAGCAACAATGCACTGAGGAATGCCATGGGCTCGGTGAAACCCCGCTACAAGTTTGTTTACTTTGGACTCAGTGACAGGTAACTGTATATACACAGGGCCCAAGTGGACAGTAATTGCTTCACATACATGCCTTACTATTTTAGACACCACTTGTCTTGATAATCCAAAGGCGTTTGCAGTCTTGCGTAATCTCCCCTCGTCTGCTAAATAGTACAGTGTGCAGGCAACTTTTTTGACACTGACAGGCGATCTCATTACAGTTGTCTGCCCTTCAATGTGCGGGCGAAGCAGCTCACTCAAAGTCAACAGCGATGTCCTCGACAAACGAAAATTCTCTCTCCATTCTTCAGCAACCACTTCGTTCTCAAAGTTGTCCCACCAACTAGAGGTCCAACCGGGTCTCGTCCAAAACCGGCGAGGGCGGCAGTGGGGTCTGTGTCGCGGGATTGATGTCATTACCAGTGCCCTGCGTAGAATTTCATTCCGACGCGTCTGTTCCGCAATATAATAATATAACTGAGCATGTATCTGTGTACATGATATAAGCAGCTCTGTTAGCACAGTTACTATCAGCAATATGTGGTCCGCCATTGCACAGAATCGTCAACCATAGGGTCGTCAACAAAGCAGTCAGCGGCGCACAATCTGACGTCAAACACAGCGGATAACGGCGCACACTCTGACGTCGCAAGGCAAAAACGCCGGTTTTACTGTCCACAACAACGCTGCAACCGGCGTTTCTGAAAATCCTCACCCTGGCAGGGGTTTTCAAAAATGTTCGGTTTCAGTGACCTGATACTGCGTTTACATGTGGACAAACGGCCGAACCGTGTAAAAAAAAGTCACGTTTATACCCGTGTCCGTGTGGACTAGGCCTTAAATACCTGTCTATTCAAGTAATTGAATTCAGCAGGTCACGCCTCGAGATGGCCACAAACAACTCAAACGAAACCAGCCCGCGAGCAGGTGAGAGTAGATGCCGGTGCACCACGTGACAGGGTCGTAGTAAAACACTGCGCGGTTTTTCAGCAATAACTCGGAACTAAGCTCAAAGAGACAAGAATTACATACACTCACACAGTTCTGTAGGCTTCTGCTGCTAAGTTGCTTCTCCTACTGACTTTGATTAAACCACGGGGTTATATAGCAGAGCGGAACTGGTGTTTGGTCACGCCTCCAGACGGCCACAAACAACTCAAACGAAACCAGCCCACGAGCAGGTGAGAGTAGACGCCAGTGCACCACGTGACAGGGTCATAGTAAAACACTGTGCGGTTTCTCAGCAATAACACGGCACTAAGCTCAAAGAGACAAGAATTACATACACTCACACAGTTCTGTAGGCTTCTGCTGCTAAGTTGCTTCTCCTTACTCAAAGCAATGTGTCTTCAGTGATTCAAAATACATTTTCAAAAGGAAAAGAAACACTGGAGTTAAGGGTTTTTCATTTCATTTATAGCTTTTTAAAATTGTCAGCTCTTTTGTCTTTCAGTGATGTCCGTTTAATGCAGGACTTGATACCTGCTGTAGATGGGCTGCAAATATGTCACATGTATTTCTTTTCTAATTGGCTTTGTACTGGAATCAGCAGCCATCTGTGTAAGGAGAATAAAACACCTGCACTGTTCTGAGATAAAGGCAGACAAGGATCTTCAGGAGCCCCTTAGTTATGTGTTATAGCCCATAAACATGTGATGCTACAGTGTGTGGAAACCCATTTCTATTCTTTGGATGTGCATGCAAGGCCATAAATAATTAACACTGTAAACTGGATACTAATGGTTTCTGTATGTTGCTTTTATAAAACAACTGATATTTTTGTAAACTACACACAACAAACTTGCTTGTCTTCAAATATCACTTTTTTCCTCCAACCTCCACTGGTCATGTCTCTATTTCAACTATTTATGTGGTATCTTTGGAGCACACAGCAAGCTTCCCTCCATCTAACTGCTGTCCATCTAACTGGCCTTCATCTAATTGCTGCTCTCAGTGCAGCTTGAGCTGGATTTCTTTAGGGACCTCTGGCTATCCATTTATGGCCCCTATCAGCTTCACACACGTGCAAGTGCAATATTGACTTGCCCCAAGCCCAGATAACATCTCCTTTTAATCCACAGCCCCCAGTTGGTGAAAGGAGTATAGTAAACGACAGAGAGGGGAAGGAAATGCTGACACATCATGCTGTTTTTCATTTTAGCTGTAATTTCTCTCTGCCAGTTTAGTTTCAAAGCCTGTTGCTGTGTGAACAAAGGAACTAGCAGTGCACAACATTTTTGGGAAAAATTGGTGGTATATATTGTTCGATACCTTAGTCAAATTTGACCGGACGGCCAACTGTGCATGGAACAAGCCACGTCCTCTTGATTAGATCTCAATTTGTCATTTTTTACAATTTCAAGCTTCTTGTTCACAAATTCGGGAAAGTTTGTTTTTTATTTACTCGTGTAGGATCAGCACAATTTGCAATAGAACCCTTTGAACTAGTTTAAAGAAGCAAGTAATAATGAAAGTTTTGCATGAGTTAGCTACTGTACCTTGCGAAAGTATTCGGCTCCCTTGAACTTTGCGACCTTTTGCCACATTTCAGGCTTCAAACGAGAGTGATGAATGTAACTACGGTTCTATGAATCCCGGATGACCGCCAGGGGCGGTGCATTAAGCACTGGATGATCATCTTTGCGCATGCGCAGGTCGAGAATCTAATATCAACAAAGTCACTTGTGACCTCCCGGTGACCCACGCGGGCAATTTAGTCACGTGATACCGGGAGCTCAGTCCCTTTACCTTCTTGCAAGTACAAGGATTCCGAGGGACTGGCTGCCCTGGCGGTCATCCGGGATTCATAGAACCGTAGTTACATTCGTAACTCTCATTCTATTTCATCCCTCCTGACCGCCAGGGGCGGTGCATTAAACACTGGATGACGTATACCACCAAGGTCACGAGGAATCAGCAGACCATAATTCAGCACAACTTATCAGAACGTAGAAGTGTCCTGTTGTAGAACTTCCTCCAGTGGATGTTCACTCTGTAAAAGCTAGTGAACATGGAGTGGTCAATGACGCCGTAGCACAAATTACCGCCAAAGGCGTCCTAGTCATTGCTGCCTAGGAAGTAGTAATGCCCCTTGTACAGTGACACCGCACTCCTACCGGTAGTGGTTGGTCACGGGCATTGTACGCCTGTTTAATCGTACTCACCACCCATTGCGCCAGGCGTTGTTTAGGCAGCTCCTGGCCCTCATGTGGACCAGCATAGCAAACAAACAACTGGTTTGTTTTGTGCATCGCAGCAGTTGCCTTTACATCCCCTCAAGTGCTCGGACGGGGCATAGATGCCAACACAATTCTCCTGTATCAAAGTGGGTCAGCTGTAGTGACTGAATACCCTATTACTGCCGACAGTTTTGCCATCGACTTCCATGTCGACAGGCGATTGGTGCCACAAATACCTTCAGGGTAGACGGTGACCGTCCCCAATGCAGGAGTCCTTGTAAAACGATAGAATGGATAGAATGGATGAAATGGGACATTCTACCGGGTCCTGTCCCCGTCACCACCTCTCCAACAATTTCCATCGATTGCCATACAACCGTTGGTGCCCGAGCGTTTCTCATGGTATGCTCCACATCCCCGCCAAACTCAAAGAAGCCTGATCCAGGCCCTGTAACGGCCAGTTCTACAGCTGGCGGCGATCAGGATTGAGAGATCTGTCCTGGAGGTGAGATGCCTAGGGGAGCCGCAGCAGAGCCTGCATAGCATTAGACACCACGTCCTCGCCGGCCAGTAGGGGCCACCAGGAGGAGTCCGTGTCCCTCCTGAAGCTCTCTGCAGAGTGTGTGGTCCATTAGAGGGAACGGAGGAAACGTGTATAGGAGCACTGTCGGTCAGTCGTGCGCCAGCACCTCCAGTCCTATGGACTGGTGCTGTCCAGAGAGAACCACAGGGGACAATGGGTGGCCACCTGGGAGACCACCAACATGTCAGAACGAATTAGTACAAGCCAGCCTCACGGATTTGTGAGAAAATGGCACATGGCCAGGTGTACGAGCCTCACGGATTTGTGAGAAAATGGCACATGGCCAGGTGTACGGCAATTAAATTCCAGAACATTCATGTGTTCTGTGTACAGATGTCGGGGTCACTCCTTCTGGACCAGGCGGCCCTGCCACATCGCACCCCAACGTGTGGAGGAGGCCTCTGTACATACAACCTCTGTCCACACTGGTAGAGAGCCCAGGGGAATGCTTTGTGTAATCCAACCCCTGTCCCTCCACCGAGACTGCCCTGGGAGCAACGAGAGCAGCCCCAGAGGCACCACACTGGAGGCGGCTGTCAAGCCAAGAAGTTGAAGATACAAGGCAACAAGGCAGTGCCCTGCCATGCCGAAAGCGGAAAGCATTGTTACCATGCCGTTGACCGCTGGTATTGTGCTTCCATGGGGATTGTGTTCAGACTGACACCAAGAAAGATTGTACGCTGTGCCGGAACTTGCTCTTTTTGAAGTTCACCCACAGGCCCAAGAGCTCTATATGCTCGAGAACAGCCATTGTTTCTCAAACGGCCTGTGTGCGGGTTGGTTGCGCATATGAGCCAATCGTCGAGGTACAGAATCTTGATACCCCGCACCCGCAGAGGCACTGCTGCCACGACTTGAGTAAATACCCTGGGAGACAGGGACAACCCGAAAGGAAGGAGCCGGAACTGAAAACGATTCGAAACGATTTGAAAGGCAATCACAAGAATCTCTTAGTAATGTTCCGAAATCGGGACGTGAAAGTACGCCTCCTTCGGGATGATTGTAGTAAACCCTTCGCCCCAGGAGAGCGCCTGGAGCATCTCACCAGTGCGTTACATGTAGAATGGTCTAGTCCGTAAAAACGCATTGAGAGATCTTGTATTTGGTTGCCGGGGCACCGCAAACGAGCCAGCAGTGGCAAAACTAGAAAGGCAAAAGGCCGGAAAAATGTAGCAGGAGGGCCAGCCACAGCTTGAGCAATCGCCCGTCTGTAAAGGCCCGCTAACTGTTTTCGTGTCTCAGACGCCTGGGCCGTGCGATGTAGGGCCTCAACCGCAGCCGCACCGAAGAGCACCTCAGGGGCAACCGGTAAGCCCCGTAGGGTCCTTCTGCAGGTCTCAGTCAGTGGTCATGAGAGCGAAGGTCTGCAGAGAAGTATCCATTAATTCCTGGGTAGGCATATCAACCCCAGTGGCCTCCAGCGAAGACGCAAGGCCCAGCAGTAAATGGGACAGGGAATTCTCGATCAGTCCCAGTCGCACCCCGCATCATACGCTTAACACAGCAAGTCAACCGTGGCGCGACACTGCAGTCGCGGGCACCTAGCATGCCACATTGGTTGCATGGCTTCGCCACAATTATAGCTGCTACCGCTGGTACCACCGAAGGCATATGACCCAATCAATTTTAGGGGCGTACTGCATTGAAGCGAGCATCCTTCCATTGGAAGTAGGCCGTGAAAATGTTTCACATCTGCCTAGCACCCATGGGGCTCGTGAAAATGTTTCACATCTGCCTAGCACCCATGGGGCTCTTTAATATACTCAGCAGAAGGGGCACCAGAAAAGAGGTAGCCGCACCATGCCGTTGGAAAATGCGCTGGATGCCACCGGTCGCGGTGGTGGTCATCCAGCTGTAGTCGAGCGAGGGCCGTCCTAATGGCTGAGGCGGCCGAGTTGTCCGTTGCACGCACAATTTTTGAGTTTTTTATTTGTTAAAAAAGTTTGAAATATCCAATAAATTTCGTTCCAATTCATGATTGTGTCCCACTTGTTGTTGATTTTTCACAAAAATTACAGTTTCATATCTATGTTTGAAGCCTGAAATGTTCAAAAGGCTTTGGGATACCTCCCTGAAATGACTTTTTGCAGGTTGGGATGTCTGGTGGTGGTTGTTAATATTTGAGCCCAGTGAGTTGTAGGTTGGACGTTGATGTTGTGTTTCTGTAGCCCACTACTAGTTTTCAAATAATAAATAATAGACCAATAAATTAACCGATTAATTTTTTTATCAAAAGCTTATTAAAATACTTATGTATATATATATATATATATATATATAAAAAGAGTGGTTAGCACTTCTACCTCACACCAAGAAGATTGTGAGTTCAAACCCCGGCTGACTCGAACATCCAACTCTGGCCTTTCTGTGAAGTGTCTGCATGTCCTCAAAGTGTTACCGTGGGTTCTCTCCAGGTACTTCTTTCTATTGTCCAAAGACATGCATGTGTAGGTCAACTGGCAACTCTAAAGTGTCCCTAGTGAATGGATGCGAGAGTTGTCTGTAACTGCCTATGTCAAAATGTCAGCCCTGTGACTAACTGGCCACTGTCCAGGGTGTACCCCGCCTCAGGCCTCCAATCACCCGCAACCCCTAATGGAAGAAAGTGGTAAAAAAATTAGAAAAAACTTACTTAAAGCAGTACACATAATGCTTTTGATCCATTTTTTCTGAATCAAATTGTGGGCCTCTGCATCAGACTCAACACGAGAAGCCTAAAGATTCCTACCCTTATTTATTACTTGTGCCATTGTCTTTATATCCAAATAAAATGAGACCATATAGACCCGTCTCATTTTGACAGTGACACAGAACAGTATTCTTGTTTGCTTTTCAGAGATGTCATTGCATTATTCTGAGAGCCCGTGGTTTTATGTGAAACAGGGATTTATTTATTTACATCCAAAGCTGCTCAAGCGAGCTGTGGTTATGTTTTTGCAGCATGTGAGGAGAAATGCATGTCAAGGTTTGAGCAAAGTAAGTTAAGAAGAATATTTTTTATAGGGCAGGTGTGACATCCCCAGTAAAGACATCCCTATAGTGTGCTGTTGTATATATGGCATTTGATTTACTAGTGTTGGCAAACAGAGTGCATGTTTTCTCCTGTATACACCTGCTTTTATTTTGGGCCACATTTCAGAATTCATCAATGTAAAACAGCCGCTCCAAGCCCTAAAACATTGTGCTGCCTTTTCCTTAGTCTGATAAACTTTGGTGTCTGTTGCAGTTATATTTATGCATACACATTGTTCCACTGCATTACTGAAAGATGAAACAGAACAAAATGACTGATTGTGGATGCTTATAGGGCATAGAGGTGTTTGATTCCGTCACATTATTACTGTTTATAGAGCCTGTATAGAGTTAGAGCTACATTGTCAATGCGTGCCATTGAAATGAAAAATGGTAGTAAGCATTTTCTACATGGAAATTATTGTCAAGACTTTGGTAATGGTGGCTTTGACCTTTTCAAAGATAATGTCACCCTTCCTTAACAGACTTTGCTCACATTTGACGGAGACTTAACTGCACCTCAGAAGTTGCCAAGCTCAGCACCTTGTTTCTTGTGCTTCCAAAACATTTTGTCAGCCAAATGTCATCAGCAAAAGTCTTTCAAACCACAAATGAAGGGGAGTCACTGACACCGGGGATAACACTGGGGAGATCTGCTAGCGGAATATAAATCGGATCACAACAAACTGCTCATGGCTCAAAGCAAAACAGGAAAGGCTGAAGACCTCTCCCCTGCAGTCATCGAGGTTTTTATGAATAATGCAGTAAACAGGGGGGAGGTGGGGGGGAGGGCGGCAAGTTGGGTTTGAAACTTTTGTCTTTGCCATCTGAGTGAACATGGACTGACTGTAGATCTCTGCCTAGACAAACACATCCTTCACTGGCTGCGCTTGTCGCCTGGCAGGGAGCCGGGTTTCAGCTGCCAGTAGGACATAAAAAAAATCGATGGTGTATTTATATCTGTGGAAAATAGATGGAATATTGTGTCCGCATTTGCTTCCAAATAATCCTGACTATGACTTCGAACAAGAAATAACCGTCCTGTAACTTGTTGACAGAGTTGACAACAGGGAGAGTATTGTTTTGTCTTTGAAAGGTACAGATTATAGAAATGTGTGGAAGTAGTAAGTTTTAACATGCTTAACTCGTAAAAATTCTCATTTAATTGATACTTTATTCCAGCTAAATGCAGAAGTGAGTCCTGTTCCATATTTGTCCATAGGCAGTGGAAGCCCTGCTGCCTCTCAGATTAGGGATTCATGCTTCTCGCTTGGTAATTACATGCTGATTTGGACGGCTGTTTTTTGAAGAGCCAGCCATTCTTAATGAGTCCTAAGCCTTAAAGCTTTCAATTGCTCTTCACTTAACACATTTTCTTTCTTGATTTTGGAATTTAATATTGAGCTGTGCTATGCTGTTTACTATTACTTGTTATTAGGCCCGAGCCATTCATGACAAAGGAATATTGAAATTGTCAGCGCTCAGCATTCACCATTTGAGTTGCCTGTGACGCATTTTTGTAGGTGAGAGAAAAAACTCATTTGTGAAATTATTATTATTGTACGTTATACATGTTTAGCCTTAATTTTGGAACCCTTAATGTGAGCGAAAGCTCCAAAAATTTGGCACGGATCAGTTCTGGTGAAATTTTACAATACCCAAATATAAAGTGTTGTGACGGCTCCCTCTAAAGGAGTGTTCTTTTTTTGTGGGACTATTGGCAACCTCACCGTGGCTGAATTGAATGAAATTAGGTACAATGTGAAGTGATTCTTCACATTGTACCTAACAAAAAATATTATTAGAGCTCCGCCCCCACAAACAAACCAAACATTGTCCATCTTTGATTGAAATTTCACTTTGGCAAAAATCACACACTTAGCATTTTAACAAACTCCTCGGCCATTAGCTCAAATGAGCTCACACTCTCCGCAAACGTATTACAGTTTTGATGCAAATTTTAAGTACGTTTTTGCGTTTTCTTTTTTTTATTTAGTCCCCTTTTATAACCCTACCAATGTTGCTATTTCCCATCATAATGTTCCGTACAAACAGGCACGCAACAGCTGACTTGAAATCTTTAGCGTGTTTTATTAACAAGCTGCCAGTAATAACGAGCTGCTGTCACAGCCACAGCTCACGCATAAGTCTCAAAACGTAGAATTACTTTGAGCCTTGTTTATCAGTAATATTTATGAATAAGTGACTCACTGCTTCTATGCAGTTATGCAATTTTATATAAACCCAGACAAGGGAGATCCAAGTCACAAAGTTTACCAGGGCGGTGCCATGATTTTTGTTATTGTTGATAGCGCTTTTGAGTTGTAGGCTCTAACCTTACAACTCAAAATGAAGACGCTTATCAGAATGAAAATGTCTGGAGCACACTACTAAATATGCTGGAGAAACTTATGTCAGTGTGTGTCACAGCCACAACCCACACCAGGCATCTCCTCTAAGTAACCTCCAATACTTGGGCTCCCCCGCTACTTCCAGGTATCTATAAATCAACAGCCTGTTTACAATCTTCCTACCTTGTCGGTTGTGCTACCTGGCATTACACCCAATGACACAACAGTTTTGCTGTATTGCCAAAATAATTCATAAAGCTTCTCTATTGTTTATTACGGCCGTAGCGCTGATGTGGCCAAGGAAAATGGCGTCTCGATCACGTTGGCCAATGAGCTGCTGTCACCATGACGTCACATTCCAATGCTCTATAGATGGAAATATTCACAATGGGCATTATAACGCCCTCTGCAGTTTCAAAAAAAAATCCCAAAGGCATGTCCAGATTTTAGTTTTTGTAGATGCACAAAATTTGGCACAAACATCCAGGATGTCATGACAACCAAAAATGTCTCCTAGACTTGTGCCCTAATGTCAACCGTGTTTCCGTGGCAATGTGGACCGTAAGATCAAAAAATAAATAAATAAATAATTAATTGTAATACTTTGCACAAACTTTATCCAATAACCCTAATATTTTAACAATTTATTTTCTAATGATGGCTGAACACCCCAACCCAAATGTTTTTTTAAGTTAACACCGTAAACATCAATTTAAAAACACTGCCTATTAGATCATCAGAAAATTTATTTTGTTTTGTTTTAAAATGAGGAACAAAGAAAAAATTTGATGCATACCAAATTTCCCTAGTAGTCCACCAAATATGCTAAATCTACCAAAACACTAGCATGTTATGCATTACTATGTGTCACAAAAAACAATCTGATAATCTGATGGCGCCCCTGAGAAACAACAACTTTGTAAGTTTAGGTCCAGGGCGCGAATGTACCTTTAGCAAAAAATCTAACATTCTATGCCTAACTACATTATTAACAAATTTATGAGCCTCTGAGCTTTATGGCAATAAACTTTAAACTTGGCACCAGAACCTAAATACAACCATACTATATAAATTTTGTATCTTTAAAACATTTGTGCCATCGTTCAACCTTGGCACCGTGGCCGATCAGTAACTCAAATCTTATGAAGCACCTCACATCAACACATGCTAACACGACTCTTGGCTGCTGCTAACCCAACCCCAAAGGCAGCTAGCGTGAGTTCCAGTGAAGGAGACAGAGCCACTGTTAAAACAAGCGACGCTCGATTTTACGTGTCAGCAACAACCACTGGTTTAGTTGTTAGATGAGGAGTATTTTAGAATAGATTAATGTATTATTCCTTTTCTTTGAGAATGAACAACATGTTAATCTACAGAGAGTTGGATTGTGTTCTGTTTATTGTACAATAATTTACAGGTACAGAGATTTGCACTACTTAATGGCCAGGGCTCCCTTTGTTTGTTTTTACACAGGTTTACATTTTTGTAACTTAATTCTGCCATTGAATTTTATTTTCAATATTTATTTTTATATGTTTTTATTTCTATGTATATCATATGGCAGACTGCAATCTATTGAGTTGAAATAAATACCAAATGTTCTAAAATACTATGTATAGTGTTTTTATTCTTCAATCAGTTAATATAAACATCTTTGATATTTAAGCTGTAATAGAACATAATACCGTTATAGAACATAAAAAATAACTTCAGTTACTTTGCTGAGTAACTAAGTTACTTTTACAATGTGGTAACTGAGTTACTAACTCAATTACTTTTTGGGAGAAGTCATTTGTAACTGTAACTAATTACTTTTTTGAAGTAAGATGACCAACACTGCCTCCGACCAAATTGCTTTTTGTGAGTTTTCTTATCAAATAAAATCCTTTCATTTTATGACACTTTCCAAAGATACCACAAAATAATGGCAGTTGTATAGCAGCACTGCAGTGTAAAACGGGTAATTCAATAAACAACAAACACAATATAAAACCGAAAGAAACCCAATAAAAGGTTTTAAAACTCAATTAAAACCCAAATTAAATAGAACTGAGATAAAGTGGGCTATTAAAACAGACTTGAAAGTAAACCACCAGCTTTATTGCCTTACAGATGGCTTTCTTTGTCGTTTCACTTTGGTCTTTGTATTACCATGCAGCAATCCACAGTCCCAACTAAGCCTATTACAAAGTCCTATATTTGGTTAATTAGGCTCATTTTGTGATAATAAAATTAACTTGCCAACCTGCTTTGGGAGTATTTTCAGCAAGTGTTGCCTACAAAGGATAAGTGTGATTTATTTTTTTAACTGATTTTAAAACCTAATAACTGAGACCATATTCCTTGATATTTGTGAAAATGTTATGAAAATGTCCTTGCCCTGACTAGTAGTAATATTTTTCTTCTCTGATGACTGTTGAAGATGTAACAGGACATTGGTATGTTGTTCAAATTCACCCTCACCCATGCCTCCTGCATACCTGTCATATTATATGCATTAAAATTGTCCTTTTATTCTGAGAGACTGTTGAGCATTTTTAACAATTCAGTATATTTGTGAAGTAATGTAAAATGGTTCCATTTGTTCTGACTAGGGCAGACCATGCAACCTTTTAAGTCAATATCAGTAAAGATGCAGCATTGTTTAGGGTGTAATTTAATAGCATGGCTTTTATGTGAAGAGTCTACATGTCCTCCCTGTGTTATTTTGGTGTCCTTTTTGGGAACACCGGCTTTCTCCTATTGTCCAAAGACATGAATGTGTGGGTGAATTGGTCAATCTTAAAGTATGTCTCTAAGGGGCCATTTACTTGAGAATGCTGGTCAGGAACAGTCAACCCAAACAGTCAACAGCTGATTTGTTTTTACAAGACAATTTTATCAACACAATCTATACCTAAAGTATACCTGGAGCGTTTTAGTGAAATGAGAACGTCAGCCTTGTGTGAACGAGTCATTGTGTTTTCGCCCAACTGTTTATATGAGAACGTCTTGACCAGTGCCCTCTAAATGTTAGCTGACCTGGTGATTTACTAGCCATTGTCCAGAGTGTACCCCCCTTCCTTCTGTGTGTTCAAAGGAGAAAAGCGGTAAGATTGATGTATGTTGTAATTGCATTAGTATGGTGAATTCACTGTTACTTGCTTCTGATGGTTTGTCTTTTACCAAAGAACGTCCTGAGTGTACAATAAACTTTGAATTTTTAAAAAAAGCAGTGTCCCCTCTCCCATGTGCTTTATCAATTATGTAGGACTCTTGTGCAGCAAGCAGTGACACATCAAGAGCAATAGAAGGCTGTTGTTCACGCTGCAAACACTGTTAAGCCGAAGGTTAACAACACCAAATGCAAACATATGCCATTATTCACTTAATTCAGTCTGCTGTGACACAGCCATGGGCTGGAGAACTTGCTAAGCAGATATTATTCAAAACAATTACAGGGTTTCCCTGAGGTTACTGCAGGAATTTGAGTGGGGTAACTTAATTGTTGTATTGTTGTTTTTTTTCTATTTAGGTACATATGATACTCCTCATTAAAGTTGTCAACTCAAATTTGGGAATTTAAATATTGTCCAAAACAAATTCACACTATTTAGTATCTGACAGCACTTTAATGAGGTTAAACATGTTAATCGCACACAATTTCTAAACAGGAATCAAAGCATTCTATGACTTCTAACACAGAGTAGGGGTGAAATAAAATGCTTTGCATTCCAATGGGTTTATAACCATATTCATACACAGTCTAGGATTAGATGTCTGTTTTTTCAGATGCAGAGTTTTCTTTGCAGTGGAACCACCTCTACCCGTGGTGAAAGCACTGCGGTACTCTGTTAGATGGTATAGTCTGTCGCATCTGTGAACCTCTGTGATCAAAGCCTGAGCAGAAGAAGGCTCAAAGCAGCAGGGCCACATTCTGTTAGGCCCAAATTTATAATAAAATAAGTTGTGTATACTGTATAACTGACCAATATGTATTGTACTGTTGAGCTATGAATTATTTAGGGTGGTAATAACAATATGTTCTCTTTATAGTATTTTGTGAGTCTCTACGTGTGAATGTCTAATAATCACATGAACACACTGCCCGCACTCTCTCATGACTGGCCTGATTCTATTGTAAATCTTTGGTGATAGATCCTTTGTTAGTGCATAATTGTGATGTCTTGTGCATGCTGGCTGTCGGGGAGTCCCCAAGCTTTATATTGAATTCACTTTGAGCCAGCAAATTGAATTGAACACAAATGAAGACAATAGCCAGGGAAAATTCATTAAAGCAGGCTCTAAATAGAGCTGATAAATGAAAACGGCAGGGTTTATCTCAGAATTTGTCTTGAGGAGGATTCTGACAGCTTCATAAATCAATGTGGCTAATTAGATCAAGGTTACAAAAGTTGTCATTAGATTAAAGTGAGACAACTCCTTTGAGATACTGCCTTTTTTTAAAGTACTCCACAGTCTGGGAGCTAACCATTTGAGTTGTTTTTGAAAGGTGCAAAATCTTCCTGAACATAAATGTTCACCTTCTTGGATTTGTTGCCATAAAACTGACATAATCCTATTCTCTCAACAATTTTCAGAAAGAAAAGAAGTATTATCCACATACTGAAATAGAGAACAAGTCCTGAAAATAAATGGGCTGTCTGAGTCTTGTCTTTTCACAGGGCTTTTAACCTCAGTGATTAACCTCTGTCAGCTCCTTTAAGTCCCTCTGTGGCACCTCTTTGGGGTTTTATCGCCCATGTGTTGCTTTCCATGTGGGACGGAGGGAGAAAAATTACCATTAGCTCTGGGCTTATCTACTCTTTATTTTAGCCCTGTGATGAGCCTTGTTGTTGGGATTTGGTTGATAATGATTCGTGCAGCAGTGTAAGCTTAATGGCTTCTCTTTATCTTCAAAGGCTTTGATTCCTCATTGTTGTTGCTTAGCAGACAATTAAGGACTAAAGGCCTTATTGGTGATGGATTTCACTGAGTGTTTTTGAAGCACACTGCTAAGCTTTAGTCCTGATTGAAAATGCAGAGCTAACCAGAGAGAGTTGTAAGACATTGGCCTGATAAACATACAAATACTTACTGTGTATTAGATTTTACCCCAACCAAGATACACAAGAGAACATACATTGGGGTTGGGGCAGGGGATGGGACAAATAAACCAGGACCTTGACACCAAGAAGTGGCGTTATGCTGGATTTAAAATAGAGATGATCAAAAAGTTTGTTGCCAATCAAGTCTCTCATAACACCTAGCTGAACTTTAAATCTATAGGTTGTTGGATTTGTGTTCCTTTTGTCTATTCCTTTTGCGTTTGTGATTTGGAAATCAACAACTGCTGTTTACTTTAGTTACCCATGTCCCATGTTTGGTGCGAGTCTATCATCTGTTTCTGTTTTTCTATTTTTATCTATTTTACACAAATCCACAATGTACCAAATCCACAATGATTCTGTTGCGGTTAGGCCTCTCGTTTACACACTGTCCCTTTTTTCACACCTTGAAAACGCAAACTTTTGAATACGACACAAGGAGGTATTTTCGGTTTGTTAGCCCCTGAATTAGGTGTGGCTATTGATGAGGATAAATGGGCGGCTATTTGGAACCAAACAAAAAGAATATCTGTCTGTATCCGTGCCAGGCTGCTACAGTTTAAAATGATTTACCGTGTTCAGATTTCCCCACGGGAAAGGCACAAAATGAACCCTCAAATGTCACCTATGTGTTTAAAATGTAAATCAGTGGAAAGGACTTTTACTCACTGTGTTTGGTCCTAAAATGCAATTATATTGAACAGACAAAGAAAATATTTGGAATGACTTTGAGTCTGGATCCTGTGTCTCTGCCCTCGGGGTACAGAGACATTAATGTTGATTCAGGCAGACTTTATGACTTATTAGGGCTGAGCAATATATAGATATATATTTTTAAGGGCTGTGAATTAATTAAAAAAAAGTACTTATCGCAGGTCTGGCTGTAATTAATTGCAATTAATCGCACAACGACTAAGAAAGTAAGTAACTTTCTTTTTAATTATTTAACTTTGCCATACTTCTGTATAACAAGCAAATTATGATTTTACATTGAAAATTATCAAAATAAATTTACAAATAGTTTATATAGCGCTTTTTTTGTACCTGGCTGTACCAAAGCACTTTAGATCCTTCACACACACACACACACACACACACACACACACACACACACACACACACACACACACACACACACACACCACACACCACACACATTATTGTCCGAGAGGTTCTTGGGTTGTGATCTCAATTACACATTGATTTCAAGAATAAACTGAGCTACTCCTATAAAGACAGTAGCGGTTTTAGGCACGGGCGAACCGGGCGTCATTTTTTCGTGACACATTGGGGCGCACGAGCAGATTAATAAAAAAAAAATAATAATAATAATTCCTCTGCGTCACGAAGCGGTTTTTCATCATTTATATCATTTCACTGTGTGTGGAATTGGCTAATTGGCGCTCCCTGCAGCTGCCGGCGCCCCTGCTTGCTGAAAATGTACCATGCACAGAAGCTGTGTGTTGTGAGAGAAGTGTAAAAGGGGGTGGGGCGAGAGGTGCGAGCGAAATTTCACCTCTGGGTCTCTCTCAAATGGAACGGACAGCCTATAGTTCCTGCAAATGAAACTAGGTAATATAAAACAATTATGCGGTCATCAAGGTGAATTGGTTTAGTCTTGACTTCTGGTCGTGAGTGACAGTTGGGGGGATAGGAAATCTGTTGATTGTCGAGTGCCAAATAAACAGAGATGGAGAAGAAAAGGTCAAAGCCATCAGGTGCCCAATTTGGAAAAAAAAAGAAAAGAAGAAGAGGAGAAACGAGCAAACTATGTTCTCTCTCTCTGTATGATTACAGTATCCATTTCATGAATGAAGAGCTAATGTTAATTGGTGGTGGGTATAACTCTTTGTTAGCCTTTTTGCTAATGATGCTTGCTATGCTTATACAACAATAATTTGGTTTCAACTCACTAATTAGATCTAATTTATAATATTATGCTTTGCAATAAAACTGTTACAAGTTCAGTTATCATTTCCATCTGTTGGTTTAACGTTAGGCTCTGTAAATAACCAACAGCATTTTCAAATCTTTAGGTTAAACAGACATTTGCTATGTAGCTATTTGCTACACAGTGTGCTAAGTATAGTTTCCTAAGTATAGTTTTACAAGTCATAACTAAAAGTGTGTCATGCATAGAATTTGAGGCAGTAACCAAAGAGCTAATGGTTTCTCCATGAAAGTTAGATTAATATACAAATTAAAATATCCTGAAACCCAAAAAGTTTTTGGTGATTAAAAAAATAAAATCCCATTGTTTTTGCCTATACATATAATTTAAAGTAATTTTATTTTTAAACAACTGAGTCCCAGTGACCATAGCATAACATGAATAAAATATAATTTTTCAATAATATTTTTTTTTACCATTTGTTTCTATGCTCTAAACAATGTGATGACATGAAGGGAAAAAAATGAAAAATAAATAAATGTTTTTTTCTGGGTCTAGGAGGATATAGCGTGTAATGACAGACATTTAGTGTGTAAGAGCATGTTTATGTAACCCTTCTATTATGTTTTGAGTCAATTTGACCCCAGGCTGTTTTAGCTTTATAAAACATTATCCTATGGTCTTTTGATTTCAAATGCAATTCAATTGCAATTTCAGGAGCACTTCTAAAATATTTTGGAGCATCCCCTGCCACTGGTCAGGATGAGCCAACCACCTCCCCCGCTACACAGGCCTCTTCTGGAATGGTCTCGACCCTTCAGGATGAGCCAACCACCTCCTCCGCTACACATATGTCTCCACAAATATCTGATATTGAGGATGAAGACCTCTTTGCCTCTACTTCTCCCCAGCATGAGCTTTCAGGTGTGCATATCGTGTGTGTGTGTGTATTATAAAATATAACTGTTTGTGCAGAACTTTGTTTGTTATTTTTGTGTGTGTGTATGGGGGGCGCTCGAAAGGGGTCTCGCCCAGGGTGTATTTCAATGTAGAACCGCCACTGCATAAAGAGGTATAAAGAAAAGGTTAAAGCAAAAGCATCTGGACTCAGTTTTCAAGGTGAAGACGTTTTGTCTCTAATTCCACAAGACTTTATCAATTCTGAGATCACAACCCAAGAACCTCTCGGACAGAATTCTCACATAAACTGAAAATAAAAATAAGGTTCTTGAAAAAGGACTTAATTTCGCAGTTGCTCCTAGGCACATTCCTACAGTAGACCTCATTACAGCAACAGCTATAAGTGACAACAAATTGTCTGGAAATGAAGGTCACAGCCGCGCTTGCTAGTGCCAAACCACCCCCCTCCAATATTACCTTGGAGCAAAGGAGGGCCCTGTCAGCACTGGAGAAGGACCACAGCATCACCATTCTGCCAGCAGACAAAGGAAGATGCGTGGTGATTGTGAACACAGATGGCTACAAGTCCTGTGAAACACTGAGAAAAGATCCAACAAGTGGTTACAAGAAGAAGGTCATAGACTGTCTGCAGAGGCTGGAGAAGGACCAAGTCATTGATCGACCTCTGTACTACAGACTGTATCCTGGGAACACCACTCCATGTATTTATGGTTTACCCAAATAACCCAAAGAAGGAATTCCACTACAAGCCATAGTAAGCAGCACACATTCAGTAACCTACAATGTAGCCAAACACATGGCCACCATCTTGGCTCCATTGGTAGGCCACTTACAACACCATATCATCAACTCACAGGACTTTACAAACAAAATCAAACATCTACAACTAGATGCAGATGAGACAATTGTCTCCTTTGATTTCACATCACTCTTTACCAGCATACCCACCAATGAAGCACTCGTGGTTGTAACGAAGAGACTACTACAGGACACAGCTCTACAGGACAGGACCTACCCATATTTTCAGTTTATTGTAGATATGTTTAAACACTACTTATTTCCTGTTCCGAGGTAACTTCTACAGACAAAAACACGACTGTGGGATCACCTGTCTGCCCGATAATGGCTAACCTGTACATGGAGGAAGTGAAAAACAGAGCTCAGGTCTCTTTCCCAGGTACAGTTCCCAGTCACTGGTTCAGATATGTTGGTGACACTTGGGTCAAAATCAGAACCCAGGAAGTAGAAGCCTTCACAGAACACATCAACGCAGTTGACAAGAACATCAAGTTCACCCGTGAAGATGCCATAGACAACCGCCTGGCCTTCTTATACTGCGCAGTGGTTATATGTGAGGACAGGACTCGCCAAGTAGAAGTTTATGGGAAGCCAACACACACAGATCAATATTTGCATTTTGATTCCCTCCACCATCTGCAGCACAAGCTGGGAGTCATCAGGACTCTTCAGCACAAAGCACAAGAGGTGCCCACAACCTCATAAGGTAAACGGAAAATAGAACAACACATTCGTAAAGCCCTGAAAGACTGTGGGTACCCCAAATGGACTTTCAACAAAACCAAGAGGACACAGAAACCAAACAGACAGGAACCAGGGACAAAAGGAAAGGGTGTAGTTATCCCTTATGTGTCTGGTTTATCTGAAAAACAAACATAACATTCCAGGTCCACTTTAAACCAGGGAACACGCTGTGTCAAAAACTGTACCATCCTAAAGACAAGACCCCCTCGCACAAACAGAGTAATGTTGTTTATGCTGTTCACACTAAACATTACAAACCACATTACTCAACAAACAAACGAACAGCTATCAGCACAGAAAAGCCAATCTTGGGGGACCTTGGACCTGGTGGAGTCTGCAGTCCAGTTTGTTAAAATGGAAAAAGCCCTCACTGAACAGAGGAGGAGGCCTCGGATTCATGTTACTTAGTATTTACAGCAGTGTTTTGAAATCTAAATCAAAACAGTTTCATAACAACAACAAAACACCTGAATGGAACAGTGACACTAACAACTCTCTTGAGCCTTTTAACTACTCTTAAATCAGGAGTCACACAGCTAACAACTATGAAACCAGAACAGCCTGGTCCAATCAGGTTTAGTTTCAGGTCAAACTCCTCCCTTTAGAGATATAAGCTCAGCTCTTTTACCAGTTGATCTCAGAATTTATAATGTTTCTTAGAATTAGAGACAAAACGTCTTCCCCATGAAAACTTCAAGACGTCCAGATGCTTTTGCTTTAACCTTTTCTTCAAGATGACCTGGATGACTGAGAACTTTTACAGACAGAAACAGGTATAAACTAACACCACACTTTGTCCAGCTGAGGTCAAAGTTTGCTCAATAAAAGCTAAAGCCACTGAATACTTGCCTTGAGGTGCTGTTAATTCTGAGCAGTGCCTGATATTTAAAGATATTATGTTATTAAACTTGATTGAATGAATCAAGGTAACTTTGCTCTTTAGGCTTTAATAGAAAACATACAATAGAAATAGCTGATTACTTGGTAGGACTGCAACATTTTTTGTCTTCTTTGTAAATAAAGAAAACAACATAAAATGTAAACACTGAATTGATTTAAAGTATAGTGAAAAGGACTTTCTTTTGTCATTCTTTGTATTTGCAAATTTCTCAACCTTGAATTTCTCAACTGCCTCCTTGTCAAGGCTATAAATGCCTAGAAATGACGGTCCCACTGTTGCTTAGTGATGTAATGATAACGCTTATGAAATGCAGAGTCCCTCTGTCCTGTCGCAGTGCATATGCAGGTGCAGCATGAGGAAGGTGGAAGGTGAAGAGAAGACGTAGCTGGGGCTGCTCAGTGATTCATTTAGATCTAGATTCCCTTGTGTGCTACAACATGTACTGTGTATGAGCATGTTTTCTATGTTGCACACACATGTAGATGATGCCTATTCAGATGTATACATGTGGAAATGTGGAACTGACTATAGTGACTATACAGTGTCACTAGTGTGCAAAACATGTGTTCAAATTGTGATTAGACTGGCCCCCAATCACATTTAATCGCTTGGAGAGAGGGCAAACATTTACTCTATTAACATGAGAAGTTTAAATAAGTAGGACTCAAAACTACTTTGATGGTAGTATATTGTTAAAAACAAGCAGAATTTCACCAACTTATGTGGGATCAAGTGATTTACAGATTTCAGGGAAAAGGGAGGAATGCAAGTTTACATGATCCTCCTCTTAAGTGTCAAGTTTGTGTGTGATGAAACCAAGATACCACTGCGTAATTGATGATCTAGCCTGTGTTTCTTTCGGGCAGAGTAAAAGGTATATTGTTTTAATCTACATTTTCAAAGGTTTTGACTTCCTGCATCAGTCTGTAGACAATGGTAATTTATAATTTATTATCACAACCAGACTGCTCTATGTACTATTGCTCACCCTATGCAGACCTGTCAGTGTTAAACACTTGCTGACTCTGCAAGTCTATGATCACACACTCCACTGACAGAAGTGCATCCTGCATGTTATCATGTACAAATCGACTGTGATGGACATTATGAGGTCTGCAGGTAAAGCTGCAGGTTTTAGCCCCACTGTGTAGAAGTAAGACGGTTTGTATTTTACTTTAATGTGGTGATAATGTTGATCAGGAAGATGACGGTGCTATAAATAGCTCACCGTCGTCCTTACACTGAGATGCTTTAAGCCTGTGTGTGTGTGTTCCCTTTTATCTGCTGCCCTTTTTGTGCTTCTCCTTCTTTGTGCACTAATCTGGCCTGTGTTGGGCTGTATTGTACTGTTGCTACAGCCAAAGTGCTTGTGTAAAGGAGCTTTTCTCCTCAATCCTTTTGAGTCATGCAAATAATTGTTTCTGACCAACGTCCCCTGCATCTTGACTGTATGAGCCATAGGTAAAAGTGTTATTTTTTTCCTCACATCAGGTCCCCAAAAGCCCACTATACCTGTCACTTGTCTGCACCCTCTGCCTTCACCTTATGTTGATCCCCCCACATGCACATCTTTGGCCTCTATCAATAAAATCAATGGAATTGATTCTCTTGTGGTTAATGGATTTTGCTGCCAAGGTGAGGAGGATGCACTTTAATCATGGCAGATCTTAAATATTTTATCAGAGAGAGCCAAAGGTTCAGATCTGGAGCTCGCAGTTCAGAGGAAGGAAATGACAAGGAGAGGTTCACTGTACATCTCAGGCTACGTCCATGGTAATACGTTTTGATTTTTAAACTTGTGCACTCTGGTGTTTAGGAAATGGATGTAGAGCCCCTTTTAAAACTTGTATTCTGAGTCATTCCAGCTGAGGAAAAGACTAGTGTCCTTGAGGATCAGCTTCCAGATCATGTGACATTGTCTCAGCTTTTTCAAAATGTACGTTTCTAGTAATGCACTTTTTAAAGAACACATTTCATGTTTCCTGTGACAGAAAATGTGACAGTTAAGGGGGTAGCTAGCTTGCTGAAATGACACATTTCTATCTTCCAATTTTCATCTTTCATCCACTTTATTTTACCCCCAAATGCCTTCATAACCTCAGGTCTCATCTAATCCCCAACACACACACAAATACACAAATAAATCGACACATTTATTTCATCACACAAACTCATTTTTACATAGGCTTTATGTCACTGTACAAACATCAAACAGTGGTTGAGGTGTCAATATGCTATCAAGTCACTAATTAAAAATAAATATTTCTGTTGTATGTTTATATTAGATTTACTAAGAATAGACTGAAATGATAGATACCTCACAGGCTCCTGTTAGATTTACTTAGATCTATAATTTCAGGCGTTCTATCGTTTTGAATTCTCAAAAAGCAAAGTTTACCCTATATAATCAAGTATATATAGGCAAGAGAGGGAAATAAATAAAACTCTCCCTGGTATGAAAACCCTTATGCTTGACCTTAAATGCAGCAATTCAAGAGAGACAAGGACAGAAAGACTTATAAGCACTGTACATGGGGTGTACTTTCACAAGGAAAGCAATTAAAAGAAAGATTACCATGTATTCTTTAAAAAAGCACACAATTTCTTGTTAAAGAGATCTTTTTTGGCCTTTATTTGACAGGCAGGAAACAGGCTGAGAGAGGGGGGAATGACATTCGATAAATGACCCAAGCCAGAATAGCAGGTCTCCCAAATACGTGGCATGACTCAGCAGATGAGCCACCAAGGCGCCCCAAAAAGTAAATTTAAATGTTTTCTGTGCTGCAAGTACTTGTCAAGTATTCAGGGACACTATTTTTGTTAGATATGGCAAACAAAAACTAAATATTTCACAATCAATAGATAGAAATATATATTGATATTTTATGTCTGCAGAAAATAGAATATCCTTGTTAAGATGCCATAGTGCAAACTATCTTTTATGTATTCTGAAAAATAAATGTTCTCTGAATATTTGGACACTGACAAGAACAAATTTATTCCTTTTAATAGAATTCTTGTCGTGTTTGAAGCACACCCTACATAAACCTTAGCCCATGGATCTGAAGGACACTGCACCATTCCATGTGTTTCCATACTTACCTCCTAGACCTCATTAATTAGATTCAGCAAAAATGGTTAATAAATATCTAATACTATAATGTATCTTTTTCTTAAAACTACTTTACATGAAAATCCCACTTAGACAATAATTGTTGGGTTTGCTGAAGCTGAACCATAACAACCTTAACCTTTTATGGCTATTAAAGCACTACAAAGTAATTCACAAATTCTTGGCAGTCAACATAACATCATTTTCTACTCAGCCATTTTTACTGAATGCTGTTTTTCTTAAATTTCTCTTCCCCACTCGCTTATCAACTGCCGCTTTTGGAAATGGTTGTTTTTTATCCCAGTGCCAAGCTAAATGGATGAAAACTCCTATTTCAAACTGCAAGGCCTTTTTGGTTCTGCAGCAGCGCTGTGGTAAACAGTCTCTTTGGTTATAGTTTTCTCACAACTGTAGTTTTTTTTTACTTTAATATGTATTCAGTAATGGTGCAGGACTGGCTACAATATAATATAAAAAGTACCAAAGAGGAGAACCTAAGACCCAGACCCTAAGGCCAATCATTTTTTGTCTTCCTCCCAATGAAAAACTAGGAAACTGAGAAGGGCAGCTACTGCTAAAAGTTTGGACATTTATAAATGACTGTCTAGGATCTGTACTGTTGAAGGTTTAAAAGGATTACAAGGGCAGTGTTTACTTACACACACGTACATCAGTCGTAATAGAAAATCTAATGATAATAATTGATTCAAAAATGTAAAATCTTGTTTTGCCTCAGCTGATGAGGCTATAGTCCCAAATCCTTGTGGTTTTCAAACAGAAAAATACATAGTGTTCACCAGATTCAACATACTAGTTAACATCATATCAAGATTTATCAAGATAGTCCCTGTAGGGGAACTCTGTATCTCACTTGTTCTTCTATCTTTTTCATTACAATGTAAAAGAACAGTCAACTATCCAAGGTTACAGAAAAAGATAATTTATTTAATCAGGCAAATCAGAACTGGCCATTCATAATAAAAGGTCTAAAGCTATCCTTAAAGCCATTTTTTAAATTACTCTTTATGGACCAAATAAATGTTGATTACAATGTGGTTGTTGTATAATTGAGCTGGCTGCAGCCAGAGAAATGCCTTACCCAAAGAATCAAGCAGATGAACAACAGGAGCACATCGAGCCATGAATGTCAGCTGTCATCCCCGACAGCAGCTGTGTCTCTTCTGTGCTGTACATTCAGCACCAGGCTGGCCAAGGCTAAGGCACTCCTAAAAAACTAGATATTTGGTGCTTAATACTAAATATTTGATGATTAAAGGTGCTATGTGTAGCTTTTAGGCAAAAAAAAAAAAAAAACTTGCTATGTGTTCTTTTTTTCTGTGGTCAGAGAGAAGCAACCAGCTTCCAGCACAACGCAAACACCCACAGACACTCCTCTCAAACGTAAAAAATGCAAGCATGTATTATCAAGTGCGATCAAAAGAGCAATGTCGCGATCAAATCGACGATGGGCAAAGACAAGAGTTAAGTTGGGTCTTGCATTTGAGCCGTGGAGGCAGCTCAGATCTGCGTTAGGTATAAACAATGACCTTGGCTTCTTTTTTACTAAAGAGGTAAGACAAGAGTCGTAGACTATTTCATGTGTGTCAGTTGTCTAATGCTAAATAACTGTAAAGTTATAGTAAATTGTATATGTTAGTTAGTCAAATCACATTAGCGTGCAAACCAAATGTAACTGCTAGATCATAGCCCGTCAAAAACATTTCAAACATGACTGTAAATATCATGATGGCATTGTGATCCTGACTCTTTTAAGATGTGATAAATTAATTGACAATTAGTTAGCCTTGCATGCTAACGCTTTGACCTTGGCGTTTATTTCTGGATATCGAAAGGACCATGGAAAAGACTATGTTTACAGAAATAAACACTCTTTCTGTTGTAATAATGTAGGAGATGGCCTGTTTACATTGTGATTATGCCCATTGTGGTGTACGTAGTAAGCCAGTTCATAAGACCTTATGATCAAGGAGTATTGGTGCTTTTTCAATTGTTTTACTTTACAGCGGTCATTACTAGGGGTGTGACGATTAGTATATAACCGTGTGATCGGCGGTTATAGTTGAACACCGTCATTAGAACTCTATAACCGCCAAAACCGTGTCATTAAAATATTTTTTTATATTTACCACTTCATTAAATTTTGCTTTGTAGAAAACCTTTCTTAAAAACGGATTCTGTTTTGTACAAATTTTATCTTAATTTTAATAAATGTTTCATCAACCAATTGCATGTATTTTAATAAATAAAAAGCAAATATAGCAGACAATTATTACCGTGACATGGAAGCGCCAGCGCGCCGCGTTCACTTGCACTGCACTGTGAACTAGAGTGCATCTCATCGTAAATGAAACTCAGCGTAGGCCTATGCCTCATACATTAGCACAAATACAGTGCCAGCCACTCAGGAGCTTTTGGCAAAGTCATCTTTCCTTGACCCACGATACAGAGGCAATGGGGGGGATGGATTGGGGAAGACAAAAGATGCACTTCGGGGGGAAATTGTATCAGCTGACGAGGGAAACGGAGGCGGAGTTAGTGGTGCTTTGGAGGCTGCTGCTGCTGGAGATGATTCGGGAGAGGTCTGTGCACAATCTTGGAGATCTCCTTAATAAACGGAGGTCTGAAATCTCTGCCCCTTTACCGATCAGAGCGCGCGCTGACACGGGGTTAACCCGCTATCTCCAAGAACAACCAACAACTCTACGGCAGATCCACTAGCATGGTGGCGAGACAATGAAACATGCTATCCGCTCTTAGCAAAATTGGCACGTAAATACATGTGTATTTGTGCTACAAGCACAGCATCAGAGCGAGTTTTAGCACTGCAGGGAACATGTTGGTGTTCCTGTCACGGAACTTGGTTTTGTTTACTGTGTGTGATTTATTTAAAAGAAAGCACGTTCATCGCAAAGTTTTTTTTTTTTTTTTTTTTTTTAAGGATTTGTTCACTGTGTGTGATTCATTTAATAAGCACATTCACTGCTAGTTGTCTTGCTGTTAATTTTAAATAAACGTAGAGCAAGTAGCTAATCAGTGTCTGCTCGTTTATTTAAACTAATACCCCCGCCACCCCGACGGTTATGTTATGAACCGTCACATTTGACTCACGTCATAACCGTCATCACCAATTCTGAAACCGGCACACCCCTAGTCATTACTGATAAATATAACATTTTACTGTAAAAATAAACGTTGTACTTTTTCTTACCTCTTGTAAACATTGTGCATCTGCGTGTGGTGCAGTTACTGCCGGTTGTTGACGTGCGTGTACGAGTTGTGCGACGAGAACGAGTAAGCAGGCTGCTACTGCCAACAACCTGAAGTGTTTCTTGTGTTTAGAAATACACCTTTAAAGGGGTACATTAAATCATTCTTTTGTAGATAGAATTGTTACAAAGGTCTGTACCGGCAAATAATCAGTATTAAGCATAAAAGTTTAATAAAGAATTTAGCTCCAATTGAGAAAATCTGAAGAAAGTATTAGGTCTATTTTTTAAGCCTAATAGCTGTTACAAAATGGCAAGATCCCAGAAGCAGACTCTGAGAAAGGCAAAAGTTTATTTAACAAGTAGTATATGAGATGGCTCTGGTGGTGTCTTTCAAGTAAATTAGAGCGGGCTGGACAGGATGACAGGTGACTGGAGCAGGGAGATCAGCAAGTAAAAAAAATCAGGTCAGACTGGAAAAATTCAAAATGCAATTTGAAGCAAGTCAAGTAAGGATGGACCGAAGCTCTGACTAGATGAGTTTTGCGATCTGGCAGAGTGAGATGGCTGAACTGGCTGTGGCTTAATTGAAAATGGATGCAGCTGGTGAAGACTCGCAAGCAGAGGGGAGGAGCAGAGAGACAGGAGGCCATTCAGGGAGTGGGTGTGGGTGAGGAGGGTGTGGCCGAGGCTGCCTTTTGGGGCTGTTGTGACAATAACTCTTAGTTTGTGACATCAATTCAAACAGAATGTAAGATTGTTTTGACTCAACTCAAATTACACTGATTAAATGTGATTTTTGTGTATTTGACACTTTCTGCTAAAAGAGGTTTTATTAAAATGTCACATTGATCATGGTAAAATTCCAGTCAATATTTAGCTATTTGGACATTTGGATCTCTGTAAACAATTATTTTTCTTTGATTAACATTTAGCTACAGTACATTTATTTTAAATTGAATGTCCTTAAAATAAAATAAAATTCTTGCTGAAGACGTGCTTTTAACAAGTTTAAAACATGATTTACTTATAATTATTGTCTAATGGAACTGTTATCTTTTAGCTTTTAATTTTGCAGTTAAAAACAGTTAATGCCTTTCTCAGCTGGCCAGTGAGTAAATAGTGGTTCTCTTTCTTTTCCACAAGTCAGAGGGAAGATAGAATAAAGGCATTTCCAGCACACAGCGATAGACATTACAGAGAGTTGTGTAGCAGTGGGGAGTTACATCACTATTGACCTTTTCTTATGGTCCTAATATTACTTACAGAAGAACGGTCCTGATAAAGACATATCCACAGAGTCAGCCTCAGGTAATGAAAATAGCCCACTACTTCAGTGAAAGTGATCCATGGATGTTGGCACAGTAGACTGTGACTGTGGCAGCCAAGTAATTCAGAAACATGGCAGAAACAGCTAAGCCATAGCCTGGACTCTGAAAATTGCTCAAAGGTATTTTTATTTCCATTGTGTCTAGTTGCTGTCAGTGTGTCTGATTTTTCTTTCTTCTCTGTCAGTGATGCAGAAGTAATTAAAGACAAGATGTGACCTATCATGCAGTTCTCATTCTGTAATCAAACAACTGGCATTTAGCCTTGTAGCTCAGGCCATGTGAGAACATCTGATGTGTGACCGCTAAAGAGGTCATCCCATCCAAAAACCTTTTTCTATACTTTAAAATGGTGGAAAGGAAATAGAGGAATAAAGGAAAGGAACCTATTGAAACACACTACTTACGCTCACATTCAGCATTCCTCAGCATCAAACACATCTTTTTAAGAATTTGTCTCGGAATCTGTAGACTGAAATAATCTACCTGGTGGTGAGAAAGTTATGGCAGCATCCACCAATCTTGTGTCGTTAGTGCGTTAGTGTTTCAGAAACTTGTCAGATCCACCTCTGTCAGATCAAATCACAAACGTTTCTTCTCTAAGCAACCCAGTGGATCCATTTCAGCAGGCACACACTGGAAGTCAACAACAGGAATGCCATAGTTGCACGGTAAAGGAGCTTGTTGTGACCTGACATGACAACACATGATGAGAAATCAATAGGCTCATCTCTCATTGTGTGAAAGGACAAGTGAAAAGGGAAGGAGTGGAAGGCTTTGGGGTCAGTTCATTTTTAATATGAGTAGGGTTCTTGCAGACCTTGACAGACATTGATTGTTGGTCCTTTTAGACCATGCAGATGGCACGGATGCTTACAGATTATGGCCAGAAAAACTGCATTATACGGTACACGTAGATGTAGTGTTTTGTTTCAGTATAGCACGTTCGGTTCGGTACACATGTACCGATTCGGTACATTACATACGTTCGGTACACATGTACCGATTCGGTACATTACATTAGTAAATTTTACCATTTACGCGAGTTCCCACACGGACATTATTAAGTGGTGGACTGTTTTGCAGATTGCCCATGATCAGTGCACTAGTTCTAGCTTCTTTACTTTTACAAGACTACATTTAGTCTGAGTTAAAAAGCGCTGCACAGCTGCAGCTCCAGTCATCCTCCTGCTCTGACTGACACACTCACAGAAGAGCAGCTCTGGAGAGATGCACACTCACGAGATGCTGCGCGCTCACTGCCAGGGCATAGTGGATATGCAGAGGTGACAGCTCAAGCTAAGGTAGGAGAGGGTGAAATGCTGTTTATTTAGCTGTTTTATTGAAGGTTTCAAAACTCCCTTTTCTTCATTTCCAGTGTGACACAAACTCCTGTCACTTTAATAATCTATAAGTCTAATCAGCAGAGTATCACAGACTGCTGCTGTAAACCTGCTCTTGTTGCTCTTACAGTTGTGCTCATAAGTTTACATACCCTGGGCCATTCTTTAAAGAATTTGAATGATAACACAAAAACATTTCTGTCACTCATAGTTAGTGGTTGGGTGCAGGGCCGTTTGAAGGAATTTAGGGGCCCCAAGCAAAATGGACATGGAGGCCCCCCCCAACCCCCCGCACACACGCAAAGCCTACAGGAACCACAGCATAGCCATACAGTTTAAGTTCACCCACACTTTATATAAGTAAAAAAGGTTTACATTGCAAATACTGCTGTTGTATATACTGTGCATAAATAAAAAAGGTTTACATTGCAAATACTGCTGTTGCAATACTGTGCATAAATAAAAAAGGTTCACAGTGCAAATACTGCTGTTGCATATACTGTGCATAAATAAAAAAGGTTTACAGTGCAAATACTGCTGTTACATATACTGTGCATAAATAAAAAATGTTTACAATGCAAATACTGCTTGAAAAAATATTTGAAATTTGAGCATTTTCAACCATTGAACATTTGCAAAAAACACCACTGTACCATAAAATCAAATATACATTAAAAGTGCACAATAACTAAATACAACATACTTACACACACACACACACACACACACACACACACACACACACACACACACACACACACACACATTAACATTTTTCAGTTCTCACAAACATGTGCAAATTATCTAAAACTGTTGTTTGCGAGCCTTGTTTTCTGCAAAGGCAATCACAATGTCCTCCATGTCCAAAGACTGGCGAACATCACGCTCAATCGACATAAGTGCCAATCCTGTGAGCCTTTCTTGGCCCATGGTGGACCTCAGCTTCAAAGCTGAAAAGCTCCTCTCACCAGAGGCCACTGACACAGGGAGAGTCAGGAGTAGATGCAAAGCAATGCTTAAATTACTGAACAAATCCAGTAGCTTCTCACTGTATATGTAATTAAGCATGTCAAAGGGGGAAGTGGCTACATGGTCTGGAAAAGTGTAGAGAGATGAATTGATCTCAAGTGCAGGCAAAACAGAACACAGAGTCTGCTCATGGAATATAACATCCATGATCGAAGAATTTTTTCACCATTTTTCATGCTTCTCATCTAATTGTCATTTGTGAATCTTCGAGGTGGATTCTCAGAATTTTGGGGGAAAACAATGTTTGTGACTTGTACTGGTCCTTTTTTAACAATTTGACAGCGCACACAATCAGTCAGGACTGCTGGCCACTGCGCAGGGTCATCTGCTATAATGACAGTGCTTGTGGTACCTTGAGCTGTAGAGCAAACCTCAGTGTTGGGAAGTGGTGCAGACTCAATTTCTGTTCTGGATGCAGTGTCTTCCACTGTGAGAGATGGTATTGACGGTGTAGCTGGGGAAAAATAATGTTTTTATTAATATAATCCATATGTTCAGGTACAGAATGCATCAGTGAGTGTCTGACACCTAGAAATTTGACAAGCACTACTGTATATTAAAAATTCTGAACTGTCCATGGGCAAAAGTGACTGGTATTTACACAGTTTGGTGGGAATTCAATAGTGATTTGCACTGTTTTTTTTCTAATAATATGACAGCATACTTATCAGTTTAAACTCTGGGCTGTGCAAAATATCAACTATAATTATAGAGCTTGTGGTACCTTGTGCTATAGAGAAGACATCAGCACTAAGAAGTGATGCATCTGTTGATTTTGATGTTGAAGATGAAGTTAATGGTGTAGCTGGGAAAAAAAAAAAAAATCTGAAATTACCGGTGGAGTATGTTTTCACCATTTCACTGTTAGCATATTGAAAGAGGTCACTATTAACAGCTCAGTGAGAGAAATTCACTCTACCTTCATCAGTGGAGGTATCCTTAGGAAGAGCCTGAGGGCTGAGAAATTTAAGCAAAGCACCTTGAGGGAGAAAGAAAACATGGTAACACTTTATAATAACAATCATTAATAGATGGTAAATTGATAGTTAATTAATCTTTAGTTAATTGTCATTTAACTGTTAGCAAACAGTATTATTACTTATTATAAAGTTTACCGTTAGCAATGTTAGCATTTCCATATTTTGGTATTAGAAGGGAAGGGATGCAGGCAGCTGCTTACCATTGCTTAAAAATATCCCAAGCTAATGTTTGATGCACGGAATTTATTGTGTGGTTTTCCTTTCCTAACCCCCATTTGGTAAATAGATTATCACGTTGGAAAAGTATAGCATGCTATTTGCTATGCCACTTTCATCAAAACCTATTACAAAGCTACAGCAATGTCATGTCATTAAATACAATAAACAGTGATTCTGGAACAGATCTGCATCTTCTTTATCCCGTTAAAAATATATTACAGTAACCATATTCCGTCCATTCGTAAAAAAAAGTTGCACTAACTGTTCCTTACAAGCAGCATTTGCCGTCAGGCAGGTAACGTTAGCTAACATAAACATATTTTTGCTAGCCTAACCTGCTGCATAATTACACCATTTGTACAAGACTGACAAGTAGAGCTATTTTATCCAGTGTAATTTATCACTTACCACTATCTTGTTTTTTCTTATTCTCCTCTTCCTTTCTCTTCTTTCTCTTCTGGCTTCCTGAAGCATAATTCCTCTTCATGACTGCCGACCGAGGAGGTTTTGTATTTTGCCGGCTGCAGAGATCACGTTGGCAGGCTGCTGTCAGCGACTACTGAGAGGGGCCCCCTTGTGGGGGATCCCGATAATAGTGTCATTGCACTTTACAGCATTGACGATCAAAGGGGCGCTCACACAGTGTCGTTGCATTTATTCTTAACCGGTCGTTGTCCTGGGGCCCCAGACCAGCTCGGGGCCCCAAGCAATTGCTTGGTTTGCTTGCCTTGTCGCGACGGGCCTGGTTGGGTGAAGCCATTTTTGTCAAACAATTGTGTTTACTCTTTTTAAATCATAATGACAACAGAAACTACCCAAATGACAGCTTGAAGTCTTTTGTGGTAGTTGTGGATGAGGCTCTTTATTTTCTCAGATGTTAAAGCTGCCCATTCTTCTTGGCAAAAAGCCTCCAGTTCTTGTAAATTTTTGGACTGTCTTGCATGAACTGCACATTTAAGATCTCCCCAGAGTGGCTCAATGATATTGAGGTCAGGAGACTGAGATGGTCAGTCCAGAACCTTCACTTTATGCTGCTGTAGCCAATGACAGGTCGACCTTGTGCCATTGTCATGTTGGAACGTCCAAGTACGTCCCATGCGCAGCTTCTGGGCTGATGAGTGAAACATTTCCTCCAGTATTTTCTGATATGCTGCATTCATCTTTTCCTTTGTAGCTCACACATCTCCAAAACATCAGATCCACCTCCATGTTTCACAGTAGGAATTTGTGTACCTTTCATCATAGGCCTTGTTGACTCCTCTCCAAATGTAACGTTTATGGTTGCATCACTCCAAATAACTTTGTTCCAAAAACAATAAAAAGCAAAGACAAGTGGAAGACACAAATTTGTGTGCCGACATTGTGCCGAATTGTACCATACCAAAACTTCCAAGAACTGAACTGAAATGTGACTTTAGTGTACAGTTACACCCCTAATATGTACACAGTGTAATATATATTTTATATCACCATGATTCAGCACAGAGACACACAATACAATAGTATGAATCCATTAGTGTCATGGCAGCTGTTTCAGATCCAGATCAGAGTAATTATCTGTTATTTTGTGATTGTATGGAGACCTTGTTGTAGTCAGTCTGCTGTGCTGCCACCAAACAGACTGTTTAGTCGATATGAAATTGAACATATGTGAGTGTGTAGTAGTGTGAGCTTGTGTAACAGCTTTACAACGTCATTATTTAAGAACTCTATTCGTTACGCAGTAAAGAAAGCAGGTTATTGATTCAGTCGGTTCATTCTAAGTAAAGCTGAAATAATAATCATGTCATTTCCCCTGCTTTGGCTAGAATATCCAACAATTCAAGACAGTCTTACATTATATTGACTTATTTGATATTAATAATATTTTGTTGACTTTTCTTGCAATACTGATACTCACTTTGTTGGACAACAAACCTGGCTTCTGTGGGAAACAAACGTTAATTTGCTTATTGGCTACTGTAGAGTCAAATATACACATAGCTACCAATTTACAGAGTTAAAGCTAAGGCTTTGTTGCCATAGATTGTTACAAAGAGAACACATTACAATTTGTATGCATGTTTTCAGAATACTTTATTTGACCTATCTGGTTTCTGTAAAGTGTATATACATTTAGCATTGTTATAAATAAATGTGTTCTCAGCTGAAGGGATTTAATGCACTGATCTAGTGACCTGAGAATTGTACTCTGGCGTGTTTTCACACCATAAAATGATACTCTTTCTGCTGCCCTACAGGAGTGTAAACCTGGCAGAAGCAGCATGCACACGCTCAACTGTAAATCAAGCTATTGGCTGTCTGCACTTAATACTGTGAAAAAGTGCATCACAAAATCTAATAGGCCTCAAGTGCTACTGAAATGGGTAAATGTGGGTATCTATCCTACAGGCTTTGGGGCAGAATGGCTAAAAAGGCAATGTTTATTTTCCTCTCCTCTGTTCTTGTACTGTTCTCCATCTCTTGTGCGTTGTCTATTGATTTTCTCGAGCCCCTCTATCAGTCAGGTTGTAATAAGATACATGTCACTTTAAAAAAACGTATTTGAATTTTAATGCATCACTCCACAGACCATCCTGCCACTGGCCGCTGTTGTTGATGTTGTGTGGTTGTACACGGGTGAGCTATTGCCCACACTCATTAAACTGGGAGACAACATTAGTTGTGATGGTTTTAGGGAGTCCAGGGGGTGGGAAACAGGGAGAAAGTGGCAACAGGGATGAAAGCATAAGGATGGAGAGAGTGGTGGAAGTGAAGAAGAAACCTCCTCGTGTGGAGTGGATTCATCTTGTGTCTTATTGCTCCTGGAGGGACCAATTTATCTTCATTTGGCTTTTTGGCACCAGCCCCATCCCAGACCAGGTGCCTGGAGAAAGCACAGGAACGCAGCAGGGCTCATCAGCCATGAGGACTGGATTAAGACTTCCAGATCACTAGGATTTCAACTTGGATTTCTTAAATCTCTTTTATGTCTTTATACCAAGCAAATACATTTAAGGATTGAATATATGCTGCAATGTGATAGAGGATATACTGTTGACTTGACAGACTGTTTTGCGTTAGTGGAATTTTCAGCACAAAAATATGTCACGTTAATTGGTTAGGGGTTGCGGGTGACTGGAGACTATCCCAGCAACTTTGCTGAGGCGTCTTAATTGTTCCAGTTCCCCTGGTCCAGTCCTGAGTCCTTGCAATAATACAAAGTCAATTCCTTCAAAACATTGTGGAAAAACATTCTTTAAAAATTTAAACAGCTTTCTAAATTTAAGGTTCAGAAGGCTGGGAATTTATTGCAAAAGTATATGGAGGCTCATTAATCATAATCAAATTAATGCCAATAAATTGAAATGCTTCAAATAGGATTTTTATCTGTGAGGAAGTATATGTCTGACTTTTGTATGTCTGCAGGGGTTACTGGCACTAAACCCTGCAGCACTGACCCACAGCGTACTGTACCCCTCCGTGGAAATTTGTTGTTGCTTGTTGTACACTTTATTGCCTCCCACACATCTGTGCCATGGTAACAAGATGTGTTAGTCTAACAAGAATGTTAGTCATACCATCTGTCACCAGTTATAATGTTATGACAGGGTGGTGTAATTTTATTTTTCGTGTGTTTTTTTGTAAATAAACTCATCAGCTGTAATATGTATAGTTTTGATATAGTTCAGAAAGGACATTTGTTTGACTACCTAGCTAATAATATATTTACAGGCTTCTGGTGCCTAAAAAGTTCATCCATCCATCTAATTTCTTCCACTTATTTGTGATTGGCCATTTTTCAGAGAATATGAATGATAACACAAACTTTTCTTTCATTCATAATTAGTGGTTGTCAAAAAATGGTGTTTACTCTTTTTAAATCATAATAACAGAAACGATCCAAATGACCCTGATAAAAAGTTTACATATCCTGGTGATTTTCGCCTGATAATATGCACACAAGTTGACACAAACAGGTTTGAATGGCTACTAAAGGTAACCATCCTCACCTGTGATGTGTTTGCTTGTAATCAGTGTGTGTGTGTAAGCTCAGTAAGTTTCTGTGCAGTGCAGCATATTTTATTCAGTGCTGCACTGACGTTTCTGTATTCTGAGTCATGGAACAGCAAAAGAATTGTCAAAGGATCAGTGGGAAAAGGTAATTGAACTGTTTAAAACAGGAAAGGGATATAAAAATATATCCAAGGAATTGAGAATACCAATCAGCAGTGTTCAAAATGAGGGATTCTGTTGAAACCAAACCAAGGTCAGGTAAATAAACAAAGATTTCAACCACAACTGCCAGAAAAAATGTTCAGGATGCAAAGAAAAAACAACAAATAAGTTCAGCTGAAATACAGGCCTCTCTGAAAAAAGTGGTCTGGCTGTTTCAAGATGCACAATAAGAAAAACAAGAAGAAAACAACAATAAGAAAAAGACCAAAATTTAAATTTTTGGCCACAACCATAAATGTTACATTTGGAGAGGAGTCAACAAGGCCTATGATGAAAGGTACCATTCCTATGAAACATGGAGGTGGATCGCTGATGTTTTGGGGATGTGAGAGCTACAAAGGCACAGAAAAAGATGAATGCAGCATGTTATCAGAAAAGGAGGAAACGTTGCACTCATCAGCCCAGAAGCTGCGCATGGGACGTACTTGGACGTTCCAACATGACAACAATCCAAAGCACAAGGCCAAGTTGACCTGTCATTGGCTACAGCAGCAAGTGAAGGTTCAAGACTGGTCATCTCAGTGAACTCAATATCATTGAGCCACTTTGGGGAGATCTCAAACGTACAGTTCATACAAGACAGCCAAAGAATTTACAGGAACCGGAGGCTTTTTGTCAAGAAGAATGGGCAGCTTTACCATCTGAGAAAATAAAAGAGCCTCATCCACAACTACCACAAAAGGCTTCAAGCTGTCATTGATGTTAAAGGTGGCAACACACAGTAACTTTTGATCAGGGTCCTTTGGGTCATTTCTGTTGTGATAAAGATTTAAAAATAGTAAACACAGTTGTTTGACAATAAGTGGCTTCACCCAACACTAACTATCATTCATATTTTCTGAAAAATGGCCAAGAAAATGACAAATTCTGCCTGTGTATGTAAACTTATTGGCTCAACTGTATATACAAAACACAAAAAGCTATAAAGTAAGAACCGAATTAGTTTCTTGTTTAAGTTACTTTAATTTCACTCTCACTTTTTCATAAGTATTCAGTATAACACACTGGAGCAGGAGGCAGCTGTCTTGGCTATGTCTTTATTGAGCCTAAGCTGGGATCAGAACAGTGTCTCTATTCAAGATTCAAGATTCAACACTTTGAATCTTGAATCTTGAATCAGAACAGTGTCTCTATTCAGCAGAGTATAAATTAACATTGATTTTAGATATGGTTTTATCGTAGCATTGTGGCCTTGGTGGCCACAAAACTAACAACCTTCAGAGTGTGAATGGGTGGGAATACACTGAAGGCAACAAATGAAGGACACATTGAGGAAGTAAGCGCTGCATTATTTCATTAGGACTGTAAATTACTTTTGCCCTGTAATTCTCATTTATGAAGACACACTGTGAAGACACACTGTGCTGCTGATATTTGCAATGGGGACCTATACAGTATTATAACCCCTGAGTGAACTTGTTACCTGTTGGTAATTGTCTTTACTCATTCGTTTTTCTCATGTTTGTTTTCTTTGGTTAGAAAAGGAAAACGGGAGAGAAATGTAGAGGACCCCTGCTGCCATGTGCGCATGCAGCAGTGACTGTGCAGTAAGATGGGAGCAGGAGAGAGAGCACCCAGTTGTCTTACTGCAGTCTGCTAGGTGCCCCACTGACCACCCAAGATTGATGGATACGGCTGTGTATTGCTCGTTACATCAATTCTTTCCTGCTTTCTCTTTTATTTCAACTCCCTCCTCACTCCCTCCTTCCTTTCTGCCTCTCCTGTCCTCCCTCTTTCCTTTTCCCTCCCTCTCTCCGCTGCTTCATGTCCCTCACCGGTCCCTCTCTTCCGTATTAGTTTCCAAAAGGCATATTTCATGCTGCCAGAGACCGCGCTGTGAGGCAGCAAGAAAAAGCCGGGCGAGCGGATTACTATCTTTGTGGCAGCTTTTCCCTTTGGCAGGCTGCACTTTCAAGCTGTGGAGCTGGACTGGACTGGAGTGTTTCGCGGAGGAGCCGGAAGACGAGCTAGAGAGGGACGGAAAAGTGACGGGAAAGCTGGACGGATGGAGGACGGCATTCAACACCTGGGACACTGCATAGTTGACATGAAGGAGCTGAGCGCCTGCCCTGAAGGACTGAGTGCTGCTGGTGAGTCTCTGTCTCTCCTCCTAAGTGTCCTCAGACTGGACTCTGCTGTAGCTGTGAAGCCAGAGCTGTCCTCAGGTTCTGGTGCTCGTCATTTTCTGTTGTTCTATAACATGGAGAGAAAAGGGTGGAGATCTAACTGATAGAGTAGAGTAGTTGCATTATGAATACTTTGTAGCACATGCCACATTTAAATTAAAAGGTCAGTTGTACTGGTTGACAATAATTGATATTTGCTCATTTTCAATTGTCAAAAGATCACATGTAGTTTTGGTGTTACCAGTTTATAAATGTTGTATACAACTTTTAGTTAAAATATGTTTTTCTAAATAGAGTGTGTGAAGTCAAGAATGTTCTGGACACAAGCATGTAGTACAAGTGCTTCACAGTGACTGCTTAATTCTTCTTTATAATTGTTCAAATATCTAGTAATAAGTGCAAACAAAAGTGCATGGTCACAGGTCTCAAGGTCTTTGTCAAGACATGCCTCCACTGCACTCGGATTCTCTGCAAAAGCAACATGGCAGATCCCACTATTATATTAAGGCTTCATTTTCCTATAATTGCATGCACAAAGTTATAGACAAAAACAATAATCAGAAACTTTCCTGTTGGCTCGGGTAGTTTCTATCATTTGAAATGGAATCTGTGTTGTACCTGAGACCTGTAGTTTAAGCTCATACAATAAATGAAAAGGTAGAAGAAACATTATAATATTAGATTCCCAGAAATTCTGACTAGACATACAATTTCAATAGGCAGTTTTAAAAGAAAATCAGGCAGTGGTTTATTGTAAAGTCTATGTTATGTTTTTATTAATTCACTTTACTTGTATTGTAAGTAATAATTTGAAACACTTGCGTGGTTTAAGATTGAATTGGCTGTTTTCTGCAGAGAAACCCTGACATTTAACATGGTTTGCCTACAGCTTTATGTTACACAACAACCTAATTGCATGTGTACCTTTGAACATCTGTCTCTGGTTTGCTGTATCTTGGATGCATTCAAACTTGTTTTGCATGTGTCTGTTCTCTGTGCCATTTTACTGCAGCTATATTCTATGTAGTCTAAAAATGTTGTCTCTAATGAGCTCTAACAGAGGATGTCTCTGTGCCCAATACAACAGGAGAATGCTAAAGAGATTAACTATATCAGCATTGCCACAAAGCCTATTCTCTTCTTCTAAGTTCAATACATTTGCTTACCAAAAGGACACAGACTGCATGCAGCCTTGCTAAGCATTTGCATTGGCATGCAAGCCCAACTGCATCATTTTCCCCATGGGATAAGGAAATAGAGCTGCACCAAGGAATAAAGGCATATTTCGTGGTACCTTGTCTCTTGTACCTCAAACCCACAGACTACACAGGGATCGCGCTAGCGCACTCAATTGTAATTGTCCCTTAAGCACACAAAAATATGATATCTGACCTTGTGATGAACTTTTAAGCTTCAATGTTAAATCCAGTGTCACGCATTTTAAGACAGATTCTTAACACTGAAGAGACTACAGCATTAATGACATAACACCTGACTGTACCTCTGGTTTGTCCCCAATCCTCCTGGCTGACAAAAGGAAGAACAAAGCACATAATTATCATGTTTGGCAGGAAAGACAGCTTGACAACCCTGCATTATCAGTCGCAGGGTAAAATAGTTTATCTCCCTCCTCATGACAGAACCTAAGCAATGTAAACCTAAGTACTTACTGCCTAGGGATGAACTGGCATTTTATTGTTTCACTTCACTTGAGATGAAGAGGTTAAAGCAAAGGCATCTGAACTTAATAGTTGTACTCATAACCTTGTACTTGGATAACTGAGAACCTTCACAGACAAGTTCACTAGAGCTAATATTCTGTACTCTTAAAGCTCTTAATACAATGTAGCACATTGCCTTTTTCCTGCGCTTTTATGCAAAACTAGATGTATCTGACTAACAGAATTACAGACATCATAGCCTTATTTTTTTGATTCATTAAAAGTGTAGTCCAGATATTGAAGGGAGGTTATATGGGAAACTAATTGGTTATTGGTTATACAATTTATTTCTGGCTGTGCTCTCTTGGTTTGAAGTTGCAGACAAGGAACTACTGTAAATTGGGCAGGTAAAAAATATATAGCCAGCTTAGCTTATTTCAGTAACAACCACCCAATACTTGAAAACTTGGGTAAAGGAGACTCTTTCTTTTCTTCTCCAAACTTAGATGAGCACTGACAGCTATCTTCTATAGGTTGCTTATTCCCTCACCTCTGCAGTAACTATAGAACGAGAAAAATAGAAGTATGCCATAATTTTAAAAGGTTTGTGCGTTACATGTACATTATAAACACATGTAAAATTGTGATAATATTTGTCCCTCTTAACCGTTATGTCACACCTATTGGTACTGAAGACCTCCTCAGTACATCTACCTCATTTATTACACTTCATTAAACACTGGCAACAAAACCATCTGTCCTCTCAATCTCTCAGGACAGTAATGTGACAATAACCCTACTCTCATATTCAGCTTCACTTGTTCTAATGGGATGCCTGTTTGTGCAAACATCAATCGAGCTAGAGTTCATGACTGAATCATATAAATCATCACAGAAAGACTGCAGGTTTTGTTGGGAATTTGAACCAAAGGATAGAAAATATTCAGGAGGAAGGGCCTAAAAATACAGACAAGTGACTATTGCAATGTACACTGTTTATTTGTATTTGTTTTTCTCTGTCACATGACTCCACAGAGGGCATAAAGCTTTTTCTATGTATTGAGTACTTGTGAAACTGATATAGAGTAATGGCATCTTGGGCTTAAAATAAATTTTCCCTGGCTGCTGACAGTGTAAATTAATATGTTGACCAAGAAGCAAAAACTGGCCATAAATCCGTTTAAATGCTAGTGCTATATACTGAACTTTTATATATTTTTTTTATGGTCCTGCTTGCGATACTGTGTGTTTTCTGTAGCATACTCTCTCTAGCATATGTCCTGCTGCAAACACTGACTATAACATTGGATCTCCATAAAATCTCACATAAAACAGCATTGAGTGAGAAGAAATGATGGTTAACGTGAGTCTGACGGATGTTTGTGGAATCTATGCAGTGGTTGTACCCTAAACACTAGAAACAAAAGAACCAAGAACCAAAGCCCTTGTCATATTTTTCATTTGAAATACATTTATTTTTTTAGTAATATGTTATAATATGGAAAAACTTAGATCCTGGAATTTTTTTAATGTGGAATAATAAATACTTGCACCATATTCATTTCAGAGTAAGAATATTTTTACTTACATATTTTAGTTCCTCTAAGTAAGTGCACTGAGAAATTTAATCAGTACCATTTGTATTTGTGGTCATTTACAGTAAATCCTCCAAGATCAAAATCCACTGGAGCAGCTACATCTGCAAATATCCCAAAATATACAGTAAATGGTATTCAAAATATTAACAGGATTTGTTCTAAAGGCACACTTTTCTGCATGTAATATCTATTCATGAAGAGGATAAGCAGCAGTGATTAGGAATATGTGCTGTACCCACTGTGAGGGTTTTATCAAAGCTTTGAGTGTAAATTGCTTCATTTTCTTAGTAGAGCTGTTGGAATATCATTTAGACACAAGTTGCAAACCGCATTTCAAGGCTGTTTCTCAATCACTTTCTGTGTAGTCAGGAATCAGTAAAAATCCCTTGTGGAATCTGTTACACTCTCCTTGTCCCGCTTGGAGAGTGTCTGCTGAGTGGTGATCCCACCGTAGAGAGGCAGAGAAACCGGGCCAATGGAAAGGGAAGGGGGTTAAATGATCATCTACAAGACGGCCAATTTAACTCCCTCTACATTAATTAACTTTGTTGTTCCAGAGAAATCACCTAGCCCGCTCAAATGCTAATAAATTACCCTCTCCTCAGCCTTCAGCGTGCCTTTTTTCCCCGCTGATACCACCTGCAGACATGGGGTGATAGATTGGACGTGCAGTGGGGCTGCGCTGTTATTTCTAGAGCCAGATGAAACTGCAATCTAGCGGGCGGGCACACCTCATTTGCTCTGGGCCCCTCTGGGAGTTACATCTGCATGTGCTGCCTGCCTGCCTGCTGCCTTGCTGGGCTTATTACCATATTCATAATGCCAGCGGATATCGATTATAAATACCACACCTGTGCCACTTTTCTCACATACTTGTCTACACACTGGAGCAGCGAGTGTTGATTGCGAGATGTGATTGTGATGGACAGTGATGGTGGTTGACCTCTTTTTGTGTAATGGCTAATTATTGTAATTAGTGTATGTGTGTTGCTGGGCCTGATTCCCGTTGAGAGGTCAATGACATACAGCGGGCTATGAGGGAGATAACACTGTACATTAAAGGGGTTCTGTCTTGTGTCTGCCTGAATTCAAAGGCGTACTGTATATTCAGTCACCATCAGGATTTGAAAAAATAGCTCTAAACCTGTCAGAGGTATCCTGCAGTAACAAAGTATTTCTTGGTTTTGTCCATATATATATTTTTTTATGTGTTCCTTTTGCTGTTTTAGTACCACAGTACTTCTGATTTTTGGAAACAGTAAACCACAGACTTTGGAAAAGGCTGTTTCTCAGTTGTCTAAATCAGGGGTGTCTAACTCAAATGGAGAAGGGGCCAAAATTCAATAAACGGTCTCAATTGTGGGCAGGATTAACTCACATATTATAATTATTACTATTACTGTGTGTTTTTAAGCAGTTGCGCACAGCAAAAACTCATATTTAACTCATATTATATTGTTTGAAACTCATTGAGTTTTAAACAATTATTGTGATTGGGTTCCCGCTCCACTTGTACTTTAAAAGCCCTGTTACAATATATACAGTGAATATTTATATTGTATTTACATTAGTAATTTAGTTTGTGTTAGTGGGGCACCTTATTAATTGAATGTTTAAGTAATTTTAAGAATTTAGAAAAATGAAAAAGATTGAATATTACATCATACATATACCCCAAGACTGTATTAAAGTTCCAATTGCAAATTCACCCAAATTACCCAAATCATTGCAATAACAGCAAAAATGTTCCAGCCAGGGATGTAGTAGCCACAGTGTTGTAATTTGTGCATCTTTTTGGCATCTCATCTTTTTAAGGCAAGAAGCTGTTTGTCAATAACACATAGTAATCTGTTTCTGTCGATGCTTAGAGAGTTTTATTTTAAAGTATGTATGTTTACAACATGCTTTTCTGCTTTGTTCTTTTTTCATGACATTGCATCATAGTAGTGTTTCTTGTAGCTATGCTTTGTGATGAAAGACATTACATATATGCTTTCCTTTGTTGATTTTAAAGCTACAGAGAAAGTAAAAACATAACTGTACTGTATATATTATAATTGCAGCATTTTTATTCTCCATGAGGCAGAGTCATTATATAAAATGGCTATTACCTAAAATCATGTGGTGCCCATACATCAGTGAGCATCGTGTATCCATGGCCCATTAGTGGGGTTGATGAGCCTTAGAAAGGCCAATTGTGTCCAGGCACCCCAGAAAGAACAAAGTGCTAGTCAGTGCTTTAGGTTGCTCCACACGTTGCACTGTCATGCAGGTGTTTCATCTGTTCGCTGTGTTTGACTGTGTGTTGCTTTGTGAGTGTGATAAATGAGCGACAGTGTTGGAGACAGATGATACAAGCAATCAGTCCGCTCCTCATCATTATGGTGCAAGCCCTCAAGGACAATGGAACTCTACAAACTCTCATTATGACCAAACAAAGAAACCATATGGTTATCTTGGCTAGAAAGAACACTACATTTTTGTCAGGTTTTACGATACATTAATATATCTCCAGTATAAGGACATTAATGGACACTAATGGAAATTAGCCTAAGGCTAATGTGTTTATTTCTGCGTTTCTTACCTCATCACTGACCTATTTAATCTGTTACTGTACCTGGATTTTCTTTGTGCATGATAAAGTGTCTTGCATTGCATTGTTTCTGTTTCACGTGTCTGTTTTCATTAGTAACTATAGAAGTTGAAATTTATGTGGAAGGATTTGGTCCAGTCGTCTCTCTTCTTCCAACTCAAAGACCATGTCTTTGTTTTTCTGTTGGCAGGTGTTATTCGGACTCCAAAGCTGCCTCGGGTGGAATTCAGCCTTGGTAAGTCCTCTGTTTTCTCAGTAATTTAAAGGTCATTTTACTTTACTAAAAAGGACAGAAATTCATGACACTTTGAAAGATAAAGGAAGTGGAGATGGGCTTTCTTACACAACTGCACAGGTAGTTTTTGGTCTTTGTGTCCTTCAGCTCAGATAAAGGTAATTGTACTAGCATTAATACATACAGTATATCAGAAATAAATAGTATAATAGTAATAATAAGTGTATCTGATTATCTTTTAAATTTTCAATTACACCTCAAACACACTCCACACACCAAGTATGTATTAGAGCAGCGGCGTCAAACCACTTCCACTGTAAACCACCCTGCTAAATGAGAGTCATATCAAGGGCATAAAACAGGCCTATTCAATTACAAATTCAATTGGGCCAGATTTTAAACACATGGAACATATGAGGGCCAACTAATTTCAGAGCGAAAGAAAGAGAAAGAACAAACAACATAAATCAATACAATTGAGTGTAAGCAAGAAATAAGTACGCAATGCTTATTTATTTTCAATCTCAGTGCATAAACATACAAAAAACATATATTTTCGCTAGATTCACCTCTTGGTCATATAACCAGGTTTGTAATTAAAAGAAACAAAAAAATAATATTGCACAAGAACCAGTAACAATAATCTAACTTTCAATCTAGAACATAATAATCTAACTTTCAATCTTTTGGCCTTTGACACATAAACAAAAGTGCTTCTTAGGAACTAGAAATGTTAGCAAAGGCAGTGCAAGAACATAACTATTTGTAGTAATACATATTGCACAAAGAGTAAACAACATAACATTTGTTCATCAACATTAATATTTGTTAATTATTCAACATTCTGCTGATATGTAGGCTCCTGCTAACATGTCAGCCTTAGTGTGAGAAGTGACATTTTTTGTTTTGAACAAGAGCAGTGATTTTTGGCTGATAAGAAGTCAATGCAATACGAAGGCAATGGTGCAGTGTGCTATCAGTCAAGGAACGGCGCATGTTTGTCTTTATTGAGTTCATGTGCGAATAGCTTGACTCACACATGTATGTTGATCCAAACATGCTAAGCACAATGACTGCCACTTTCTTAATGTTTGGGAACTGGTGCACATTGACATTACTCCAAAACTTTGTAGGGCCATTTGTGCGCAGCTCTTGTATCATTGTGAGAGAAGACTGCATGTCAACAAGCTCGAGTATGAACTGTCCCTCATCGATAGAAAGGACCACTTCCTTTGCTCGGGTGGACAAATCCCCGTCTGTAGCAACAGTGAATGGGTCTTTAGCAAATTGCATCACCTCAGTAGGCAGTGTGAGACCATCTAGTCGACTGGCAAAGTTATCTCTCAGCTTTGTAATAAAGTCTGTCATCGCTGCTGTGACTTGAGCCGGAGCCGTGATGCATTTACGAAGCGTTGGAAAATGCAGCATTCGCCCTGCGCTCAAGTCCGTCGCGAAAAGATCCAGTTTAACTTGAAATGCGCGCGTCTGTTCCAAAAGATCAAGGACAGTTTTATCTCTGCCTTGTAGTCCCATATTTAAATAATTTAAGTGTTTGAAAATGTCACTCAGAAAGCACACATAAGACATAAATTTGTTGTCCATTAAGCGGTTCAAATGTGTCTCTGCTTTTTTTTTTGCTTGCTGTCACAAAGGAAGACTTTTATCTCCTCTATTAGCTCACAGAAACGCTCGAGTGCGTTGCCTTTAGACAGCCATCGAACGTCATTGTGCAGTAGAAGGTCATGGTGTTCAACAGACATGTCAGAGAGCAGCTGGCGAAATACGCGGTGTTGGAGGCTTGATGTGGAGCGAATAAAATTTATTGTGGCCATTACACTGTCCATTATTGTTTTTAGATGCCCGCTAAGTTTTGCGCACGACACTGTCTGGTACACAATGCAGTGCAAGGAAGTCATCCGCGGTACAACAGCTGACCAGCGCGCCGCCAGTCCATTCACTTTCCCTGTCATTGACGGAGCCCCATCAGTAAGAAGCATGATTCTGCAATTGTCTCAAAAAATATCTCACCAGTTGTGTGTCCTTTTAATGGCAGCAAGCCGAGCAGTTTCTCTCGAAAGCACTTGCCGTCATAAAAACGAACATATATGCATAACTGTGCCGTGTCAGTTCTGTCTGTGAACTCATCTACTGCAATAGACATCATATCTGCTTTCTTCAGGTCTTCAAGCAGTGCATCAAACACATCTCTAGCTAATATTTCAACCCTGCAAATGTTAGACGTGTCTGACATGGGCATGTTTTTAACAGCAGATGTTACACTCGAACGTTGTATTCTTTTAATACCCCAACGCATTCGTTGCAAATTAAGCTCATTGGTTTAGGGTTCGGGCTTTGAGGTAAAATAAATATTTCTCTGTCCAGACATGGTTAAATCGACGATTTTTATTGTCAATTTAATGCTTAAGATTTGAGAGTGACATCATTTTTGCGGGTAAACAAGTATCACGTGTTGCAAAGCATTCTGGGTTGGGCGTTACTAGGCAACGCACAGTGTTGCATTCACGTGCCGTACCAGTGAAGGAAATTTAGCAGACTTACACCAGTGGGTGTTAAAAAAACTGTTTTTCTTTGCTTTTGCCTGATAGTGGTGGGGCCACTAGGGGGCGCCCGCGGGGCCACATGTGGCCCGCGGGCCGCCAATTGAATACGCCTGGCCTAAAACCTAATATAATTGGCAATTGATATACTTGGGTCTAAAAGCACTCAGCTTAACAAAAATGCTCCAAATGTTAATAAAAGTTATTTTTTTATAAACTCTGACCACTCAAACCACTTTTAATATTGGTTATCTCTCACTTGACCTTATTGCGTCAGCATTCATCTTCTGCATTGACAACTACTAATCAACTATGCAGCACCAAATGTATCAACAACCCAAAAGACACACATTTGAAAAGTGCTGCTTTTTTTGTGCGGTTCAAAGCAATATGGCAAAACCTCTTCTCTCTTGATTTTTTTAAACCATACAGGTAATATAATATTGTATTTCCAGATGATTTGCTCAGGACAAACAAGGCTGACAGTAAAATATTAATTTGATGCGGAAAATGGCCATCGCTGCAATTGCTTTATGTATATTTTCATTTGATGAGCTAAACCATAATGTTTTTTTCAAACTGTTTCATGCCTTGTTCTGAAATAAAAGGTCAGAGTGGGCTCCTATTAGGCTTATTAAAGATAATGGCCTAATATGGGCATAAAGTACACTATGTAATTGTAACGCTTGTAGGGCTAAGGGTCTGACTACGGCCTATTGAGTAGTGTGCCACTATTCTTGGCGACCAGAAGTAGGTTCGTTAGAGGAGCCAGCGTGTGTGAATAACCACAAAACAGAAAATATGGTTTAAATATAGTTAAATTATTATTTACGTAAACCAGAGCATTAACAAGAATATATATTAACAAGATATCAGTTATTATATTATAGACATATAGACAATATTTTGATCTTAGATTAGTATTTACAGTTCAGATATAACCAATAAAAGAAAACAAAATCCCACAATGACAAATAGCCCGTTTCAATTTCAATACTCAGAATTCCAAGGTTCGTTAATCCAGGAAAGTCCAAAACAGAATAAGCCTTTGTCCAGGAAGGGACCATCAAATCAAGTTATCTGATCCAACTCCTTTCAAACAACGGCCGAGGCCAATTTATCCTTTGGATGTTGATGCTATAAGGAAGCACCTGCAAGAGCTTTTGGATTCCGGAGTTATACGTGAGTCGGCCTCACCATTTGCATCATGAATTGTTGTTGTTTGCAAAAAGAATGGTAGTGTACGTATTTGCATCGATTATCGAAAATTAAACCTCCAGACCATCAAAGACGCTTATGCCCTCCCCAAATTGGAAGACACATTTTCTGCACTTGCTGGTTCAAAGTGGTTTACGGTGCTTGACCTCAAGTCAGGATATTATCAAATTGAAATGGAAGAAAATGATAAAGCTAAAACTGCCTTCGTATGCCCATTGGGATTTTGTGAATTTAACCGAATGCCCCAGGGAGGGACCAACACCCCAAGTACATTCCAACGACTAATGGAAAAATGCATAGGTGAACTGAATTTACAGGAAGTTCTTGTGTTCATTGATGATTTGATTGTCTTCGCACCAACCCTGGAAGAACATGAAGAAAGATTGATGAAAGTCCTCAATCCCCTTAAGGATTTTGGACTGAAATTGTCCCTTGAGAAACGTGTATTCTTCCAGACTGCTGTGAAATATCTTGGACATGTAGTGTCACAAAATGGTGTAGAAACAGACCCAGACAAGATAGCAACACTCACTTCCTGGCCTGTTCCAAAGAGCTTGAAGGAATTAAGAGCTTTCCTCGGTTTTGCGGGCTACTATCGTCGGTTCGTGCAAGGATATTCCGCAATTGTAAAACCTTTACATGATCTCACTGCTGGTTATCCACCATTGCAAAACTGAAGCCGGTGATTAAAAAAAAAATACAATGGTTATCTTTACGGCACTCATTTTACTGTTGTCACAGACAGTAATACACTTACCTATCTCCTAACCTCTGCGAAACTTGATGCAACTAGCTACAGATGGCTTTCAGCATTATCCACTTACTCCTTTAAAATCATATACAGAGCTGGGAAGCAAAATGCAGACGCTGATGGTCTGTCCCGTCAACCTCACAGTGAACTTTTTGACGATCATGTTTCCAGAAAAGAACAGGAACACGTTTTGAAATTTGCTCAGCAACATCTTGGAGAGCCTGATTATGCTTTTCTTGACCAGCACACCATTCAAGCAGTCTGTGATCGGCAACTAGTGTACAACACAACTGATGATGATCTTGACCATGCACTGGTTTTGTCTATGACCATCCATTCTGACAGCCTGCCTGATAGTTTCACAGATGACACCCAATTGGCCTCTACTGTATTTCCCCATTTCTCAGCAACCGACATCGCCACCAAGCAGCGTGCTGATCCTATCATGCGGCATGTCAGCATGTCATATCACAGCTAGAGGATGGAGAATTGCCACCACCATCACTGTGGGAGGAACTTCCAGACCAGCCCCTTTTTCTGAGAGAAGTAAAAAAGTTGGAGCTCCATAACAACCTTCTCATTAGGAAAAGACAGGTAGGAAATACATCCATGTACCAGCTAGTGTTGCCGGAGGAGTATAGAAGGGAGGTACTATTTCAACTTCACAACAAAATGGGCCACCTTGGGATTGAAAGAACTTTGGACTTGGTGCGCTCCAGATTCTAGTGGCCAAAGATGTCCAACGACGTGATCAATAAGATCAAAACATGTGAAAGGTGTGTAAAGCGCAAGTCCTTGCCTGAACATGCCGCACCTTTAGTAAACATCAAAACATCACGGCCCTTAGAGTTGGTGTCATGGATTTTTTGTCTGTAGAACTAGATCGAAGAGTGAAACCCATCTTTGTCATAACAGACCACTTCACCAAGTATGCCGTTGCTGTGCCTACTCCAAACCAAAAAGCTAAGTCCATTGCCAAGTGTTTATGGGATCACTTTCTTGTTCATTATGGCATGCCGGAAAGGCTTCACAGTGACCAAGGCCCTGATTTTGAATCACTCCGCCAAAGTGATGAACCGTAACAAGACTAGATTTGACAGACACGTAACTGCATCTGAATTGGACATTGGAGCCAGAGTCTTAGTGAGGAATGTGCGAGTGAGAGGAAAGCACAAGCTGGCTGATAAGTGGGAGCCCAGTGTGTACATAGTTATGAAGAGAGCCGGCAATCTTCCTGTGTACACTGTCAGACCTGAGGGCCAAGACTAACCATTGAGAACCCTGCACAGAGATCTCGCTGCCATGTGGCTACTTACCTGCTCATGCCAATGAATCACCTGTCAAGCCGAAAATAATTGTCTGCACCTTCTCCTTCTGTACTCACTGAGGGTCACGAAGATTCATCAGGGGATGACCTGACTTCACCTTTGCACATTCCAGTCAGTTTTGAATCTGTGAAATTTACGACTTTTATAATCTCTGAAGCAGAAGAAATTTATTCTTCTGACATCGATCATCCAGAACCTTCCAGGGATAACTCGGAGTCACCCTAACCTGTGGAATTTGAACTGAGCCCTGAGACTGAACCTCCCCTGCGGCGATCAACCCGCACAAGAAATCCACCCGATCGTCTGCACTACATAAAACCTGGAATTCCATTTTTAAAGAGCTCAAACCTTGTTCCATGGCTTGAGCACTGCCTTCTCCTTTGCCCTTGAGGAAGATGGAGAGGAAGAAGTACTTCCGGCTTGCTCTGTACAACATGCTATCCGCTGCCAGCCTGGTCCACGTACGGGCACGTACGTGAGGTCGGGGGGGAAAGTGTAACCAAGGTAACGTAGCGCTCACTTCCGGTTCCCACCTTTTGAGATTCGGGGCCAAAGGATCGCACGCTCACCTGCTTTGGCTGCTACAAACACAGTGGCTGCTGCTCTTCGCTTTTCTTGGACTCTGCTCTGGGTGTAGGGAGAAATCCGTGCGGGAACGATTGAACTACTCAACGGTGAGTCAGTCTCATTGTGATCTGTAATGCGGCCACGGTAATGCGGCCGCTGCGATTAAAAGAAACCCCATAGAGTTAGCGGATAATTTAGCGTCTGCTTCCAACACGGTCAGTACGACCAGTGGTGTTTTGTTAAACAGCCATTCTATTTTTAGTGCGTGGTATATTAAAACCACTCTGATTATTAGTTTGTTGTTTTCAGTGGTTCTTTCCTTGCTTTTGTAATTGAATGTTGAGTGGCTTTGACGGTTTTGAATTGTTGTACAACTACACTCAATATTATATTGGAAGTTACTAAATTAATTGAATGTGTTTAATTTTGAAGTAACTTAGCTATGAAGCTAATTGAATTTAATTTGAAGTGCACTTATTCCTAATTGGAAGTTGTGTTTTTTTATTGAATGAATTGATCAGTAAGATGAATAATTTATTTTTGTATGTAATATGTATATTTGATTAATGTGTATACATTGTATGAATACCAACCTGGTGTAATACTTAATATAATTGCTAATTTATGTTTTTGACCTCTCTCAGGTCAGGTTTTTTTTCCCACATGACAACAGTTGATGGCGAGCTACCCACATGCTGCTGTTCGGTAGGATAAATTATTGAACACTTATTTCCTTCCTGGACAAATGCTTATTCTGTTTTGGACTTTCTTTCAAGATCATTTGTCATTGTGGGATTTTGTTTTCTTTTATTGGTTATATCTGAACTATAAATAGTAATCTAAGATCAATATAGTGTCTATATGTCTATGATATAATAATTGATATCTTGTTAATATATATTCTTGTTAATGCTCTGGTTTACGTAAATAATATAACTATATTTAATTAGTTTTAGTATATTAGTTTAACTATATTTAAACCATATTTTCTGTTTTGTGGTTATTCACACACGCTGGCTCCTCTAACGAACCTACTTCTGGTCACCAAGAACAGTGGCACACTACTCAATTGGCCGTAGTCAGACCCTTAGCCCTACAAGCGTTACACAAATGGACCAATCCATTCACTGTGTCACTGCATTGAACAGATTGACATGCGGATGCAAAATAATTTTCTCCAACTGAACAGAGACAAGACTGAACTAATCATCTTTGGGCCACAGAAACAAAGAGAGAGAGTCAGCAGTAAACTCGAGTCTGTTTCTCTAAAATCTAAAAATCAAGTTAGAAATCTAGGGGTCAGCATGGACTCAGACTTGAATTTCCACAGTCACATTAAGTCAATTACATCATCAGCATTTTATCACCTTAAAAACATTCCCAAAATCAAACTTAACTAGACTTAGAGAGACTTATCCATGCTATTATCTCCAGCAGGTTAGATTACTGTAACGGCCTGCTCACTGGTCTCTCAAAACGAGGGTTAAGACAGTTTAGCACCAGAAGATAATTTCTGACATGCTAGTTTTTTATGAACCTTCTCGGACTCTGAGAACATCTAGGACAGGCCTTCTGCTCGTGCCCAAAGTTAGAACTAAATAGGGTGAAGCAGCGTTTAAGTTTCATGCAGCAAAAATCTGGAACAGCCTCAACTTTAACAATGTTCAAGGGGAGGTTAAAAACCTTCCTTTATAGCTCCGCCTACATTACAACTTAAAGTGTTTTTTATCTGCACTTTTCTTTTGAAATGTTTTAAATTTTTCTAATGTTTCTTAATCTAAATCTTGTAAATTGTCTTTTATTCTTGTAAAGCACTTTGAGTTACCCAGTGTATGAATTGTGCTATATAAATAAAATTGCCTTGCCTTGCCTTGCCCAATGTAAAAATAGGCCTGTCTTTTGTGAATAAATCTTGGTGCAGTTTGAATTTGAGTAAAAGTATGGGATGTGCTCAAGCAGAACTATGTGAATGTAAATTCTGAGTCATGCTGAAGAATCCAGCTGACAGCTGATACCCACAAACACTATGTTCTTCTTTAATTGCCCCAGTTGGATATGTGTGCGGGTGGGCTCAGGATAATGCCCCCTCTCTTACATCTGTCAAACACACAATGGTCGTTTCCCATTGTTTGAAAAAAAAATACCAATTAACTACACAATTAGCCCTAATTACTTGCTTTATTAATGTAAAATTAAATACTTTCTTGACAATTAATTTTCTAAACAATTGAGGCATTGAACAAAGGGTCAGATGAATTTCCACTTCAGTCCATGTAAATATGAAAAAGAACCACATTTTGTTTGCATAATTTTAAACAAGTAATGCTAATTGTAGGGCTGTGTTGAAAAAATCGATTCACCAATTCTGAATCGATTTTCATATTAATTTCTAAAGATCGATTCGTAACTCAGAGGATCGATTTAATAATAGGCCTAAATTTTCCCCGTGAATTTTAATTTGCCGCGTAATTCACGCATGCGCGCGAGGTGGAAGGACATTAAAACAACGAACATGGCTGCTTTGAAAACTCCAGAAACGCTAACGCTGTCTGTACCAGACAGTAAAAGATGGTGTAACGTGTAAGCTTAAAAGACCGCAGAGAGAGTGGGCATTACGAGTGACACCTGGACATCCGTAGCTACGGAATCTTACATGAGTGTGACAGCACACTACATAGACGAGCTCTGGAACCTCGTGTCTTACGTTCTGCAGACAACCGAAGTTCAAACGGACCATCGCTCTGTCAGTCTAGCTGAAATGTTAACCAAAGCTATGGAGGAGTGGGGGCTGCTGAGTAAAGACCCAGCCATAGTCACTGACAACGCGGCGAATATGATCCGTGCGGTTGAGATTACGGGACTAACCCACGTCGGCTGCTTCGCGCACATAATCAACCTGGCCTCGCAAGCCGGTCTCAAACTGCCGAATGTTGCACGCCTTCTTGGGAGAGTAAGGCACATCGCAAAGTTCTTTCATTGCACTACTGCTGATATACCTCTGCGCAGTGGCGGATACAGAACGTCATTAATGGGTGGGCCTGGTGAATATACGGTGGGGCCGTATATCAGGTATACCGTATACTATCTGCACACATTACAATTGGATAGCTCAGTTGGTTAGCAGTTGGCTTTACATTTTGCGTACCCGGGTTCGAATCTACCTTGGGACAGTAGCCTATGTAATTTAGTTGTTTTCCACGTTTTTGTAATTTATTGATCATGGCATGCTGTCTTATATTTTCCAGTTTTCAGCTCAGTAACCTCAGTTTTGCATATAAGGCTAGCCTTAATTTAAACCCCATTTGGCTGCTGCATTCCCAGTGTTAGCAAACGCTAACGCTAAGTCTGTTAACATGAATATTGCAAGCCTCCAGGCACAGAGGTCTCACTTTAAGTCCTACCTGTTGCTTTTCACTATCCACTTGTTTATCAGCTGTCCCATAGATTGACACCATCTCCTGCCATCTCCTTTTCCCTCTTTCTTTATTTTTTTTGTTTTATCCATCTTTTAAAGACAACTGTGTGCGTACTGTGACAACTAACACATAACGTTACCTGCTCGCTCAGCGCTCACGGCGCCCCGCCGCCACGCCCACTCGTGATATTATATTAATTCTATTTATGGAATCTAATGAGGGCGTCTATTGAAGCCTGTTAGTCCAATAAAATGTTATAGTATTGAGGAAATACTGATACTGCTGCATACCCCCTTTTTGCGCCACTGGGTGCAGTGCAGAGATCGTTTCTGCACCGAGTCTATTTCTGATGTGCTGCACGCGCTGAATTGAGATGTTTTTATTAATCTGATTGGGTGGGCCACCAGTCAATCTGGGTGGGCACGTGCCCACCCAGGCCCACCCGTAAATCCGCGCCTGCCTCTGCGTCCTCTGTCGTCTACACCAGTATTGTGAAATTTTGTGAAAGCAGTTGTATCAACACTCTGGAAGGGGGATTTTTCTTTACAACTGTTGTGGGATGTGTCTCCAGTGTGTTTAGTTAGGAAAGCTCAGGGTGTGTGTGAATGACAGTGAGCGCATGCGCGGATCGAGAGAGGGTGCGCTCTCCCTTCCCTAGGTGAGTTCCCGCGGAGAAGCGGAGGAGTGTGTGTGAGAGGAAGGCGGTGACCAGTGTGCAGCTAGAAATGTGTGATGTATTCATGTGCAGCCAGCAAAACAAATAAAGCAGCGGAAACGGCGACAAGTCGGCTCATTGTTCTTATATGCCACCATCACACTAAACAGCGTAAAGTTTAGGGAGTTAACCCCGGGAGGAGAACTTCCGCCCTGGAGAAGACGGATCTCCCCTGTATCTCCCAACCACGGTTAGGAGACAGAACAGGAAAGGTTAACACAACCATCAATACTCCATTAATTTGCAGTTGAATGTCTATAATAATAGTATCAATATGTTGCATAACTACAGTCCTCTAATTCAGGTAACAGCTGGAAAAAAATGCTTTCTTCAAAAACACTAATCTAAATCTCGAAGATCGGATCGAATCGGATCGAATCGAATAATGATAATCGATTCAAGATCTTGAGAATCGGAATCGAATCGATTCTTGAAATTTGAATCGAAACACAGCCCTAGCTAATTGGTAAATAATTATATGATAATTTAATAAGGACAGACCATACAAAACCATGTAAATCAGAATATGAGTGTGGTGTATCATTTTGTGTTTCTGTGTGCTACAAAATCAAGTTCAAATTGTTAACTTTTCAATCAACTAAAAGAAATAAATGAATATTTGGGCAGCAACCTTCTTCCTATTCCCAAAACAATGAAAACATACAATGGCTGCTCTAAAATTGTGTTTAGTCTTTTGTAACACTTTCACTTTCAATACTTACTATAAAACAGCTGGTTTCATTATGGCTTGGCGTCTACAAAGACTAATAACAGCCGGTGTGACATGAGCACATACTCCACCGTCGTGTACTACACTAGTGTGTTTTAAGAGCTATTTTATCCTTTTCATGAGAATTTATTTTACGACAATGTTCTTAGTTTTTACACAGATTACAATGGACTTGGTCTTTTGCAGCAGTGTAGCTGTAATAGCCATAATACATATGAAACAATGACTATTCTGAATTTTAAAAAAAATACGACAAAATACATAAATAAAACTGACAGGGATGGACTTTATATTGGAGCCTCTCCCTGTGCGTCATATACTTGCCAGTATCTCATAAATTTACATGAATGATAAGCAGCTTTGTGCTGCAGGTGAAGGACATATTTATCACAACAGGACAGCCCTTATTTTCCCTCTGTTTTCCCCAGACCTGCTGACAAACGGGTGTGCAAAATGGTGGCACATGCAAATAATGTTGTCAAATTAACTCAAGCGTTGAAATGATTATCATGATGACGTCTTCTGGTGATGAGCGTATACAGTATTTGTCTCCTGTGGCAACTCCCAGGGCTCCCCTCTTGATTTAATGGAATTTAGATTCATTGTGGGGTCACAGAGGCCCACTGTATTAAAACTCATTTTCAGCAAATTCATCTTGAAAGAGCTCAACATATTCCAATCACACAAAATAAATACAGCGCAGTAATTGAAGCCTCCTAGGAATGGCAAACATTATTACTCCAATTGCTCAATTGTTATGGTAATTTAGAAAACGTTTGCCGTTTACTTTGATAGTTGAGTTGCATGACTAATATTTCAAGTCTCATCACTGTACAATTAATTTTCGCCTAAGCTAAGACATGAAAAGTAATTAGTAAGAGATCTTATATAGTAGTGTGTTACGTTATGTTTCCTGTTGGTTGTAGCACAAGAATACATAGCGTATCTACCATCACTCTTGGGTAAAAGTCTGTCTTTTTGGGGCTCCCTGGTAACAGCCAGAGGGAGGGGTTTGTGAAACTCTGATAAACTGTAAATGGTGCTTATTAGGAGCCACTTCAACAACCTCTGAACAACAGTGAAACGGTGGACAAATTAGGTTGCTATATCATTCTACACATTTTCTGGGGCACAGGGGCATGGCTTGGTAAACTTAGAGGAGGACACTGCTTTGGGGGCTGCTTTACACATAAATGCAATCCGGGCCTTTATTTTTGCAATACTTGTCCTGTTTTGCCTTTTCCACCTTAAAAGGGCATTTTGGTTAGAGGTTACTTATATAATAGTGTTGGTCATGTTTGGAAAATACAAATGTTGCATTTCTTATATTATGAATTCTGTGAATTTGGTTCTCATGTTTGGCTGACTGTTTTCGTGTTAGATGACACATTTTTTGTTAAATATCTTTTGTTAAATATCATGTATGTCTTGCAGTGCAATTGAAAAATGACATGTACTGCTTAAAGGGGAACTGCAAAATAGCAGAAGAGGAAGCAGATCCCATATCTTCTGTGTATTTGTACTAATAACTCTGTTATGGTCCAGTGTATTGGCATATTTCTTGGATATTCGTAGTGGGGTAGAGTGTGTCACTTACATAATTTCTCCCAGTATGTCCCCTTTTAGAGGTTTCTGTCCAGCTGAGGGTACTGTCAGAGAGATAGCCATGATTCTGTCATGTCCCAACTTAGTGTTATGTGTTTATGTAATGTATTTTATTTCTTGTGTATTATCGTGAAGTGTCTTACCTCTATTTGTTTGTTAGATTGACTTCCTGACCTTGTGTCTTTCCCTCCTTTGTTATTGCCTGCTCCGCCCTAATGTGTTCCACCTGTGCCTCATTGTGTTACCTATAAGTTCTGTGTGTTTTCCCCTGTCCTTTGCTGGATTGTCGCCTCATGTCTGAACCCTTACACCTCACGCCTCAAGCCTCATGTCTCATGTCATGTCATGTCTGAAGTGGAGCGTATGTTTTGAATGTTATCTTTATATTGTAGTCTTAAGTTTATACAGTAGTTGCAGTTCTGGTGTTTTTGAATCCAGATATTTTATGTTTGACCTTAGTCTTGTTTTTGACTACACGTTTTGGATTTTGCACTTCTGCCTTTTGTTAATAAACCCTTTTGAATCCTGTACCTTCGTGTGGTCTGTATTGAGAGTCCTTCTTCCAGTCCTGATGAGTGTGTACTCATGACAGATTCTAATAATCTCACGACTAAGAACAATCAAAATGATTTTGAGAATATATATTTTTGGGCTAAAAGTTACGCAGTTCCCCTTTAAAATAGGGACACTTAATGTAAAATAATATTTTAGATATGCATGCTTATGAAAAAAGACACGTACATTTAACATTGGAGATTGGGTTGAAAAATCTGAAAAAAATTCTTCAGTGCACTCCAACTTTTTGGCTTCAACCCATTAGTTCAATCTCTGACTTTAATAGTGCTCGCTCCTCTCTCCTCTTATGGTTTCATTTTCCTATTATCTTCTCTTCACTCTGGCTTCCTTCCTCAAGCTCTAATGTCTCTCTAAGGGATGGCAATGTCCTCCATCGCCTTTCCTATATCCCCTTCCTGCAAGCCCAACCTGGCATCATAATAGATCTGACCTTAAAAGGTCACTTGAAGTGTCATATCCCTGTAAAAGAGCCCGTCTGCTGATGCATGGTCGGGCATCCAGTTCTTTTTCATTCACAGGCCACTTTGTGTAGAGCTATGTGGCGGGACAGGGACCATCATGATAGCCAGTCAAATATGGGCCCCTTGAGATGACAGGTGGGGGACAGCTGAAAGCCAGTCTTCCCTCAAGAGTTGCTGTGCAGATTGCAATTTAAACGAGATCAAGAGGAATGTCAAGGAAATGTACTTCTGAGAAAGAGAGGGCAACTCAATAGAGAAGTAATGACATGATGAAACCTGCTGAAAAGATTGTGGGAACCTCTGTGGCCTCTGGCTTATATGTGTAGGTGTGCTATATCATGCTGTAGATGTTTGTGTGTCATTTACATCTACAGCTCTGACACAGCTCCACAGTCACAGGCACAGTGCTGCTGTCTGGATTTACATACCACTGCATAGGAACATACAGTATCTGTGCCCAGAAATAGAAATGCATCTCTCAATCCATCTATATTTGTATTACAGTTGGACAATATTAGACCAAAAACATGTGATACAGGAAATACAGGGAATACCATAATATCATTGCCGTCAAACAATGTTTGTGATATTAATATTGCACATGAGGTCTCTGATAGGAAGGTTCACAGTTTTATGCTTCTGTCCACCTCCATATAAATCATAAATCACCAGGTTGTTTTTTTTGTGTAATGTGGGGAATTTGGATAATGTTAAATGGTTTGGCAAGTTCATAAGTTCACATACTGTTTTAAATGAGTACTATACCAATAAATTATCAGGTGGACACATTGTGTAATGGATGTTCAACAGAGCTAAGAATATAATTTTGCTTTGAGTGGAGTATCTAAATAAACAATAAGCTACCGAAACAACTGCAGAATTCAAGAGTAGCTTGTATTCTGCATGAACAAACACATCAACACAGAGGTGCTTGGAGTCAGAGGTAAAAGTCAAACCAGTGCCTGACCATCTACTTTCATAGCTTCACTGGCAGCAAACAATATACACATCATATTCCCACAAAAAATCCTTGAGACTGGGTTGTAAAAGTAATTTTTTTTCCCACTGCACACAAAACTTGCCCTAGCCCTCTTCCTGCATCAGCAAATATGAGATCTTTGTTAATGTTACTCCAAAGGAACTTGCACCAGGATCTGACAGAGAAAGGAAATGGGAAATTAGACTAGCCCCTCAGAGATAAGTGAGCTTTTCTGCTTTAAGATCATCCACGGCTCTTCCTTGTAGTCTTAATCCAATCACTTTTAAAGGAATCAGAAGGACTTTAATTTTATTACCAATTATAAACATCTGTGTTTCCTTTCGGGGTTAATGGCATCTGCTGGCTTTGGGCATGCTTGACCTTCTCAATGCCATATGTTGACACCTGAATCAACCCAGACAGGGCACTCAGTTTTTCAACCTTTCTAACAGTTTCATTGAATAGAATGAAATCAACAGATGAAGCCACAGAACGTAACGCACCATTTCACCACAGACTCATCACTGTTTAATGTATTCTCTTTTATTTCCTGCTTTGCTTTTGTGAGAAAATGTGGAGCTCTAGATCAATACTTCCTGCTACATCTGTTTCCCTCTCAACATTTGGAAAAAAACATTCTAAATGCATGGCTGTTAAAATTATCCAATGTGGAGGCACTAATGTACAGCACATATCAAATGTAATGACAAATGCATTCCACTTTTTGTGCTTTTTAACTGTGTACAAAACAGTCAATCATCACTCATGCAAATATTAAGTGTTTCTATTTTAGTCTCAGTTGCAGAAAGCCAATTTGAATCTGCTGTACACTCAACTCCCATTTAGTTTCTCTCTTCATGCTCTTTTGCTCTGGCAGTGTCCCTGATCCCACCGACAACTTTGCACTTGTAGTGAATTAGCTCCGAGAATGCAGTTGCAGAGCTGTTAATGGGCTGAATAAAACATGGTATAATTAAATATCACTGGATAAGTTCCTGCTCTGTAAATATTCTGGCCTCATGACTGGTCATACCGATGAAAATACGAGTAGTTGGTGAGGAATGTGATTCAGTTTTAATGAAATCAAAGTTACACAGTTTGAGTGTGATACATGGACTTAAGGTTGGGTCAGGATTCATTGCTATTTTTTCTGGGTCCACTCCCATTTGAAATTGTATCATCATGATTGAGTGACGCTGGGGTCCTATCAACCGAGGGTGTTTAATTTCTAGTAAAAATGAAAGGATCACCTCTGAAAGCTTCTGTGGACTAAAAACCATAAATGCAGAATGAAACGAAACATGAAACATTTCGATTTCAGACTGTTTATCCATTTAAGTTCATCATCCTAATGGTTTCCAATAGTCACATAAGCTCCTATCTTTAAGAGCAGGGTAGGCAATTATTTTCCCTCAAGGGCCACAGAACATGGGACTCTTGTGGAGGGCCAGGTCAACACAGGTGAACTCACTTGTGCTCAATAAAATAAAACATTTATTTTTCTTGTAGTTTAAAGTTTGAATTATAGACAAACCAATATGTGCAAATACATATTTACAGTATATTCAACACCACAGTCACAGCTGCACCCTCCTCAGTTTTAGATCCACTCTTTACAGTTTGTTCTAAAACCAGTGAAAACTACATAACGCTGACAGTAGAGATGCTTACTTTAATGAAAAGTTGTTATTGTTTGGAGCATGTTATATTGTGGAATAAACTAATTAGAACATTGAAGGAAAAAGAGAAAATACAGTAGTTGTTTAATTATCAGTAAATTATTGGTAAATGCTTGGTGAACTATATTAAACAGCCTAACGCCCGCATGTGACCCCGGACCTTAGTTTGCCCACCATTGTTCAAGAGGGACGCAATCATTAATACCACAGGTTTTAGTGGAAATGTAATTTAATTTAGCTGGATATTGGTTATCTTTTGTTGAAACATCTCTCCCCCCCCACACTTCTCATTTTAACCAAGAGTGTAAAACATACTCATTACAACCCATTTACAGCTTTGTTTGGCGGCTTTTCTAAAATAGTCAAGGACAGTCAGTCAACGTGACAGTACACTCATGACTCCAATGCTGCTGGAAAAAGGAGCTCTACCTCATTTTGCTTTGTGCATGTTTGTTCCTTGTACAGTGTTACTTCTCTTGTCTACTTCCACTTGGCAAAAACATTTCACACATGATCTGATTTGATTTAAGGGTTTGAATCAATAACTGAGATAAAGAATTGAAAACAAACACGACCTCATTAATCCAAAAGTGCAAATGTCAACTTTATTCTGGCAACACATATTACTTATCACCATAATTCATAGCTTTAAATGACAACAACCAGATATGAAATCTTATTGTGTACAGAGGTTTTTCTCTGCAGTAATGGCAGGAAAAAGCAAGTAAGATATGACCAGTGCCAGTGTAGTTCTCAAATGGACAGACTTCATTTAGCACATTAATACCACAGTTATTAAGTTAAACTTCATTAAATCAATATCCTGACCTTTGCAGCAGACGTACGTTTATTAAAAAAAGTCTAGACCGATGACATAAAGCTACAGCACACAGGCTTTATTAGCTATAGTTGCTTGTTGCTGTTGTAACCCCAAAATCACTAAAACAGCAAGACATGTTAAATTGTAGGAGGTGTGTAGGTCTTTAAATGCAAAGAGATACAAACAAAATTAGTTTTTATTTGAGGTTCCTTGAGTCTGAAGCAGTTGTACAACAGAGTTACAGTAGGATCCAATCGAATTTGTCTGTCTAGATGTTAGTTATGTGCGATACAACTTACATAGACAGCTGAATTTGCATATGACATGACAGGCGGAAGAAAAAGTAGTTTCTACCAAATGGGTATCATTTAGATGAGATTTACATTTACATTTACATCTTACAAGTGAGGAAAACAGTGAAAGCAATTATATCACAAGGTAGCAAAAAGCATAAGTGCACCAAAAACTAGTCTTGTTAAAACCCAGCACAGTATACAAAGCTAAGGATAGGAAGTATTTTTATTTTATTTTTTATAAAGAAAAGGAATCAATAGAAAGTAAGTAGAATTCAGTGTTTGTCAGTCAGGTGTTGATGGAAGATTCTTAAAGATGGCTACAGAATCTGCTGATCTTGTAGCAGCTGGTAGATTATGCACCAATGTGGAACAGGTCCAGAGAAGGTACGTGAGAGTAAATTTTTTTTAGCTTTTTAGTGATTTTTTTAGTGATCATTGAGATCCCAATAGTATAGTTACTTTCCAGTGTGTTTCTGTTAATGTTTTCCCAAAATTCTCAGATATCAACATGAGAATCGATTCTAGTAAATATCTGGTATTGGAAGTATTGATATTTTATTATTGATCCGTACATCACTTCTAGGTATCCTAAAAATTGTATTTATCACTTGTTTGTACTAATTCTGGAGTCAGTTGCATGACAATTATCTACTGTGTCATAGGAGACAAAAACATTAGCCTCATTAGCTTCATGTTTTGCCTCATACCATGTCATGCAGTCTTCTCTGTTTTGATTTATGCTAATTAGCTATGTGTGTCTTGGGTGCTGTTTTAATTTGTTTTTATTTGCTATATTAAGACATTGTTTGGCGTGTATATTACTTGTAGACTGTGAGTCTGTGAAGTATTCGCTGTTAGTACTATGGCTGAATTACAGTTCACTAGTTGTCTGCTCTTAATAATGCTAATGATTCCTTAACGGAAATGCCTTAATGGAAAATGCTTCTCAAAATGAATATACCACCAGTAAATACTAAAAAAAAACGTGAACTATTTTCATTGAATATTTCTTTTTATTATAGGTTATTAACATGTAACAAACATGTTTACTTTCCTGAAAGCAAACAGTTGTATTGTTTCTTAAGCCTGTTAGTAAATGGCGACTTTCTATTTGGCATGATGACAGACTGAAACAGGGAAAGCTGGAGAAGTCACTGTTCCAGCTTTTAGCTTCATTTCTCTCACTGGTCTAAACACCTGCAGACTTTTGTAATCAGACCAGTATATAGCTCCTACAGTTCTACTTTTACTGATTCATTGAGTGAAGATCTAGCATTGCCAGACCTGCTATTTCGAGTGCTTTACCTGTGCACCGGTCCTGCTCCTTCCAGTGGAGTTTAGCTGGTCTCCTGCCTCGGCCCTGTGCCCCATCTCCAGCCCTGTCTTCCAGCTCTAGCCCTCACCCCTATTCTGCTGTTGTCTCAAATTTCAATAAAGCTGGTTTAAAACCTTTCTGCATTGTGCAGTTGAGTCGTTTGCCACTACATTACAGAATAATCTAGCCAGTATGGACTCAGCAAATGCAGAGAAGGTTGTTAATCGTTTTACTGTCATTGAGGACATGCTACAACGACATGACTCCGAACTGGCGTCAGTCGCTGCGAAGTTTCACCACGCGGCAGCAAAGCAGGAGGACGCATTCAAGACCATGGCTAGCCAGATTCAGCTTCTGACCAGTCACCTTTCAAGACCTTTGCTCCCGAAGGAGAATCCTTCAGATGTTCCCTCGTCCTCCCGGTTTCCTACGTAATTCCCAGCTGTCTCCTGACCAGCAGCCGTCTGCAGTGCAGCCTGTCCAAGAACCTTGAGTGGGAGTTCCTGAGTGTTACGCTGGTGAGCCAGAAGGCTGTGGTCCTTTCCTCACCAACTGCTCCATTCTTTTCGCCCTACAGCCAAGCACGTTCACGACTGAGGCTGCTAAGGTGGCCTTTACTGTTAACCACCTGTTAATAGTTCCCCGAGGCACTGGGACAGCAATGTTACACAAATGTACTCCTTGAAAATGGGCTCAATGCTACTACTGTAGTTAAATGTAGAGATGTGGCACTTTACAGCCATCGGTCTAAATTTGTGTTGTGAGACGTCATCTCCCAGTGCTTTGGGCAAAGTATTTGGTCTTCATTTTTAATCAAGTTTTTCTATGTCATAAATTAACAGGTTTTAATACCCTTCCCAGCTTAAAAAAAGAAATAGCAAACCTTATTGACAGTCTTTATTAAAATGCCTCTCACAAAAGCTCCTTTCATCTGCTGTTGCTGTTCAGTTACTTAAACATTAACACTGTTTCCGCGAAGATGGAACTGCACACAAAGAACCAATCTTCCGGCCTTGCTTTTTTTTAAATAGAATTTCACCCTCTGAGTGATATTATCCAGACTTTTTGTTTTGCAGAGTAATGTGTGAAATTGGCCAGGCATTGCCAAGAGATCAATTGCTGTTTACATGCCAGAATAGTGCAGGCAGGATAAAATGCAGCTCTTGGACAGTATCCAGGAGAGACTGCTGAACACAAATTTGTCATTACTTTAGTAAGAGTATACACAATTTCATTAATGAGTACATTCAGAGTCATACAGTGTTGTGGAGTCAATATTAGTCCGGTAGCTTGGATGTTACAGGTTAGACCTCTAGCTGTGACATGGGAAGCCACACAAGGGAATTCATTGTTTGCTTGTATGTACTTTTGCTGCATATACAACCTCAATAGAGATATTCAGAGCATTTGCTGAATTCACTAGGTAACAATTGCAATGCTTTTTGTCCTTGAAGCCATTGGCACTGAGTGACTGGTCGTCTGGAGTGGTCATATGATATCAAATTACTGATAACTCACTGCCAAAAGGATACGGTTGATACTTTATCAGCTACAGTATTTTATTGCATTTATTTCCATTTTTCTGGATAGTGACTTGCTACTTACTACTCCAAGTATTTATAGGAGTTGGGTAAACAGCAGTAACTCACTAGTAACTGTTTAGTGATTCTTTAGCATAGCATACATTTTGAAATCCTCTGCTGTTTTCTTCTTGTCATGTATCTTGTCATCATCCTATACTGTCCTCTGTCTCTTGTCCTGTCCTGTTCTCTCTGTAGCATGTAATGACCTGGCCATCTCGGGCAGAGACAGGAAGCCCAATGCTTTCATCCAGGTGGCTGTCATAGACCCCCTCAAGCAGGAGCTGGTGTCTCATGCCTGCACAGAGCTGGTGGAGGTAAGGAACACACACACACACACACATACTCTTCCTCCCCTCTGTGCATCAGTCTGACCTTTGATGTTTGTTGTTTTGCTGTCTCTCGGTCACTGATTCTCAGTTGGTGTTCACTCCATCTATGTGTACTTTTCTTTCTTTATCTAAGTCTGCATTTCTTTTCCATCGGACTCATCCAGCTGGAACAGACATTGAGCACTAACCTTCTCTTTCCTGTGACAGTGGATCTAGGCGTCCATATGAGTGACTGTGACCGTGTCATTTGAGGAATATGGGCAGCATATGCGTAGGGAGCTCAGTTGTCTGGGAGTAGGAGACACTGAGACTTTTCTTTGCTCTTTAACCTCTTTAAATGCCTCTTATAATCACCAACCGTGACATTGTAGTTACTAAGAGCACAGCCACACAAGTGTTTTCGTATGGCAACAGCTGCCCCTGTCCCACTATAGAACACCCACTTTTACATGTAGACACACAGAGCTCTCTCCTCTTTCCTTACATGAGGGCAGACTTTCCTGCTGCGTAACAAGGAGACATTCCTACTTTGCTTCTAATCCAGTGTAGCTAAATTAGCATAACCGTCTCCTTCTCAAAGACTGCATTTTAACTGCTTTTCCCTCAGTCTTGACTTTGGTACAGTGCTGTGTGTGTATGTGTGTGTGTGGAAACACAGGATGTGGTAGGATACTGTATGCTGGCTCAGCCAGCTCCACAGACACTGCGAGTGCCGCTGGAGTTTTGATTTTATGGCAGTAATGTTGGAGAGCTGGAGCTGGATCTGAGAATATGGACTGCTTTCCACTTCACAAAACGAGGGTATGTTTACACTCTGTTAACTATTTTTGTCTGGAGTCAGAGAAAATTCATTTAGTTTATCATATTGTACTACAGCTTGTTCTAATATTAAACATATGTCTAGTAGAACATCAGACAGAGTTTTCAGAAGTAAATCCAATGTGACTTTGATATGCTTTTTACATCAGTGTTCACTGGTGTTTTATGAGAAGCAGAGGTTGTTTGTCAGGACACTGATTACCTGTAGGGTTCCTTCTCTCACTTGTGGAGCATGCACAGCAGCAGATGTTTATTAACTTGTGAGGCCACACAAAGACCTGTGTGAGTGTATGTGTATATGAAAGTGAAGAAAACCCTACTGCCACTTGTTTCTCCTGTTTGTCACATTCCCTGGATGCCTGTGCTCAACAGCTGCCACTTGCCGGACACTGAATAGCAACTTGGCAGCATGTGAAGCACAAGCATTAGTCCTATCCATATGATAAGTGTATTATCAGGACTCCATGGTTTAATTTAGAAGATAAATGATGGAACAGACCAGCTGCTTTAGCCCCCTGTAGAGTAGTCCATGAATCACCAGGCTGAGGTCAGATAAAGAGAACATAATAGCATGCTGAATTCAGACTAATTGACTCCTCTACAATACTGTAGAACACATGGCTTACTTACTTAACATGTAAACACTGTAATCATTATCAAAGTGCAATGAAACATTTACATTTATTTTAAAGAAACTTAAAAATGTGAACTGGTTATTGACTTAAGCATTTAAAGCTTGTAACAACATTGCCACAGTGCAGTGGAGTGTACACTTTTAGTTAAAGTTGAGATGTAGTGTGTGGAATGGGCCGGGGTCTATTTCCTGGTTTAAGAACAGCAGACCCTCTTTATCACCACAAAGCAAGTTTATGTCTCCTTGAGGGTAGTACATCTTAATCTGTAGTTGGTAAAAAAAGTAAAGAGCAGTGACAACTTAAGTAGTAAATCTAAATCTCTATTGTTCTTTAAAGAGCAAAGGGAAACATTTACACAGTATTTGAAGCATTGTGAAAAATATTCTTGCATCTGAGAGCTGTGTAAGATAAAAATGTTCACAGCTTAAATTGCACGTTCTTTGTTTTTTCCTCTTGCACTTGCTATATGTTTTGTGTGCCATAAGAGAGCAAATAATGGGATGGACAGAGCAGCATGTTTTGCCAAACCAAAATGTGTGTGTAGGCAAATCTTATTCCTTAAACATAGGCATTGGCCCGGGGCGTGCCAATGCTCGAGGGGATTCAACGTCAAGTAAAGCCAAGGGATAAAGGCCTTAGATTTCGTGTGAGTCAAGGGAAGACCCCCCTGTCTGGAACTAGTCCAAAATGTCTAGTCTGCATGCATGTAATTATGAGTAGTCAAGTGAGGAAGAAAAGTCTCCAGCGGAGGGAGGCTGGAGGCTACATATTCCTGCCCCTCTCCCCTACCCTGCCCACAACGATCACACAAGCACACACACCCTTTAATGGCTTAAATTGGCCGTTCCGTAGAGATTTGCAACCCGGTCAGAACAAAAAGACGAGAGGAGCAGCTGCCTCCCATAGCATATGCTGACCACTTCATTGACAGACTGCCTATGTAATGGAGACAAGCTTACCACTTTAGCTCATCTCAGCCCATCAGCGCTAAGAAGATTGAGCCACCACAGAGACTGCCAAGCATGCTGGTAAGTGTGAATGAGGCCTATTCAGTGTGCTGCTGAGAGCGTGGCAAGGCCCACTGTGTACTTACCTGCACATTTGTCAGTATAATGTCTTTGTCTGTACATAGGACCACAGATGTTTTTTGAAACTGGTATTACAATGTGGAGAGATTCTGATATTGAAACAATGGGAGATAAACTTGTTTTATTTTCCCTCAGGCACGCCATTGAAGCTTTCTAAAGGATCAGTAGGGTTAGTGGGGCAGAGAAGAGTTTGGTCTTTGCGTCCATTTTTGTGTGTATATGCAGTTGATCCAGATCTTTGTGCTTTGTGGCTTGACTCTATAAATCTATATTTATTGTCAAATAAATCTCTAGTAAGTCACAATCAGTTTTACCTGCCATTTATGTAAGCTAATACAGCCTTTATTTTTCATCTATTTGGTTAATTGATGGTACATTTGCTGGGAGGGTACTGTGTTTTAGAAACACCAGACTTCATGAGATGTCATTACATTGTAACACTTTAACTTGCCACTAGGGGGAAAAGTGAGCTACTGTAGTGCTCTGGAAAACTGAAAAAGAGCCTACGTTTGATAGAGAATCAGACTTATGATACAGATTTATATTTAACAGAGAATTAAACATTTCTTCCACTGTGATGAAAGAAATTGTGTTTTGACGCAATAACCCACCACTTTTAGTGATTTATAGTTTTTTTTACTGAGGGGTGTGACTATATATTCATTCATGTCTGCCAGTCTGTCTGTGTCGGTCTCATTACCACTTTCTTGTCTGTTCCTTAACTGTCCCAAAGGCTTGCATTCAAGCGACGCCCATCTGAGCCAAGAAGAGGAAGCTCCCAGTGTAAACACTAAGTGCTCTGAATTAGCTCAAATTAGGCTATGATGGTTAGATAAAGAAACATTACTTAGCTTAGACAATGCATTATATCGTCCTGACTGGTATGGGTTTGAACATTCACATAACTTTGAGTGTAGTTAGAGTAAGCCCTGGAGTGAAAAGATATTGTCAATGGGGATGAAAGGGAATTGTGATTATTGTTGTTGGGTTATGAGCATCAGCTAATGCAATTCAGCCCACAGGCAAGTCTAAAGTCCAAGCTTTTCCTGTTGTGATGGGTTTAATCCCATTGGCAGCCTGCTACAGTGCCAACTAACCTGTCAGTGTCTGTTGCTCCTGGACTGCAGTCTCTGTTGGAAGACTGTAGCTATGCCAGAGCTCCAGGTGGAGCCACCAGGGAGAGCTCTATCTCCCAGTTTGCCATGACCAGGAGAGCCGGCAGGGGGGAGAAAGGCGCCCAGAGGAGGATACACAGAGCCCAGCTGTTGGCTCATTTTCATATTATCCCCTCTTTACCTCTTTGGCCCTACGGCTTTCTGCTTTTTCACCACTGTGTGTTACATTCCAACAGTAGTATGCACTATCACACATATCAGTATCTGACCATATTTGTGTGTTGTCCTTCTGTGTGACAGGCCAACAAAGACCCGCTGTTTCTGACCGGGGTGACCTTCCCTTCAGAGTATCCTGTTAACCTCGAGACACTGGTGAGGCTCACTGTGTATGATGCAAAGGACAAGAGCCAGGAATCAGTGAGTAAACACTTGTTGTTTTATATTCTGTGTGTGAATTTGCATATTGAGAGCAAAAGAGAAGTAATGATAAGAATGTGTTCAAAGCCAGCTGTGAAGCAGGCATCTTTCAAGTGTTAGCGCTGTGTGTGCAGTACTGCAGAGCTTTAAACTTTACAGGGGATAAACATGAAACATACTGAGAAATAGCCTGCAGAATCTCATTATAGTTAAATATATTCTACATATTTTCAGTAGAAAAGAGTTTCTGGTGAATTAAAGCACACAGTTACTTACAGTATAATCTCAATAATTCTCTCAATAATGTGAGGTCAGTCCAAGGCAAGACCTGGGATTGTCTTGAGTTTTAAGAGAGAGGAGGCTGTTAAATAGTAGCTCAGCATTGCAGTCTGTACTGTACAGTGGATCCCCAGGGAAACCAGCCAGCACATTAGTGAGAATGGGAATAAAAGGCATATACTTAAATGTGAATGGAACATATTGTCTGATTTAGGGTTTATAAACATTTTTTTACGGCCTGCACTGTGTGGCTGTGAGCTTGATCTCAATCACACGGGCCACTTAGCCCTTAACTTACACTTGCCAACATTAATTGCAGCATTGGTTGTAAATTGCTCAGATTAAAAATAAATAAATGTTAATGTCACTGAACCAACATTGACACAAACACATTCAGGACACATTGTCTGGTAAGTCAATTTCTAGTTCAGAGTTTATTTAAATATTATGGGCATAGTGATGGACCTGATACAAGTTGTGAACAAATGTTTGTTTTTGTATATGTAGAATAAAACATTTGCTGTGGCTTGGTGCTTAATAGAAAAAGCATTACAATCATTACTAGCGGTCAGTGGTGGACAGTAACGAAGTAAATGTAATTCGTTACTGTACTTAAGTAGTTTTTTCCAGTATCTGTACTTTACTAAGTATTTCCATTAAGGGATACTTTTTACTTTAACTTCACTACATTTCAACGTCAAATATCTTACTTTTTACTCAATTACATTTTGCAAAATTAGTCGTTCCTTGTGTTGCCATTAAAATGTTTTTTATTAGAAAAGCTCAAAGACGCGTCTCAGTGGGAGTGTCAGGACCGGCTCAATAGAAGCCTCATTCTCTACACGCGAGCTGATAAACATGAAAATAACAAATAAAAAATACACCTGTGATGAAGCTTTGGTATTAGTAATGGCTCACTCTGATTCTGAGGGAGAACATCTACCTTTAGAGTCTTTTCAGCCGAGTGAAAGTGAGAATGAGCGAGAGTGAGTGCGTGTGTAACTTGGACAGCGGCGCCGCTGCTCGTGCCTTTCTCAGCGTCTCTCATAAAGCACACACTGTTTTTCTCACATTTTGCCAAACATCAGTGAAAGAAACGGGAGGAAACTAGTCGCTCTGGCCGCGGTAGTGAAGGGGAGGTTGGGATAGGGAAGCCGTGAGCGCGTAGCACCTGCAGCTTTACCTTTAGCACATTTGCTAAAGGTAAAGCACCTGCAGGTGACTTGCCGTGGCCGCGGTAGTGACGGGAGTTTGGGAATAATCGGCTTCTATTGACAGCTGTTTGGGACAAATACGTGTTGGTCATCCTGACACTTTACCCAGTCGAGGAGGGAGAGGCAGAGGTAAACATAGTCAGCGAGAATGCACTAATCAAAGCAGCGATCGTAATAAAAGTGATGGCTGTGTGCTGTGCTTTATGAGAGGTCCCACTCTCTAAAAAACTACTAACTATGTCACATGGATTGATAAGAAAAGATAAAGCAACTGCAACCACACACATACAGTACATGTGTATATTTCTCATAACTGTTTGCATACGTTTTACTAGTTATGGTATAACAGAAGTTGTAGTTATTCTTTATTTTGGTAATGTTGCTTTTACAAATTACTGTTATATATTTTTTTTTCAGAATAAGAAAAAAAACGATTATATGTTCATTAGTGTGTATGTACTGTAAATAACATAACCGCCAATATATAATGTCCTGGTATGCAAATTAGATGCTAAAAATGTATTTACTTATATACTTTGGGTCATACCTGACATTTTTCTAGTTTAGAGTAGGACTCTATCTCTTATCATTTTCAAACCACAGCCTTTTGAAATTTGGATCTCAAATAAAATAAACCCTGGCGCCTAAAGGGAACAAGACACTGACAAAGATTATATGGGCATTATAGCCATAATAAATGATAGTACTTGGATACTTAAGTACATTTGAAGGCAAATACTTTTGTACTTTTACTCAAGTGAAAGTTAAAAGGGAGTACTTTTACTTTTACTGAAGTAATATTTTACCTAGTGTATCTGTACTTTAACTCAAGTACTTGATTTGTGTACTTCGTCCACCACTGCTAGCGGTGAATACACTCAGTATTTATTACTGATATAATATACTGACTATAATATACTCTGTAATTATTTATTCAAGAAAGTCCTGAGTACAAGGCATAAAGACAATTAGTACAATAATAAATATGAATTAAAACATCTGTAGTAAACATACTGTATCTTCAATTAGTCAGGTTTGCCCCAACACACAATTAATTATAACAATTTTTAATTATAACAAAGCATTTTAAATTCACTTAAGGGAATAACATTGGTCAAAACTAACTGATTTATGAACTTTTTCCATAAGTGAGGAGCTCAGTATCTAAAACCAGTTTTCCCTAACTTTGTGTAAATGTCTGGTATTGATAACACAAGTCTATTTTGTGACCTTGTACAACGGTGATGCGGCCTAAAGTGAATCAATTAAGTCAGATAGGGTGGGAGTTTTGACAGTATGGCTTTGTAAATGAAAAGGTAAGCGTGTATGTTTCTGTGTACCTTGGTATTTACCCAGAAGAGCTAGAGGAAGTGTCTGGGGAGTGGGAAGTCTGGGTGTCTCTGCTTAGACTGCTGCCCGCAACCTGGACCGGGATAAGCAGAAGATTATGGATTGATCGATCGTTCTATGCCTTCAAATACACGAGTGTTATCAGGCCTCAAACCATCTTGTGCCAAAACCTCGCCTCAGAACGCCCACAGCGTCCACACCTGAGTCAGGTGGAAGATGGCAAATCAGCCATGTGTCACTGACTATGAGCCTTTTTTCTCAGCCGTACGATCGGGCCCTTGTTCTTTTCCATTTCTTTATTGCTGTTATCAATGCTTTAGGCTTTCCAAATGCACATGGACGGGTGGGGAGATCACAGCACTTTTCCACTTATTAATCATTAGTAAATAAGTAAATATATATCAAAATGTAATTTTTGTACATTTTTACACTCCCTTTACTCAGAATCTAAACACAGCAGTGCTCAGGATGCCTGTTAGTGGAAACTGAATATGTTCTCACCACAAAACTCATATGAGATCTTTGAAGTAAAATATGCCCTTTGAAGTGTTCGAATGTACATGTCTGGCTTTGAAATGTATTTGGCTGCTTTTTCTTTGTAAAGGCATAAATGTGTGTGTTTAGCTTTAAAGTAATTTGACTCTTCTGAACGCATCCTTGAAACACAATCCCAAATGATGTTTGCTTTGTTGTGTTGCAGGAACACAATGGTTTATTTCAAGGTGTGAACTGAATATTCATGTTGTACAACACCCATATGAGCACATCGCTGTATAACCCCCTGTTTCTCTCCACCTTCTTTGAGGAATATTGTTACACTATACAGTGCTTTAACCCAAGGGATTTGATGGAACTGAACACATGAAGAAGCAAACTAACGGTGCTTTACTGCAGCACTAAAACTATATTCAGACTAATAAACTGAAATGGCTTTTCTATATTTGGTAAAAGTGGAAAGGTAAATTTTGGATTCCCTTTTCTCTTTGATGCTGTCCCTTGCTGTCTCTGTGTGAGTGAGATTTTTCAGAAGCTCCTGTCAGTCTGTCAGGAATATCACTGATACAGAATAACAACATTTCACTCAAGCTTGGCTTTTAGGGCTCAAGGCTAACCCAACAGCCTTACAGGACAGGTCCTATAGAGCCTTTCAACTTCTAATCTCTGCTCTCCTGCTTGGCTTTCAATGAAGAAAGTTTTGAGTCATGAGCAACACCCTAACTTTCTAAAGACATGTCATAATAGAAAAAGACCCCATCTCCATCTTCCTTTCCTTTCACTTCATGTAGCATGTGCAATTAATATAGCACACTAGGTTTTGCGTTGTAGAGAACTTTACATTTCTTCTGCTTAGGTAAAGAACAGCAAAGCATGCAAAGGCGTAATGCCAATGCAATGCCATTTAACGAGAAAAAAATAAGTATCACAAACTAATTGATGGATCTGTATAGACGACTGCTTCAACATTTATACTTGGTCAGACAATTTCATAGTAGGATAATTGCCCTTTGCCTTGGGTCTACCATTGACATTGTAAGATTACACTGGCTACATGGTCATGAATATTTGAGAACACACAGAGGACTGAGAATGAGAAGTGAAGCAGTCGAGTTTGTGTTGCTTGGATATCTCTCGGTTGTAAGTCTCAGTTGTCAAAGGAGAAGTGGCTAACTTTACACTTCTTTGTCCCTGGTGTTAAGTGTTGGGCAGACTACTCTGAAAAAGTAATCACTTTACTAATTACTGATTACTGCTTCTAAAAGTATTTTAGTTTATTTTGTGATTCCTTAAAAAGCAATTAAATTACTAATTACTTAGACATTTAAAAGAAAGCAACCCCTATAGCTTTGGAATCAACAAACATATTTAGGCACTGGCCATTTTTAACAACTTCTTAACTTTGCATCATTTATTTGCAACTCAGCATCTTGTTACATTTTACAAAATGTAGAGAAATGAGTTATAAATAAAATACTTATTTTGTGTGCAAAATGTACCAAAAGAGTAATGTTTAGTTGCAAAGACTAGTAACTGCAATATAATTACTAATTTTGAAGACGCTGTCACCAATTACAGTAACGTGTTACTATCCAACACTGCTCATGTTAAACCTGCAACTTTTCTGTGAGTGGCTCTTTTGAGCTTTATCTTTTTATTTATATTCTGATCATCTCAGAAAATAAATAATAATATCAATAGTTGCAGAATATCCTGGCCCTTGAGCACAATAATTTAAACAAAGATGATTTGATATACATAACTAATAGATGAGTTGATTGCTGCTGCTTGTCTTGAGAGATAACCATCTGTTTCTCTCATGCTTGAAAGCACAAAATGATAATTACTATTCTGAAACAGAATAGAGACACAATGACAATTTTAACTCTATAGGCTATAGTAAGTTTGATTATTTTATAGAAATAGCCTTTTGAATGTTGACTTTGAAAATAATTGTCATAGGAGATAAATAGAATGTGAAGGTTCACCAGGACAAGGCAGCACACAGAAGTAGGATGAATCAAAAGCCTTGAGTTAAAAGCAAATAAAGAATGTTTGTGTGTGTTGGGTGTATCACATTTGTAACCACTTACCTCTGTGAAGAGGCTTGAGGGCTCTGTTAATGACAGACCTGTGGTTGGTTGTCACTCCAGACCTATTTCTGAGTGTTCTCATGGCAAAAAGGAATAGGACAGCTGGCTCTGGAAGAGCTCTTCTCTCTAATCACAGTCTCATTTACCCTGCTTTTGCTCTTTGCAATTTGCAATGAACGTGTTATTCAGTTTTCAGTTTGCATTCCTATTACTGCTGTGGTGAGGAATTTTGATTGGTTTCTGTGATGTGCACTGTACTGTGACAAACAAAAGAGCTCATCTGAGTAAAACAGGAAAATGGACCATGTCTGGTCATTTCAATAAAGCAGCCATAAAATGTATTCAATCAAATAAAACACAAGCAGCGTTTTTACTGTGTTAATATAATGGCCATTTGTTCCTTGTGGGGCAGAGAGCTGTCTAATGAGCACACATAGTGGCTCCCTGAACAGATAGAGCCAGATACCTCTCATTCAGAGGGCAATAGAAAACACAGAACAAAGCCCCATCTCACACTGTTTGAATTGGACTGGATGGAGGTTGAATGAGGATGGATGAGCCATTGTTGAACTTTGCAGTGAGTTATTTTTGAATGTAATTGTATTAATACATGGTATCCAATTGAAGTGACTTTTTTCAGTTTAAATAACTTTTAATAACCTGTTTTTATTAAACCAAAGCTTCATGACAAATGGTCACTTTGGTACATTGGACAGCTTGAAGTCCAATGTACATGGAAAGATTCACCAGCAAAACATGTTTCCTTAAGGCTGAGAGAAAACTTTTCCTGGTTGCACTGTGAAACACTGCAGGTCAATTTAGAGCCTTCGGCCAAACTAGTGTTGTCAAAAATATCGATATTTCGATAAATATCGATACTGAAATATCTCAAACGATACGATACTCATTTCTCAAGTTTCGATAGAGTATCGATATCGAGTTTTTTTTTGCACTATTGGTTTCTGAAAGTATGACAATCTGAGAGGCCTTTGAACAAGTGCACTACCTCAGGGGTCTTCAAAAGGCGGACCGCGATCTGGACCGCAAGACAGTATTCATAATTACAAGCGCATTGTGTAAAACATATTTTTGAACCTACACTTCTAGGACGGCTACGTCAACACGCACGGGTCCTCAGGTTACTATGGTTACGGACAGAGCAGCGGGAAATTTCAACATGTTTAGCGTAGCCTGATAATGAGTTAGAAACAACTAAAATTTAAAAGCCTTGGCAAAACATAATAAAGATTCCCTCCCGTCCATAACGTTTATTTTAATCAGAAAATAATTTGGCTTGAATTAATGTTTTTGTATTTAAAATGTTCTCACACATGAAGGAGTACTAGGCATAATATGCAGGATTCCAGGCTGTTGTCAATAAACCACCAGGTCCTGAGCTTTAGCTTTAGCTTCTTTTGATTTTGAAGTATTTTCCTTTTGTCTGTGAGCTGTGTTTGGTGAAAGCTAAACACTCAAACATCCTCCTCATGTAAACAAAGAAAAAAAATACAGAAAACAGTGGATTATCAACATTCATCTCCATATTGTTTAAGAGGCTGTAGGTGTGGAATAAATGAGACTTTACTTTAATGAATTATATTCAAACACATATCCTTTTATTAAAAATTTCCAGACCCCTCACGGTGAGGAAAGTTAACTAAGGTCTAAGCGGACCATGGCTGATTTTATATTTATCTTTAAATAATTTTTTTTAAAAATAATAATATTGTGAAAGTTGTTTTCCCTTTGGTATCGAAAATGGTATCGAATATCGATATTTTTGAAGGTATCGTATCGAAGTTAGAAATTCCAGTATCGTGACAACACTAGGCCAAACTCATACTAGTGTTTAAATGTACAGTCTAGCCATCTATCTAAGTCTAGCCTAGATGGTAAAAAAATTGACTTGCGTTGACATTTTATTTTGACTCACTGACAGTGCTTTTTTCTCCCTCGGGTCTTGTAAACCTTTAAAAATATCAAATTAAATCATTAATCACTTTTTGAATGGCCCACAATAGAACAAAACTATGTGATTGGATGTTCTTACTGTCCATAACTTAATTTGTATGTGAAGCAGGTAGCTTATTTATATTTTTTTGTACATTGAAAGGTAAAGACATAAACTACTTTGACATGGCATGGCATAAGATTATGTTTCCAGTCACTTGATAGAATGTAATAGTGCACTGGTGTAAATCCTGCAGCCTGCATTTATGTGCTGTCTACCTGATTTGAGGGCTATTTGACTGGCAGATATTAGCCTCATCTCAGGAGGCAGTTTGAGCAGCCACTGTTCTGTGGTGAATTGTCGCTCCAATTATGAACTGCTGAAGTATGGAGAATCCGGGCCCCAGTTAATCCTGCCCTGTCAATAACCATGATGTGTAAAAAGCGGTGATTTGACATATTTCTGGCATAGTCCGTTGCTTTTAGTTGGATGAGTGTCAATGTGGTGGGAATTTTCTGTAAGTGCTCAAGTTTACTGCCAAAAAATAAGGGAGAGAAATGGTAGCAGATAGAGAAACAGGCAGACAGAAAGACACATCCAGAAACACACACACACACAGTGGTACAAGAACCAATCTCGGAGATATCCAAGAAAGGTCCTGGTAGTGATTGGGTGGACAGCTGAGCAGTGATAACCTACCAGAGTAACAGTCCTCAGATAAGGACTGTCTCATGTCTGATGGCCACTTTGCTTCCCTCACCGTCATTGTGCCAATGTCAGCCAATGTCACCTGAGTGACAGTGAAGAGTGGAGAGCTGAAAATGACCACTGTTCAACTTGCCGATACTAGTATTAGTCAAACTAGTGACTGACCTCTTTCTCTTACACACTTATAACAAGCACAAAATGGAGCATATTTGAATGGTACTTTAACCTTGCTCTAACTAGCTTCAAGTGATTTTCTTTTATTCCTATGATGACTCAATTCTTTCTGTAAAATTGTGCGGACTCTGTGGATGGTGTAACACTACAAAGTTATTGAGTTTGATTTTTGCCTTCTCAGTACAGATAATAATTGAATCTCAAGCCCAGCTGTAGGGTCCCATCAAGCTCTGTGGATGTTTTGCTTTTGTCAGTCAAAGGTCAGTATCTTTCCACCAGAAACCACGGTTTGAACTTTGGTGAAGTTTAATGGAAGGAAGTAGTTCTGTTTATAAAATATAAAATAAAAAATTTGGGTGAGATTTGGGGGATTTAAAATTGTAATGGATGGCCATTTATTGTCTTTTCTAAATTTTTAAAATCTTTCATAGTACCCTCAAAAACCTGTTTTGTTGTGAAAGTAAAAAATCAGAGGACATGTAATTTAGTCTTCACAATATATTTACCCGCAATATCAGATTAAATTCAAATTCACTTTATTGATCCCAAGGGAAATTCAGTTGTTAGGTCTCTCCATATAAGTTGATTCTGATTATACTGATTATTGAGTCTTATTGCAGTCAAGAAGAAGGAGTTCTTGTAGCGTTCCGTCCTGCAGCTCACTGAAATACTTTATTTTCCTTTACTAGTACATTGATAATGTTATCAGTGAAAACAATATGTAGATGAGTTGTAAAAATTATACCAAATGCATTTGTATGAAACTTAAATGTGATACCATATTGTTCATACAAGACAATGCACCAGATTTCTTTTAGAAATTTACACTACGGTGTTTCTGGAAAGTTAACTTCTGCCAGCTGCATCAGACGAGTGACAAGTGAGCTCCAAGGAGAGTGACAGCTTTGACATTTGTCACTCATGACAACGGCAAGTGAGCCAGTGGCACGGGGACAAATCACAGCGGTGGGAATTTCATGGGTGGTATTCTGTCATCTGTTGTGTGTGTATGGGAGAAAGCTTCATGTTTAATAAAAGCCTTACTTTGACCCAGCGACGGTCTTGCAGCCAGAGTGATTATGACATAATGTACTGTTCACACAAGTCCAACTTTTGCTGCTCTCATATTTTGGCCATTCCAACTGCTCTTACATTAATGCTTATTTATGTGCGATTAATTTCACATTCCACCAAGGCAGGCAACAAAAAGTGCATTTGATTATTCAATTATAGTTATGTGAAACGCTCTAAACTGAGGAACCACTTCTCTTTTATCTTATTTCATTTAGGTTATTTGTAACATGGCCTAAATGAAATATTCTAATAAGTTGCCATCTAGTATCTGATTTTCCAATGGTGGCTCCAAATTGTGCTTTAGCCACATGAGCGTGAGAGCTAGATTTAAAAGAGCCTAGACTAATATATGCAGGGCTTAAAGTATTCCGGCACCGTGCCGGATCTCCGGCGTGTGGCCGTGAGGGAAAAAAATAATAATATTTGAGAGCCTGCACATGCGGTTTAATATTTTCGAGCCAATTTATTTCACCTACCAATCATATGAGAGGAACGCAGATTTAACTAACGTTACAAGCCTATCAGAAGCAGAGAAGGGCGGGTCCTTGTAACTCAGTATGGTTGACACCCATACGTCAATGTCACGTTAGCGTTGTCGAAGAAAAAAGCGCAAGTTTATGAAGCCTGGGGATGATGTCCTAGCAGTAGATAAAGGACTCAAAAATAAATGGCGCTGGGCGTGGATTGAAGAAAGTAGAGATGGCGAGCCTTTTGGCAGTTGGTGCAAGAAACTGAGAGAGCCCCGGGCTTGTTTCTGCACGATTTGCTCGAGGAAGCTACTGTATGCCAGCAGCGGTAAGAAAGTGCTTGCTCGTCATGATTTAGACCCCGGTCATAGCATAGAGCCGCTGCCCGTGCACTTAAACGTACCACGACGTTGCCGGGAGCAACTGTTACAGCTGACACACCGTTGTCTATGACTGACCGTGTCTGCGATTTAAAAATACGTTTGTGCACATTTATAGCAGAACATGATTTGTCATTCAGAATTTCGCAGCCACTGGTCACCCTGTGTAGAAAACTGGCAGAAAACAAAAAAGCGTTAACTAGCCTGTCGGTTTCAAATCAACATGCGAGTTACATGAACACTCATGGCATTGCACTACAGTTCAAAAAATGTTTGTCTGAGAAGCTAACAAAATGCATGTTCTCACTCAATGTTGATAAAGCAACAAGCTTGAATATGGATAAAATACTCAAATAATTTGACAGATGTTCACTTGTTGAAGCACTTTAAGCTCTTGTTACTGTATTTTTGTTATTATCGTCAATATTTGAAGTAAGTCCGTCTGTGCAGTTTCTCTCCAACCCCCCCAAAAATAAGTTCAGGCTCAGGATTTTTTTCCTCTTTAACCCCTGTATATAGGAATGTCACAGATAAAAGTCTTGTTTATGCACACAACCTGTTCATTACAGTGGCATCTTTTAATCTAACAAATTCAAAATATGTACTTTCTGGCAAACCTTCAATATCTGGTGGGGATTTGCCTTCGACACCACAGTAGTAAGATGAAAGCACCTCCTCAACATAAAGCACTGCACTGATTAATCTCCTTGCTCAGTCTGCCTTTTTTAGAACATCCTGTTAAATTTAACACACTTGTAAAAAGCCAGACAAATGACAATTAAGAAAAGTAAATGTCTATTGCCCAGACAGAATAGAAAATTAGTAACGGATGTTTAACCTGACACTGAAAAAGCTTATCAGACAGCAGTGGCAGGTCGTGTATTTCACACCTAGGCCTTTTGTTGTGTCCCACCTGAATTAAACCATTACCTAATATTGTCATTATAGTCCAACCACTATGGAAAACACTATACAATACAGAAACATGGTATAACAGGGCGTTGCATCACAGTCAGGCATCAGGACTTCAGAAGTCCTGTGGCCGAGCTGCGGCAGGTTTACACTGCATTTTCTTAAGACTCCTCCGCACCTGTCCACCGCTCTATTAGCTCCACCGGTAACACCGGGCGGGGCACATTCACCTGTCTCCATTTAAAAAATGCTCCAATAAAAGACGCCATAGAAATATTATCTATTAATTCATAATTCAATTTTTTAAATAGATACTATTATTAGCTTCTATCCTCACCATACATAACAAATATTTATTGTGTTTCTAAAATTTAACCCCTTAAATGCCATTTTTTTGTGCTTAGAACTTGATTTCAAATAAGACAAAAAACACAAAAAGTTAATAATTTGTAATCCATCTTCTTCCGCTTATCCGGGGCCGGGTTGCGGGAGCCGCAGTTTGAGCAGAGACCCCTAGACTTCTGTCTTCCCAGACAGTTCTCCTCCCTAGACACTTCCTCTAGCTTTTCTGGGGGGATGCCGAGGCGTTCCCAGGCCAGACGAGAGACATGGTCCCTCCAGCGTGTCCTAGGTCTTCCCCGGGCCCCGTCATCCCGGTCTGGAACAGATGTCCGAGCCACCTCAGTTGACTCCTCTCAGGCTATGTCCACACGAAGCCAGTGCATCCCCTATCCGATCTTGAGACGGCGTCCTCTCAAGAAAATATCTGCGTACACACGGCCGGCTGAAAACGATGTAGTATATATGCCCGACCAGTATGGGGCGCTGTAATTCTGCCACAGATATACACTATACGGAGAAGAAGACTTTGAGCATGCTAACCTTGCGCTGCAGAAGAAGACGAAGACCTAAATATTTCTTTTCTAATAAAAACAAGTTCTCAAATTGTTGCATTCATATATTTAGAGTGTAGTAATTGGTGCCCTCATGTTTGTTGTTTGCTCTTCAATATACGGACTGAGTTCTGAGTGCTTTGGACATGCGGAAATTCTCTCTCCATTCATTTTCTCCAGGTTGCTCTCCTGGTTCTCTTCATGTGGATCTAAGAGCATGTGGCGATGGTGTTGTCCATTATCGCTTGTTGCTCACCACAACTGCATAGAAGCAATAGATTTTGCTGTAATAAAGCTAGTAGGCTTAGTAGCTTCTGCAGCACGAACTCAATCATGTAGTCCGCCATTATTGTTGTTGCTGTTACGCAGACGAGGCCGACACGTGATGCGATGACTTCATCGTTTTCACAAAATATACGGATTGGCTGTACACACGACACCGCAAGGGTGTCACCTAGGTGTTGTCGAAAGATTTATCCACTTTAGAACCCTGTTTCAAAAAATAGCGGATTCAGTCTCCCAAAACACCGGACCCGTGTGGACGAAAGGCCAATACGATACAAAATGTATATGGATACAGTGATTTTTGTCTCCGTGTGGACAGCCCCTCAATGTGGAGGAGTCATGGCTCTACTCTGAGCTCCTCCAGAGTGACCGAGCTCTTCACCGTATCTCTAAGGGAGTGCCCAGCCGCAGAGGAAACTCATTTCAGCCACCTGTTTGGGGTCTTGTCATTTAGGTGAGAGTCTATGGCACTGAGTACTGGAGAGGAGAATTCAGCCAATAGTTGAACCTCGGATCTATTAGGAACAATGCGGTTTTCGCCCTGCTTGTGGAACACTGGTCCAGCTCTAACCATTGTGGATCTGGAGGCATTTAACTGTGTCCCTCACGACATCCTGTGAGGGGTCTGGTCCCTGTTTGACCGGAGCAGGAGCTTGGTTTGCATTGCTGGCAGTAAGTCTGACCTGTTCCCAGTGCATGTTGGATTCCGGCAGGGCTGCCCTTTGTCACTGGTCCTGTTCATTATCTTTATGGACCGGATTTCTAGGCGCAGCCAGAGGCCGAATGGAGTCTGGTTTGGGGACCATAGGATCTCATCTCTGCTTTTTGCAGATGATGTTGTCCTGTTGGCCTCATTAAACCAGGACCTTCAGTGTGCACTGGGAAGGTTTGTAGCTGAGTGTGAAGCAGCAGGAATAAGAATCAGCACCTCCAAGTCTGAGACCATGGTTCTCAGCCAGAAAATAGTGCTTGTCCCCTTCAGGTTGGTGGAACTCCTGCCTCAAGTGGAGGAGTTCAAGTATCTTGGGGACTTGTTCACGAGTGAGGGATAGAAGGAACAGGAGGTTGATAGATGAATCGGTGCAGCTTCTGCAGTGATGCCGTCAATGTACCTGTCTGTCGTGGTAAAGAAGGAGCTGAGCTGTAAGAGCTCTCAATTTACCCGGTCGATCTAAGTTCCTACTCTCACCTATGGATTTTCCTTTCAATAAATGCAAATTATATTTCTTTTTGTGAGGGATTATCAAAAATTGGCATCAAGGTTGATAGATTGATTTTGATTAATTTTTATTGTAGTGTAGTGTAATGTTTAATCTCTGCAGTTTGGGAAGAAATGAACTCCGATCTAAATGACACATAATGTCTTGGCCTGGAGCATCACCTGTGTAAACAAAGCCATATTAGCAGGCTTTTGTTTTAGATGACATACATATGACAGTAAGTCTGAGATGTTTTGTGGAAGTATGATGAGGCTTTGATGTGTGCAGAAGCTTTGAACGTTGTGTACATTATTGATTATACTTTATGTATTTTGAATGCACACCATGCAAACACACACACACAATCATTTCTAAACACACACATGCATTCCACATAATGACATCCCTAAAATACAACCAAATCATTTTAGTTCCTAATATTTATTGAATTGGCCCTACAGCCATGATAATAAAGACACCTATCAATGGAGACATCGGCCCATTTTGAACTCTATCGCTTATATATGGGAAAATGGCAACATCTGGAAAAAAAACACTAGAAACTAAAATTCCAGTCCCTCACTATCACAAATCCATGAAAAAAAAGAAATGTGGTGTTCTTTTTAGAAGTTAAGAAGTAAAAAAATAATGATTAGAAATCACAAAATCTTAAAATTCATCTTAAAATACAAAATGTATGCCATTTGCATTAACACAGCCAAAGTTATCCACAAAAGAAAAGTGTGACACATCAAAAAATGCTCTGGGGGTGCAGGAGGGTTAAAGTACAGTTTATTGACCATTTATTTTAAGCTACAGGCGTCTGCACTGTTGATTCTGGAGGCCTCAAGGCAGATTTCATTCCCCCTGGCAACACATGACTAAAATCTGATTAGAGAAAAGCTCCAGAATAAACATACACTGTCAAGAGAAAAGCTCTGAAATGAAGAGAATAGACGATTAGGAATAATTTTATACAAATAATGGAAATAAATACATAACAGTAAGTTATAAGTTAAAAGTCAGTAATTCTAATATTGTTTAGGCCAGTAAAGAAGTCCTTGCTGGCCCTCACGGCCCACCACTGTCAGACAGGCTAGAGCAGCGTGTGAAGAAAACCCTGACACAAACTTTAACCGAGTCGTTGAGCTTGTTCTCAGTGATAATATAGCTTCAAAGGCTGGCAGTACTTCAAACTCCTGTTTACTGTAGTTAAGAAAGCACCAGATAATTACTTTGTTTCCCCACTGTGACGACATGCATTTTAATAAAGTGACTCGCTGTGCCCATAAATATTTACAATTACTGGAAATGAAGTGCACTCTAGGTTTTGTTGTGAGGTTGTGCGCAGCCATTTGTGAAAATAGTTGTTGCAGTAGTGCACGCTCAATAAAGGCAACCAACTAAATCTAAGCAGAGAAGCTAATTACTTATAAAACTGCTGAGCAGATGTTGGCTTCTGTTGCCACAAGGAGACACCCTCCTTTTTAAACTATAGCCACAAGCTGAAATAAGTGAAACGCACCCATAAAGCTTCTTTTTATAACACAGCACTACAGGAAAATCTTGCAGGGGTTCAGGGGCAGTTATTGAAGACGTATTTAAGATGTGCACTATTTTTAACATTAGACACTTTGCAGAAGACATAAGTGTGGATTAAGCATCCTCAGATTTCTGTCAAACATCAAACTAAACTTTACAGGCAGCTCGTTAGGACAGGCAAGACAGTAGCAGATCAACCAGGAACCACAATAATTACTATAAAATCAAACCAAGTGGATAATTTTGTACTCCTTGAAATACCACTGGAAATTTGCTTTTGGAACCCAGTGGTCTGGAAGGCTGTTTACTGTTTGTGAATTTATTAGCGCCACCTCAGGGATAATCACTTAACTCCTACACTGTAATTTAGATCTGTCATGATGTAGTGTATTTGTTCCCAATAAGCCACATCTGCCTTCATCAAAAAAAACAAACAAACAAAAAAAAATTTCTGTAAGAGTGCTTGTAAACTCTGGAGCATCATTATGGATTTATATTGTTAAACACACAATATATTCTCAGACGTTTTTGAAACACAACACAGATTTATTGTTACGTCATTACGTCACTGTGGACCCCCTACTATACCGTCTTCTAAATATTAAAAATGCCTTGTTGTGTAAACGGCCTCTTAGCCCAAGTCTAAACTTGGGCGTTAAAGTAAGGGATATTGTAGATAAAGCACAAGAATGACGTGACAAACAAAGCACCTGTGGTCTTGACCTGTCTTTATTCAAAATCCAGATACCTTTAATGTTCAAGACCGTTAAAAAGATTTGGGTTGTGTATTTTGTAATAAGGCGTAGCTGTACACCCTGTGGAGCACATCTCTTGCATTATTTGTAATGAAATTATTACAAATTTACTAAATCTACTAAACTCTACTAAATAAAATAATCAAAAAGCATGTTATGATGAGGTTGCATCCGTTCAATATAATTGGTGTCTGTATGCTTCAAGAAGCTGCTCGATGACTTATAAGTGTGTTCTTTTTTTGGCTGCAGTTCCTCTTTGCAAAAAAAAAAACAGTTGCATCAACAAAAGTTGCTTGATGCATAGTGATATCAAACATCCTATTTATAAGCTTTAAAAAAAAAAAGTCCTTGCTTGTTGCTTTATGTTGTTTGCTGCTTTGACAGACAGAGTTGTCATGGTGCGCTCTTTCAAAATGCTCTTGAACTTCCATCAGGACAGAAATTAATTGCATACCCAAACAGAAAAAACATCTTGCACTTGCTTTTTTTCTCACAAGAGCCCTCTATGGAGAAGGCTATGAACAAATGCAATGCCACCTCTGTATATGTCCGGTAATCTACTCTTGTGCATGCAGCTCACAGCATGTCGGCTCTTGACGCAGCCAACATGCATACCAATAGATCCCTGAAAAATTACCATGCGAAGATCCAGGTGACCACTTGACGCTGAAGTACACCTTTCCTGGAAACCATCTCTTTGTCGTAACCTCTCCCAAACCCTTCTGTGTATAATCCCACTCCAATCTTCTCAGGGTGGGATTTGTCGGGATCCATTTCATAATGCATTATTCATTTGAGAATTTAATCAAATATCTCTTCCACCAATCAGCCTGAGCCAAAGCTCTTGTAACCCTCCTCCCTCTCCTTCGCCATCATATCAGAGATTGTTAGTGTCACCTGCAATAGCAGATTATCAGCCAAATGAATTACTGGGTCACAGGTGAATTAGATGCTTGGCTGACTGTAATCTTTTTTCTTGTCTGGGAAAAGTAGCTTAGCGAAAGTTCTTTTTCCTTTTTAGTAGGGGGAGAGGAGTAGTGGAGTGCTTGAAAATCCCCCTTTTGCGTAGCTTCCTGTGGGTTTCTGCAGTGTAATGGTTTCCTTTGACTGAGACATTGGTGGAAAGTGCTGATGCGTGTTGGAAGCATGTGTGTGTGCATGTGGGCAGTTATTTTCCATGGCTAACTGAACCACTGATGAGCTTGCCAGCCAGAAGTTCAAAGTCTTTTCCAGTGTGTGTGTGCATGTGTGTGTGTGTGTGTGTGTGTGTGTGTGTGTGTGTGTGTGTGTGTGTGTGTGTGTGTGCTTGCGTGTGTGGCCGCAGGTGCACACCTCTGCACACTCTCCTATAGCCGTGCTGGCCGGCTTCTGCAAAGCCCTTCAGCTGCTCACCTGAGATATGCTTTCAGGCATGCAAATGTTAATGGCAATAATTCATAAATTGTGCGTAACCCTTTGAGCATTTTGTCATCTTTGTTGATGGAGATAATGAAAGCGTGCTGTTCCACTCCCCTCCTCACCCAGGGGGATATCACGGTAAATGAGTGTGGGGCAGGGGGGCTTCTCGTTGCTGCTTTGTTGTTCTGTTCTGTTTCTGCAGATGGAATTAGACGATAATAAGGAATCAGCCAACAGTGCTTCTCCTCTGAACACCACAAGAGGGTGGGAAACCATTAGAGATCTCACCAAGGCTTTTTTTTCCTTCCCCAAAATAACACATATATTTGTTTTGATCTTACTGGCTTTTTCCTTCTCATGTGCTCACAACCAAACAGTTCTGTATCTATTTATCCGCCATCTTACAGCCACCTAGGACACATTCTACTTTCACTTAAGCAGTCTGTGTAGTTCAAAAGGCTCTTCTTCTCACATCAGCCGGCTAATGTGCAATTTAGCTGAATAATATAGTGTGCTCTGAGGAACAAAAATAGCTAGCGGCTGTTGCAACTCTCCCACTCGTTCCTGTACCTCACTGTTTACTGTGTCAAGGTGGCGAGTCTAGTGGTCTTTGATATGGACACAGCATTACACAATCCCGCCTACTCAACCAATGAGTGGGCCGCCAGAGCTTTTAAGGCTTGTTCCGTCCAAACTTAACGGTCACAACTAGACAAATTGATCCACAAGCAAAACTTGCTGATATATATGTTTTATAAATTACTTTAGAGGGCTATTCAAGTTTTTAGAAACTAGAGAAATGTCTTGAAAATGAAGGATGGTAATGATATGGACTTACTTGCTATAGTTGCATTCCTAGTATTGATGAAACAGTGAAACAAAAACGAGAGGGCTGCGAATTTCTCTGGTGTATTCCCAGAGCTGTTCCATCATTAGAGGAGCTGCTGTCACCTCTAATAAGCAGAGACAACTCAAGTATTGACACAGCGTTTACTGAGGGAACTGTTGATAAGACTGAACTTCTGCTGAACTACCATCTCAAAGAGCGCTGAAAAGAACAACAATTTTGACCATTATCTTCTAAAAGCAACCACATTTAATTGAACAGTCACAATTATATGTTCTAGTTTTTGTTTTGTTTTTGCCACTCTCCTACATAGTATTTCATTTTAATGTAGTTTCTAATATAGTTTACATACCACTGAGAAAGAGCCTGTGCCTGATCTGGGTTTACTGTGCCTACTGTAATGAAGTAAAACATTTTTATTCGCATTATTATTATTTTACTCTTATTCAGAAGCTCTTCTAGTCTCCCAACTACTGTGTTGTGCTGCATTTATTGATCTTTGCTAAAGATGGATTCTAGCCGACCAGTCTGTAGTACGGCTATCCCCCTCACAAATGTTTGCATCCATCTGCTCCAGCCTGAAAAATGTGCCATTGAAATTGACTCAATGTTTCAACTGTGAGGTGTTGTACTCCAAACAGTCCCAGAGTAGCACTCATTGTGTTCCAGCCTATGTATTCAGCACGAATGCAGAGCGGCCTATATTTGACTGTAAAGTGCAGTCATTGAGGAGCACACTCACTAGATCTAACAGGGCATCAATCCCTGTCTGTCTGTTTGGGCTGTTAACCACCTCTGGGCTGGACCATTGATCTCTGTAATTGTCTCCCACTCTTCAAAGAGAGTTGAGAGTTGGTTTGATCCAAGCTGTTTACTTTCACGGCCCCTATAGCCCTTCTCTCTAAAGCAGAGTGCTCTCAGCCACTTCAGGCATGAGCCAGCATATTATTGTACTATTACTTTGTGTGTGTGTGTGTGTGTGCGTGTGTGCGTGTGTGCGTGTGTGTGTGTGTGTGTGTGCGTGTGTGTGTGTGTGTGTTTGAGAGAGAGAGATGCAGACAAAGTAGTAGCGAAAGGAAGAGGCCCAGCATTGCCTGTGGCCTTCCAGGCCTGAGGGTGAGCTAACAGCTTCTTGCTGTTACATAAGGAGTGGGAATTGCAAACTGAGCATTCCTGTAGTCTATCCACAGCTATAAGAAACACATGATAATGAAGTACTGTGCACAGAATTACGGAATTCATTCAGCCTGTTCTCATTCCCCTGGGTTCTGACAACAATTGCTCTTTTGGTCTACTGGTGAGGATACCCTATAGACTGTAATGTTACTAATAGACAGTGTACCATTTCTACCTACCATTCAGTAAAAAAATAAGTTGGCATTTTAAGAGGCAATAAAAAAATTATACAACCACTTTTATAACCACTTATTTATAACCGCCCTCCTGCTTATGCTTTAAAAAATGATCCTGGATCTGGTTTAATAGTCACCCAGTAGAGTTGAATTCATATAGAAAACTCAAAAATCTCAACGAGAACATGTTGGATTTAGACACCAGAGGCTTTCAACTAGTGCAGCAGTAATGTGACAAACAGGATGTAGAGCTGAGCTGCGAGTCTGCCGGGTGATAAAATGATAAAGTGCATCTTTATACTGCTGCAGCTCTTGGGCCTGAGAAAAAAAACCACAGGGTGAGAATAGGGGAAACTGCTAACCACAGCTCTGTCAGGTCTGGCCGATAGCAGCATGCAGTGACTAACTACGGTAATAATAAAAACTTGCATAGAAGCAATGTGTAATGCTTTCAACTGTCTTCATTTATTGACAGAGACAGTCTAGTCTATTATAAACAGGACAGCTTATGTTTGCGTAGCTGTAATTTGAATAAAGCAGCCAAGTCAAGAGGAGCTTGGAACAGTGCTATACTGTCTTTGGGACTGCTTCCTAGTCATGTTTACAGACTGAGTGAAGGGAGCCTTGATTTTTATCACCTAGTCTGCAGTGGGGTTAGACATTAAAGTTTATGGAGCAAAGCTGAGAGAGTGGGGAACGGCTTTAAAAGAGGCCTTTCAGTGAACCAAGGGTCGGCTGCACTTCCCACAAGTTTCTCTTTCTCTTTTTGCAGCTTGTAGATAGATCCAGGTAGATTGAAATGGATTTGGAATCTCATCTGTGTTGCCCAAGTGCATCCTTACCATTCTTTTGTGTTCTATTTTAGCCAGTTCCCAGGAGAACAGAAAGCGTAAACCTGAGTGGCTCCACAGAACAGGAATAAGATAAGAAGGACTGCATATTTAGAGGACAAGCATTGACAAGCTGAAAAATGTGTGCATGTAGGTGTGTGCAGATATCTTGTCATCCCTTTGCAGAGAATCTTAAGATTCTTGAGAAGCTTAAACTGTTTTGAAAGACGTTTTGGATATTATGTTTTGGGCTGTTTACCACACAGTCCTGTAGAGCTATTTTTGCTTATGGTCTCTGTGGGGAGAATCCTAAAAGAGGTTTTTCAGGAGAAAACCGCTGCCTCTCTGCCATCAGTAAGTGTTTACTTTTTGGCTGAAGTCTTACAACCTCATGCAGCGACCTGCAACGTCTCAGTCAGGTACAATAGTGTAGCTGTAGATTTTTATGTCTGATTCTAAATGATCTACGGTCTATGTTTATGAAAGTGTTCTATTGTTTTATGTTTATTTTTTGGGGGCCGAAATAAACTAAAACTGAACAGAAACTGAAAGGGCTCTAGAGTGCAACCAATTTGGTCGCACATGCAACCGAATTTCTCAATGGTGCGAAAACTTGTTGCACAAGTGTAACCAGCAGTTTAAGGGGAAAAAAGAGTAGATCCGCATTCCTGTTCCTAACCACTGTTGCTTAACCTTTGTGAGCTACGTCATGAGGTCAACAGTTAGACATGGTGTTTTCACAAGTCACGTTTATGCACAGCAGCTTAATAAAAACCACACATCCCAAAAATGGACTACCAATTGTTCACCGAGCGCTGCATTTAATGAGAAAACAGGACAATTTAGAGAAATAATGTGAGCAACTCCACACCAGTAATGTTTGTCTGTTTTGAATAAAGATCGATGTACAACACTGAAGATCATCATTAAATGCTTTACAACACACAGTGAACCCCACACAACAGCACAGACTGTGTGCATGTAGCATATTCAATACAGTAAAGACTCACCGACCATAACATTTTCAACAGCTGTAATCCACCAAAGGTCCTGGTCTGCTCCTGGTCTGGTCCTGTTCTGGCCAAATTATCCACCAAAGCCACGTCCTTTTCATTTATTAATTAGTGTTAATGACATAGTAAATGCCATTGTGAATTTATGCAAATGAGCCACGAGGCTTAAGTTTTGTTTCTCACAAATGTAAACACATGTGCTCAAAGCACTGTTTTACTGCAGCAGCATCAACAGAGAGCAATACAAGTCAGGTATAAGACACTGTGGCTCTAGAGCAGTGTCTTTTATAAAATGTGGCTTATGCAGATATTTATAGAAGAGGGCAATGGTTGATGCAGAGTCACTTTAAACTCATCACAAACTTATCACATAGAGATCGGCTTCAGCTTTCGGAAAGGTTTGGGTGGTTGCAATGAATTAATAATAATAATAATAATGGATTGGATTTATATTGCGCTTTACTCCCGAGGGACCAAGGGACTCAAAGCGCTTACAGTCTGTCCATTATTCATTCATATCATACATGGTGATGGTAGCTACAACTGTAGCCACAGATGCCCTGGGGCAGACTGACAGAGCAGGTGGCAGCCATTTTGCGCCTCAGTCTCTCCGACCATCACCACATACATTCACTCAACATTCTTACACATTCATACGAGGCAAGGTGGGTTAAGTGTCTTGCCCAAGGACACAACGACAGTTGTGGGATGCTCCGAGGCAGTGTCTGAATCAACACACTAATACAGTGATTAGGCCATTTTGTAGTGGTGTCTGAGTTTCTTTAATTTTTATTGGAAAAAATATGGGCAGTACATGCAGGAGAAAATGAAAAACAAAAAATAAAGATTAGATCCAAATAAAGACTAGGATACAGGTGAGCACATACTGTATTTTACACTTCCACTAGTCCTCAATTGGGACACCAATACAAAATGGCGTAATCACTATATATAACACTATAGTGATTAGCTGGAGTGAATTTGGCTAGACTTTTATGCTGGTGCACCTAAATAAAAGTTAGACGCACCAGTGCAACCAGATCAACAAGTTAGCCTAGAGCCCTGTGTAAGTCTTTGCAAAGGCGTCTGGATATATTTGTGAACCCTGTTTTTATTGTCAACAGCAGTATTACCTGACTCTTTTACCATACCAAAAAAAAAGAAAACGCAGTAAAAACGCAGTATCTTAACATTTTACATGCTACTTCTATAGCCATGACCTTGTAGGTGGGATGAACCAGTACATATATCACTTTTTTTTTGGATACATTTTTATGGAGGTCATGACTTTATTTTAAATAATTCAAAGTTATCGAGGTCATGATAACTTTTGTCTTTTTTATTGGGGGAAAAAAGTATGGCCTCACTATTTTCAGCTTCTGTTACCATCTATGCTCTCTTCTGTTGCTCTCTCAGATTGTCATTATCTGATTGAAAAGCAAATGTTCACGGCCCCAGGAAATGTAGCTTCAACATCCTGCTGATCTACAATGGTAAGAAATAGCTTACTAGAAAGAGCAGCGTTTATTTGGTGGAAAATCTCCATCTTAGACGTAATATTCAGCTAATATCAAAGAGGGCTAATTGTCGGGGAGAACAATGAGTTTGTTTGTCACTATAGCTTGTATTTCAGTGCACTATGCTGCTCCTCAAACATCGAGCTAATTAAACTCCCAAATGGGTTTACTATTGACAGGTAGCTCTACTTTTAACTTCACACAGATATTAAAATATTGATTTCCTCCTGAATCATAATGCGCCTTAATATATCCCTTGTTGATGCACCTCCCACCCTACCTCATAATTTACTTTGAATATGGATTTTTTTCAAAGCCTGTCGTGTCCTTATGGTAATTTTTACTTGTCCAACTGAAAATGAGATAAGAATTATCAGAGATTAAGTTTGCACAGACATTAAGTCGTGGAAAGCTATGCCAATTAAAAGCCCACTTCTATGATTTTACACTCTGTGATTTTACAAGAGTTGGAAACGATTAAAGATGGGCTTCCTTTTATCGAAGTAGATCCAGGAGGCATTCATCTGTTCTTTTTTAGTTTCATGTTTGCACAATGCATATTTTGTTTTGCATTTGGTGCCTTTGATACATTTTCAAAAGGTTATCCTCAAAGCCATTGGAAAATTAACAAAGCATGTAATGGCAAAAAAAACTAAAAAAAAAAAACTCGAAGAACACATCAAAGTCTGTTGTATCTTGGAACTAATCAGTATTGTTCCAGTCAGATAAGGCTGCCTCACATGGCTCTGAGCGTGCACACTCTGCCTAAGGAGCATTATGAGCAACATTCGACCAAGCACTGAGCATCTGGAGCCGGCTCTACTCTCTTTTCATAGGTCACACCGGAACAATTACAATCTGCTCTGCTTAGGAAACATAGACACATAACACATTATTCCTCACCTCTGACGAATGAAGGGCAATATGAGCGCTCAGTGCTTGTAATGTAGTGAAGAAAGAGACAGGAAAGGGCAAATGGGGTGAGCTCTAATGTTACTGCATCTTTGTCTGACTCATTTTTAACAGATCCAGTGCAGGAGAAACAAGGATAGACAGGCAGAGAAAAAAGTGAGAACATTCCCAACATTCACTGAACAACAGCAACAATTTCATACATGTTTCATTTGCATATTGTAATGTGTCATATAAAACACAAAATAGTTATTTTTTTATCTACAGCAACACATTAGTCAAACACTTATCAACAACTGTTTTCTGCCTTTTATATACAATTGATGTCAGCTCTTGCTTTGAAAACAAACATTCATTGTCTGTTGCATTAAAGCATGGCCTACATAAGTCAGCTGGATCAAACTTGTGCAGCAGTCATTATTTGATTTGATTTAAAAAACTTGTGAAACAACCATGAACAGTATACTCCTTTTACTGTATTTCTTCCAGAATGTACTGTATTCTGTACCTAAACCCTCTGACGTCACTTAACAGGAGAGTTTATATGCTTTTTTTTCTATTTTCTATTTGTTTTATATTTTATGGAAACAACAATGTCAAGAACTGGCTCACCTTGAAAAACACAACTTTGTGTTTGTTTACCAGAGAGTGGCTCTCGAAGATGTCATGTTGCTATCTGATAGGAAAATTGCTGCCAGCCGCAGCTGTAATCGTTTTTTATTTTTTATCTTAACTAACACACATGCTGCTCAGAGCTTCCATACACAGCCTTGTGAAGACCAACAATAGTAGGTGCTGTGTGCAGCTGTAATAGTGTTCAACCAGCTATGAAAACTGGAATCAGAAAATTCTCTAAAGTTAGAATTAACAAGTGCATAGTTGCCTGCTTTTACAGCCAGTATAACTCAAAGAGCAGGTAGCTCCTAATGCTTCCTTCATTGAATCTGAGAGCAGTTCCTGCCACTCTCCATTTGATTGCTTTAAAAAATGTCAAACATTTCAAACTTCAAAGTAGGGCATTAGCAGAGCAAAGATCCAATGTGCTTAATTCTCAAGCTTTGATCAGGGATTTTCCTTCTATGCCGTTATTCAACATGCACTTTATTTCCATGAGATTCTAATTCAAACAAATTCTTATTGTATCCAGGAATTTTAGAGTGGGAGCACACACATAAAGGGTATGCAACACATCAGTAATCACTGACAAATATGAGCCATAACCAACTAAAAATGTACAAATGTATTTGGCAGCAGAACAGATGGATAGAATACTGTTGCACATAGTTAGCAGAGTGAGAAGCATCTTGGGTAATTTTCTGGCAGGTATGAGCCCAGGTTTATGGCCTGCAGTTGGCACACAGGTCATCAGTCGTCATGGTAAAGAAGCGAGAATCTAATGTTTCCACCCACATGCTCTATTTGTACACGGTCTCTTATATTAGACAAGCTTTACTGCTCATCACTCAGACCCCTGAGTTTATGTTCACATGCAGTCATTGTCTTATTGGTGTGTGTTACAGGCCCAGCGCTCACTTGGTTTTTGTTTTATCTTTTACACAGATCATTTTCCATTGTACTTGAACAGTTCTCTTTACCTTTAGCTCCCCTCACTTGTGGTATTCCCCAAGGCTCTATTCTCAATCCAATTCTGTTCTCAATTTACATGCTTCCAATAGGTCAGATTTTCAGAAATCACTAAATCAATTTCCACTATTAGGCAGATAATACACAACTATACATACGTACCTCTTTCTGGCAATTATTGCTCTCTCTTGTGTCGTGCCTTATGACATCAAGAACTGGATGTTGCAAAATGTTTTGAACCTCTGAGTCGTAATTTGGCCCCATTAATATAAGACCAGACTTTGAAAAAACGCCTTGGAAATCTAATTTTTAGTGAAGCCCTCTGTTCGCAATCTAGAAGTAATTTTAGATTAATGTTTCCTGCAAATGAGAAACATGGCTAAAATAAAACCATTTCTTTATTTTATTAACCTAGAGAAAGTTGTCCATGCTCTTGTCTGCTCATGTTTAGATTATTGCAACGCCCTAAATTTTGGAATTAATCAAAAGGCAATCAACCGGCTCTAGCTTGTGCAAAACTAGGCGGCACTAACTGATACAAAGAGACAAGAGCATATCACCCCTGATTTAGCTTCTCTGTACTGGTTGCCAGTCACTTTAAGAATTGATTTTAAACTTTTATTGATTACTTTTAAAGCCCTGAATGGTCTTGCCCCCTCCTATATCTCAGACTTATTCTCACCCTATATCCCTGGTCGCTGCCTGCGCTCCACAGGTCACACCCTCCTGATTATTCTGGCCTGCCTTAAAGAGAACAATTGGGTCTAGAGCTAATGTAGATACCCTTACAGTGAACTTTGTTTTGATTTTGTTCTGTTCTTAAAAAATCCTGCTCTAGAAGTATAACCATAACTCCATAGAGTTTTGCATCCCTGCTTTGGGGCAGGCTCTAGAATCCCATCAAACAAAGTAGTGACTTTATTTGTGGAATAACCAGATTTACAGTCTTTTATAGAATAGATCTGGTCTCGACAGTTACCCTTTGATGACAACTAAAAGCTGAATTTTATATTTTATTTGGGGGTGGGGGGGTAAAACTATTAAACAACTTTGATTGACAAATGGTTGACAGCTGGACTGGACTGTCAGAGAGCTTGAATAAAACATGTTCTTTTATTTCTGATGGACTGCTCTACTTTAGTTGTGGTTCACTTATACTAAAATAAATAGTGATGTCCTGAGACCAAGATACCTGATAGTGCCATGCAATATTCTCCTTATTGCAGAGTGAGTTTCTGGCTTTCCCCAAGATAATGCCCAGTTTAATAATAAATAAAAGTATTTGATAAAAAATAAATCAACTTGATCTGAAATCCCTTGTATGAAAATTATTAAGTGCTCATTTTGGCACTATATCTAAATACTTAATTGTAAGTTTTCATACTTGTTTGAAAAAAAAGTGGTATTGGTTTAATTGTTTTACTTAAACATCAATAGATTCTGTTTTCTAAACTAATTCACTTTTCAGTTTGGTCTGTCTTAATAAAAAGCAGAAGTATAAATATTTGTGGAGATTGTACATATGCAGACAATATGGACCTTTACAATTTGAGTTGAGTTGTTGGTCCACACATAGAGCCTTGGTTAATTAAGCCTCAGAGATACAGAGTTTAGCTTCTAGCACAACTAAACTGTGCTGTTGGATCAGAAGAACAAAAAGGAAACCTTTGGGAAAACAGATTAAATTTAGCCACTTTTTGGGTTTGTCCAATTGTCTAATAACAGCAGCAGACAAATACTACACTCTACTGTATAATGCTAATGCTTGATAGTGTTTTTTTTTTTTTGTGCTTTTATTATATGTCAGGACCGGTGTATTGGTTCTTAAGAGTGTGCTCTGCCGTCTTTGTGTATGCTTGTATATCTGCTCTGCGTGATAAGGACCAGTGTAGTGTGTGTCCTTTGTTCTGCAAGAATTATTTGTCCCCCTGTGTGATCTGAGTGAATGAAACCGGCTTAATCTGGGTTTCAAAGTCGCACAGTTCAAACCAAAGATTATGGTTTTATTTATCATTATCCTGGTGTCTCTAAATGAACTGACATGTTGTTTTGGTTCAGCTTTGATCCCTCTGTGTGTTAGTGTGTATTCTGTATAATATGTATAGGCTAAAGAGCTTCAACAAGCCTCTTGTGTGCTTCTACACTCACTGGGGGTTCTTTAAGCCTCAGTGTTGCTTGGACTGTATGTTAATGGGAGTAGCCATAACAAGTGTTTCTTTCCTGTCGGCCATCTGAGTCACTGGCCGCAGCTGAGGTGTGACACACAACTCCAGCCCTTCTTTCTCTCTCTCTCCACTCCTATGTCTTCTTTATTTTTCTATGTCTCTCGTCCCTTTTCTGTGTTGCTGTCTTGGTTTGGACCCAGTAATTGTCTGTCTTCCTTCCTTTCGGTCTCTTCCTCTTCTGTGTTGTTATGCCCTCCTACTCTGGCTGGGCTGCTTGTATTTGTCGACCGGGCTTCCTCCTCCTCTGCCCCCCCTCTTCTCTCTCTCCGCTCTCTCGCTGTCAGCCAGCCACAGCAGCAACAGCGGCAGCGCGAACAGTTCACCGTAGCCAGCTTTCAGTCACTCTGCACGCTGCAGTCTGTGTGTGTGTGTTTACAATGTGTACACCAGCTGTGAGAAGCTGCAGAGCTATAAAAAAACAGTATAATACGGTACAAGTCTACATGGAGTAACTGTTAACTGAGGACTGGAGAGTGGGATACGTCTCTGAGCCCATTAAGAGGACGGAAAAAGATACAACATCTGTCTTTCTCAGCCCTCCTTTTCTTCAGCTTTTATTTCACTCTTTTTGGCTTACTTGCTCGCTGCTGCCAGGACTGTGCGCACCATAACTGTAAGTGGACTGTTTCCTTCTGAGTGTGTGTTCTTCTATAGCCAAGGTCTGACCCCACTGTGTGTGTCACTTTGAAATTACTGTGTCCATAATTTCAGCCCGGGTGCAGCCATTTGCATGTTAGTGTAAATGACAAGTCACGACATCTCTAATGACTTAATTAGGCCAATTTGTAATGCCCTATTTGTGGCAAAGGAGCAGCGTATTCATGTAGACACAGCTGACCTCCCTGCTATAAATCTTTCCATATTCATAAATGTTTGCCAGAGGTTTATATCCTATGAGTGCCAAAACTGTCTCTGCTGTCATTTGTTTCAAATGTCATTCCTCTGTGTCGCATGAAGATGAATGTCCTGTCTTCCAGGTATTTTCTGCAGTGAGTATGTGAGAGAGAGTGAAGAATGGCCAGGCAAAGATGGATAGCGCACGACAGAGAGGAAAAGTTAGTGTGTATCTGTGTGTGTGTGTCACGCTGTCACCCCGGGTGTGGAGAAAATCAATAGTTCTACAGCTCCACTTGGACCGTTTACCTCTGCCAAGTGATGGCCAGACACTGTGGCCTTCAAAGCTCCACAGACTAGTGCTGGTATTGCCTACAGCTCTCGGCGGGCTCCTTCAATCTTCCTCTGGAATTGATCCTCCACCGGTTCTCTCATGTTTTAGGAGCACTTAGGTGTTTACGAACTGTAGGTATCTGTCTGGGCGCTCATGTAAAATGTCTCTCCCGCGCCCGGTTGTCACTTTTTTTATTGAAAAATAGCACCGAACATTATACATCAAAAGTTTCTCTAGTAGCACTCAAGCAGCATGGGTGCAGTCAAGGGAATGAGCTGGAGCAGGCGCAAAGATGGATAGAAAAAGAAGAGAGTCGGAGCGTGTGAGAGGGAACAGAGCAAGACCATCATAATCAATCCTCCATGATTCTGGAAGAGCATCATTTGTCTTCTTTTTTTCCCCTGCACTCCTCCTATTGCCCCTATCTTTCTCTCATTTTCTGTGCTAGAGCCACTTTGATCTCACGTTGGGAGACGGTCTCAGGAGCTTCATTACTTTTAAAGCCTTCATCGTGAGGGGCCATAAAAAGATGCTAAGGGATGGATTTCTAAGACCATTTACCAGACGTTCTGTATGGGCTCGCAAGTAATGGCTACATAGGGATATAATGTTCCTCCGCTGTGTGTAATGGCCGTCTGTGCCTTGGGCTGTGGGTTATCAGGCCAAATTGGGATTGGTCATGATACGTCAGAAATAAGAATGTGACGTAATACATATAAAGTGCAGCCTACAGGGGACCCAGGCTCTGCTGTTTAATTCATAACTAAATGCTTCCATGCTGCATAGGCTTGTAGGTTTGTTATGCATAGACAAGAGTGTCTCTCTTATTAAATCCTACCAGCCTTCAGCCACATTCAAAACCTTTTTACTACGCTTCAATTGTATGTATTGATTTTTCTTTTCCCTTTCCACTGAGCTGAAGTGTTAACTTGTTGACCTTGTGTTTTGGTTTCTTCTTCATTCTGTGTCTGTTAGTGCAGTGCACATATAGACTCATGAATGGCCTCCAGAATGGTCTGTTCAGGGCAAGTGTATGGGGTTCAAGCGGCGTACCGGAAAAATGTTGAGGGAGGAAATGATGGGAGAAAAGGTCAACAGACAGGACGCCCTATTTTTTATCTGATACAGGAGGAGCAGAGAGAGAGAGAAGGGAAGAATGTAGTGTAGTGGAGGGAAGAATGAGCAAGCTAGATTAGGCCTAGTAGAGGCAACTATTTTTGGCCTTGAGCAGCCCCATCCTAGCTTTAATGGCATCACATAACATCAGCTTTACAGAGTTACTCTTTGGCCATGCTTCCAAACCATGCTTGTCTCATGACCCGCTGTAGGTTGGCCCCACATAGTCTATTCTATAGGTCATAATCTTTAACATAGCCACTAACAATATATATATTTTTTCCAATACTGAAATGCCTTCTCAGTAATCACTTAAACATGTATTCTACAAAGGAAGGCAATTATGCATGACGCAAGTTTGGACCCAGATTGAATTATGTTGCTGATATGCTGTGGTCTCCATGACTCTTATTAGTCCCACCATTATTTCATTATCGTCTAAAATATAATCAACTTAAAGATTATCACCAGAGAATGTAAACCAGGATTACTGCACAGTCAGACAACTGGAATTAACCAGACACACTCTGTATTTACTTCAGTGCAATGTTCTTTATCTTATTCATTTTTACTTTCGCTCAACACAAAATGTTATTTTCACTACAAGCTGCAACCTCTGCGATTCTGTCTTACCCCACCAACAGAACTTTGACTTTTGCCCAGGAAAAAATGAGTATTGACTGGAACGGTGACTTGTTTACAGCCTGCTACAAAAGAGAACCTGGGTTTCTCGAGCTATACAAGTTCTCTTTTGGTGAGAGCTGCCCATTTATCTGAGCTTATGCATGTAGAAACTATGAGTGACAAAAAAAAAGCGTACATCTGTGCTTGTGGTGTTAATTAAACCAGCTTCTTATATGATATATGTATGTGTTCAAGGAATCAGATCCACACTAAAAAATACAAAAGCCTTATTTATTGCATTAACATTTAAGGGTATATCAACATTGGCTGCTATGTTAGTATTATAAATGTATTATTTTACGTTTCCAACTTTCCTCATCTCAGCTTTACTACTTTGAGGGGTTAATCTAGTGGATACATTTTGTATAAAACTTTTAAATTAAATAGGAAATACTTTTAGCTGCTAGTAGAAAAGAATGCTGTTTATATTAACATTGACTTGTGATTCTTCTAAGAATCTTCTAAGAAGTTTATTGAGAGATACTGATGTGTGTATAATACCTGAAGCTAATTTACATTCTTTACCTACGGCAAAAGTCAGCCTTGATTTCATTTTCAGAGATAAAAGCTTTGACTGTTCTCTGAAGGAGCAGACCAGGACAAGAAGAAGACTTTTCTTTTTTTTTTGTAAAGTCTCTTTAGAATTTTTGTAAAAGGCGAAGGATGAAAATAACACAAAGCTTTAGTGCTTTCAGGGTTAGAAGTGACAATGTGGCTTCTCAGTAATGTTGGCACGCACAGTAGTCTGAGCATTAGTGCAGTTGCTTTAATTAAGACCTTCTCCTCCACGGTGGTGAAATATGTGGCCTCACCTTTGTACCTGTTGTTAATTACCTACTCTGTGTTTTAGCTTAGCTCAGAGCATCTTGTGTCCTTGGCCCAGTCTCACAGCGTTACTTATCGGTGGACGACTCACCTGCGTGTTGCTGTGTGGATGCGTGCGGGGTGCTGTGTTTCCTTGCAGAAGTGGTTTCTCTCTCTTGGTTATTGATGGGCTCGTCCCCTACCTCTCTCAACATGACCTAGTTCTTGTTCGCTGACACCCCGCTTTCACATCATGCCCGCAGCAAACACATGTTGTCAGAGCAGCAAGGAGGGCCAGAGAGAGAGAAAGACAAAGTGGGATGCTTTATCGTACATCCATCTGCCACTATGTCCAAATATGGCAAGATGGATTATGTGAATTTTATACATCACCTATCAAGTCATTTCTGTTACTTTTGTCGTTACTTTTCTCTCTACGTGTTACGTTACGTTTCTAGCATGGCTAGGATGCAAAATATGACCGACACTTGATTAGCCTTATTCAAACTTAATTATGCCTTTTGGTCAGACTATGTGCATATGTAACAAATATTTCCCCCAAAACAATTATCTAAATATCTCTGTCCACACAACTATCAATGCTCTCACAAATCCTTCAGAACGCATACAACACAAATTTTGTAAGCGTCTTACTCAGCGCTCCACTCTGGGAACATTAGCCTTACATGGCTCTTCTTTTAGTAGAAGAAAAGGCAGCTGCTCATTAAAAGCTTGTAACATGTTGAAAACACTTCCTTATAATGCTGACTATTCAGTTTTTATCACTGATCTCACCAAATCCAATATCAAGTCGGTGATACAATAAACTGCTTATAACAATAATTGTCATATTTATTATTTGAATTATTTATTTTATTATTTTTGTTGGGCATTTTGAGCCTTTATTGGACATACATCTGAGACTAATTTAAAAAAATATTTGATCCACAGCCAATCCAAACTGCAGACCCCTGGTGTAAACAAAAGTCTGGGTTGGAAAACTCTGTTGCTTTGTATAGTTGTATAATTGTAACTTGCCTGCTTTTGCCCCAGTACTAAAAAACTGCATTTTTTTCTTTGCTTTTGCAGAGCAGCTTCCTGGGCACTGCCACATTTTCACTCGCCAATCTACTGAGAGCTAAAGATGAACGGCTAACCCTGAGCCTCAGGTGAGTCCATGTTTGGATTATACCTTCCTCATAGCTCCACAGCACGGGTTCCCACTAGTCAAATAGAATCCAGACTCCACTTAAAACATGATGCCTTTTAACATGAGAACTGACAGACCAAGTCAAACATCAAACTGCAAGGAGCTGGGAGAGGGAAACTTAAGCGCAGATGTTGCAACAGCAGCTCAAGCGCATTACAGTAGCTGCCAGCGATGTTTGTTTCTCCGATGTGATGTTAGTGTGTGGGAAAAGAACGCTCTGATCTGTTTTTTTTTTACACTGAACGGGGGTGGGAATAATTGTCATTTCTGAAAGGTAGTGAAATTAATAGATTGAAAAAAATGTTTTGTTTCTGTGCCAGAACTGCAACATTTCATTATTTAGACTGAATACCAAGCAATGAATTGTTGATGATAATAATAACTGAGAAAAAGGGTTTAATAAGGTCAGGACCACACAAATGCACAGCATTTCAGTCAAAGGACATCGAGAATCTTATGTCATGGTATAATCACAAGCAGAGCAACCAATGAAAAATAAAAAATAGACAGCCAAGTTATTTATTATTTTCAGGAAAGTAATAGAAAACTGAAAGGCCATTCGTTTTTCCATGGCTATATTCAGTAGTTTCTTTCATGGAAAACATCAAAACATCAAACTACAGACAAGGCACTCTCTTGAAAATGATTAATGCTGCGTCCTTTTATGAAAGCTAGACATGATTGCCAAAAGTAAGTTGCACATCTATAAATAGTTGTTTGCCAGGCTCTGACAGCCATGAAATGTTGTTTTGCTGCTCGGTTTACTAATTCCACACAGATTTGGAGCAGGCAGAAGAGCTGCACCGGTGAGAAGAAAGTGCCTTAAACTTGTGTAAATAATGGCATTATAATATGTTTAATGATTAGACAAAGCGCTTGAATTTGGTGTTTGATGTAATCTTTCAGACAGTGAACAGTAAATATTTAGCCCATTTCTGCTCTTTGTTTTAGAGGTTACAGGGGTGCACAGTGGGAAAATTCATTGTCGGCAGTCGGTACAACGGTCATGTCACTGACCATAGCATGTTTTGATGTTGGTGGGCGAAACCGGAGTACCCCGGAAAAAAACCCACTCCAACACAGATGCAAACTCCACACAGAAAGGCCATTATTAATTAATGATAAGATGTAGATAAAAAAATGATGGTCTACATACTTTATAGAGTTTCATAAATTACTCATAAGATTGACAATGTTTGTTGAAAAAGTTCATATAACATATTAGGCGTACAAACAGGATCTACTGTGGCCTATGGGCTTGATTTGTAAATATTACTTGTCTTTTGCTCTGAGCAAGTCTTTTCTTTGTTTAAAAAAAACTAACATTAGCAAATTGAAATATACCTCTATGGAGTTGTATGGTAAATCATGTCTTATAGTAAAATAGTTCCATTATTCCCACTTTTATCTCTACTTTTCAAATTTACACAACCGATGCCACAGTCAGTGCAGTTACATGCAGGTGGAGAAAACTGAATTATTGTCTTAGTCCAATAAAGTCTAATTGAGCTACTGTATGAGCTTAATCAGAGCAAGGTGTGCAGGTAAACGTACTGTCTCTATTCCTGTTTTCCTTGTGTGCTAAAGGGATGCTTCCCTTACCATAGTTTCTCATTGTGGCTTGATAGAATCAACAATTCGTCCTCAATAAGCTGCTGAAGCACGTCAATATCGCAGCTCATTGACCCCGACTGGCATTAGACTGGCTGTGTGAGCCCAGACTAGTCTTTCTGAAACTGCTGTAGCCCAGAATTGTGTGTTTATGCTAACCCAAGATAGAAGTAGAGCTTTAAGCCCCACTGCTGTGACTGAGTTTTATAGAATCCCTCTCGACATCAGTTTAGAACGTCAGCGATCGTGTGAGGAAATAGGTAAATGATGTGCTTTGATAGGAAAATCCTAGAGAAAGTTTTGATACACTACTTTAGCCTGACTACATAAGGCTTGTCATGTTATATTAGGTCATTTTAAGCAGATAGGGCGGCAGTAGCTCAGTGGGTAGAGTGGTCGTCTTTCAACCGGAAGGTAGGCGGTTCGATTCCCACTCTCCCCACAGTTCATACTGTCGTTGGGCAAGACACTTAACCCACCTTGCCTCCAGTGACTGTAACACTGGTAATTACATTAGAACAATGTAAGTCGCTTTGGATAAAAGCGCCAGCTAAATGAATAAATGTAGATGTTGATCAATTAATTTAAAGCTCCTAATTCCATAATATTGAAATTAATTGACAATCGAGTCAATCTATTCAACAATTTTGTCAAGACAACAGTAAAGAGTAGCTGCTAAAATGACAACACAGGCCGCTGTCAGACACACACCTGTCACAAAGCTGATATTGCTTAAAGGAAGACGTGACTAGGAATAGCAAAAAAGTGTATGAAGTATTTTGGTGTGGTTTAAAATCATGTAGTGTCAAACTAACAGAAACTAGACCAAACATATACATTTGAACAGAATAATGAAGCTGGTGTGGGCACTGGTGTGGAAAAAGCCCTCAGTCATTCTTTTTGAAACTTCATTGTGTGTGCTCATTACAACATGTGCAATGGCTGGTGGCTTTTTATGTAACTACTATGTGTGTCAGAGCTCAGGTGGTTTAAGCACCTGTCGACACTTGAGATGAAATAGTTTCTGCCGTTTCTATTGTCAGACTGAATATGTTCCTTCCTTCTCAACCATCGCTGTGTCTGAAAATATGCCCCATTGGCTATCTTCCTCTCTTTCTCCCAACCCTCCTTTGTTACGCTCTTCATTTCCTGCCAGTGATCCCAGGTCAGTCAGAATAATTGTATGTTACACAATCGACTGTACAAGCTCCGACGAGAACAGAGTCTCCCATACTTTTTCCTCCTGTGTGTTTGCAGATTTCTGAGTGCAGGTGTTGGTGCTTCACAAAACAGCAAGGAATCATCATTTTACTCTTTTGTAGTTGCAGACCGCTGCTGTGTTTCTTTTTCATTTGCTTCATGCTTTTTCCTGGAGTATAATGCAGTCCTTCCGAGATTCATTGTGTTTAGAAGTTGTTCTTTCTTTCCTGTCCATATCCATTAGTAGCTCTCCAACAGCCACGTGTAAAAGGCTAAAATGGTTAGCAGTTACTTACTGTTATGGAAGTACAAAGTGAGGCCATTTATATTGAAAAGGTCAACCTCATTGTGTTAGTGAGATTTTTTTTCTGGGGTGTGAGAATCAGAATCCTTGCTAATAAAGCCTAGATGACGTCTTAAGGTCTTGTTTTTTTTCACAGATGATTTCCATTACAATATGCTATTAGGGGATTAAACTGTTATTTTTTTCACATGCATAACAAATTGCATATTAACCATTTAATGTAACTTGTAACAGGTTTTATAGAGTTGACTGGAGTATGGTAGGTAGATGATTTAGATTGAAGCAGCCAGGGAAACTTCCAAAGAGGAAAAAAGACCACACTAGACAACTTTGACAAAGTGTCACGTCTAATGGTCAAAATGACAAAAACAATGTACTTTAGTTTAAGTCATGACAATTTGGGGTAAAAATGGTTATTAAATATAAGGGAATAAAAGTTGCCCTGCTGACATTGAAAAAGTTAAAGTTTATTTAAAATAGGTAAGTCACCCAAAAGTAAGTAGAACGCATATTAATAGTGTGGTTTGGACATTGTCAAGAAAAAAAAATATTTCTATATAAATACAAAATAAAGAAATAAAAATGCCAAAATAAACAGTGCTCGTGAAAAAAAAAATCCTATAAAAGCAAAATATGGAGGTATAAATATATGGCTCTGGTGATCCTTTCTATATTCACTCTGAGAGATGTTTCTAGACCACAGTCGATTGAGAATTCAATAAGAGCCACTGCCATGCTAAATACTGGCAGGTGTCATTTTCCGAACACAAACTCACACAGTATAGCGTCTGAAATGTGTTACACTGACAGACAGCGATGCCAGCAGAACACAGACAGACACACCCGGCCAACTGTCTTGATCCAATATGCTGTTTACTTGTTGGTTCTTCCAGTGAGAAAACATTTGTGAGATGAGCAGCTTTTTCATGAGAACGCATGAGTCATTCTGGGTTGTTTGACCTGTGGATGAGCCGCTGATTCACAGTTGAAATTAGTTCTGCTCACCAAGCAGCACGGATGCCGCAGCTCTGACAGGGACTGGAGCTCTACACTCTCCGTCTGCAAACGAACAGATGCTTCATTTTAATACAATGTACTAATCCCCACTCACTCAGCTGCTGCAGAAAGTAACTTCATTTAAGTTGACTGTGCTCAGCGGTCGGAACTCTGAACTGTTTTATCTTCACAAGGCAGGAGTTGATGCCCTTCTGTGAATCTTAAAACCAATATGACTTTGACCAAGTTCTCTTCATAAGATGTAGATTTACACTGGGGCTGAGCATATGTAGAGAGAAAATTGGTATTTGACCAGTGGCAGTGTGCCTGTGTGACTTATGCTTTACTCTGGCCTTGGTAAAGTTCACTTTGACACAGGCCTGACCACCTCAAAGCTTATTACTTATTCCCATGAATCCTTGCTGTACTCTCCTCTGCCAGCTCTCACTTCTGTGTGTGGCTGCTTTAGATGTTTGTCACGGCTTGTTTTTGTTTCCTGTAAGGCCTGAATGGTTTGATGGGAGTCCTTTTTATACATTTTTTTTGAAGGTTTTCCGACAGTGTCATGTTGAGTGTTTTTTGGACACTTGAAGCCACTTATGTGACAAAATCTTACCTCGAGGCACCAAAAAGGACATAATTAGTAGTAGTGGGCTTGTTATTTACCCAAAAGCACCAGAAAAACTAGAAATGAAAATTTTCTTTGAAGTTATCCCTTTTTATTAATCAAAAGAAAGCCATAACCAATTGAAAGGGAATTATTAATGTTTATTTCAGTTCATCTTTGCTTTTGGTCCTAAGAGTAATTTTGTTTCTCACCTGTAAAACTATCACTAGTCAAACATCTTCAAAGACTGCTGCGTCTGTTCTTTCGTTATATAAGTTTTTCTATTATGCAGTAATTAAAAAGTTCATCACAAACATGGTTAGGAGATCCTGGGATGAGCTGGACTTGCATTTTTAATTTTAGATATGAGAGAAGTGAGGGGTTATCTGTGCGCGGGTATCTATTTTTCACTCTGTATCCTCCCTGCCTGCTTGCATGTATGAAGAATCTTGTTGCATGAGGTAAACCTGTGCTTGTGTTTCTTTCTCACGCCCGGGGTGATGTTCGAGGAGATCTTTAAAGCTGCATCCTCACAGCCAGTCTACTTGTCTCTGGGATGCAAAAGGAAAGCATCATAACTGATTCATGGCGTGTGTATTCTGTGTGGGTTCATGTGCTGTATACAGTGTTTTCTCCTCCTTTTAAAGTTTGGATATCAAATACAAAGCTATTTTTAAACAATGTGGCTAAATTGTTTATTGCATAAATTCTATACATTTTTTGCTAGCCATCTTCATGTACATACTACGTCTTTGTGACCTTCACAAAAGATCCAGGATTAGTAAAAAGCCCTTTATTTATTTTTTTACTTTGAGAACCAATAAAACTAACAACCTGGCTCCATGTGTGTGTGATTGCAGTAGGTGCTAATGCAGGGTGATACCTCAGGTTTTTACGATATATTAATATATTCTTGTACAAGAGATGAGTCTGATGAGCTGCTGACGAGACTATTAAATTGATATTTAGTTAAGGCTGTATTAATTGTTTGTGCCTTTTGAGCAGCGACAGCCCAGCGTTTACTCACTTCATATGTTTAGTTCACACATGTCTAAAAAATGTCATTTCTGTTTACTTCAACACTTGCTCTTTTATGCTAATGTCTACTTCCTGATGTGTGATGAACTTTTACAGAGCAAATTACACTGTGATAACTTCACAACAATGTAGTTATACAGCTACATGAAAAATGGTTTCTGTAGCATGTTTTTAATGCAGTCTTCAAAATGAAAGAGGGGTTGTGGTCATTAAAAGCTGTCAAGTTGGTCTTTTCGCGGAGGCTAAGGAAATTATTCTTTACCATGGTTCTATAAATCCACCTTGACCAACACTGGTCAGGAAAACACAATGCCACATGGCGTTGCTGATTTGCGTTCACACAACAATGTTATCGACACGATCTGCGTTCAAACAGAGCCAAACAAAACAATGTAATACTAGGGTGTGTTTTCTTTGTCTTTTGTTTTTTGTTACTTATGCTACTTTCTCTTCCTTGGAGATGCAGCTTGTGCATGTGTGTTTTGCATGACGTCATTGTTTTCAGAGGACACCGTCTTGACAGTTTGCACGAGAGCGAAGCAGCAGGCGAAAACAGAATCATTGCAGTTTTAGAAAAATGTCTACAACGTTAAACTATTCCTTGTTGTTTTTGTGTCCCATTAGAAACACATAGAAATCCATGAAACTGATGCACTCACAGGCTCTTAATTGACAAGTTGTGCTTTTACATAAACAACACAAGCAGAAATACTGCACAGCCACAGATGTATGATCATAGACAGCTTTATTACCACAGATTTGCCTGTACAGATTACAGGCAAATCTCTGTATTGCTGTCTGGGAAAAATATATCAAGATATAAATTGTATTGAGATTTAAACTAAATACAGTATATTAACACACAATTTGTAGTCCATATGTGTCCTTAGTTATTCTAAATTGATGCTGTAAAATGCAGCAAAAGGGGTGCCTTTTAACATGAAACTGTAGTTGCATGGACATAGCCTGCGTGTACCGGCGTTCTCCACGCTGCCTCTGCACCACAGTGCTACCTGCCCATACTAAATCTTTTTATGCTGCGCTACGGGGACCCAATTTCCCTGTAGCCATTACTCACACAATATAAATGAACCACAGTACCTCCATAATGCTTTCGTATCTCAAGCACCTTGAGTTATGCTTTCCATAGCACAAGTCAATTCACTTCAGCGCAATAGCTATTTGCCTTTTATATTTAAGATCCTGTCTTCTGGCTGCATAAATACTTTAAGCTGTTATACAATGGAGTGATACAGTAACCGGCTATGACTCGTTTACATGCACTGTGTAAGATTTAGTTACATCTATCAAGTATGCTCCATGTACTACGCTCTGATGCTAAGCGGGTAAAACTGTAAAAACCCCACTTGAGCTAGTATTTATGTTTTGGTATTGTTTATGGTATTGTAGAAACATAAGGATGCTACATTGAAGGAGAGCGTTGATCTATTATGAGAGCTGTGTGCACTACAGATTCTTTATAGTTTGACTAAAGTTACAATAGGACTGTTGAAATCTCAGTAGATGATACAGACAATCAAGTCACCATTATGTTCAAATTGTCCACTTGTCATGTCGGAAAAAATGTCTCAAGAAGAGTTTTACAGGTGGAATGGGACGCTAAAAGGCTCTGGTTGTTTGTGAGGCGCAGTAAAACTAATAAACAGTTAGTTGTCCAAGCATACTGCTACTGAAACATGGCCAAAAGCATAACAGAGAAACAACATTGCACATGTTATTTACTCAGCTGGAGACACCGTGGGGTTTAAGCTACACTTTCACTTACACAATATGTCTAAGAGCAACACCTCTGGCCTTTAATGCCTCACTGCTCAAGCTTTAGGGACATAGCTATGACAGATAACTCCCATGTTTTATATATACTGTGTTTCTGAAGGCACAGTGGACACCCATGATTCTGTGTGTTCCTATGTATTGTTTCATATTTATTGCCACCTCTGAACAGTGGATAAAACACAGCACACTATTTTCAAAGGACATAGTGACCATGCTCTGTGAGGCTCAGAACACAAAACTAAAGATGTTTATTTAAGGCAATTATCATTTTAAAGCAACATAAACATTCCTAATTATTCTCATAACATTTTTGCTTTTTATGACTTTCATGTTTTTGTTTCATTTGCATATATCTTTTCTCTCTCAAATTTATTTGTACCAGCCTACCTGTCCTTCCAGACTCTTTGCAGACACACTTTCTAAATCCAGCATGGTTTAAACGGGGACCTGAGAGAAGCGGCGCAGCTAGTGTGCTACCGGAGCTGGTAAAGATGTCAGCGCTGCAGAGGTCTTTCAATAATGCATGTTATGTATACACAAGGGAGGAAAGATTATTATCTCCAAAACGGAAGGGAAAACCCTCCCTCAGCCTCGTACAGCAGCATGTACAGCCGTCTTTGGAGCAGGAATACTATAGGAACGTGCACATTTTAGAGACGTGCACATTCACTGTCCACTTTTCTCCTCACCAATTTCATTCCTCCTGTTTGTTGGTTTTCTTTTGCGTTTCTTCACTGCATTCTCCTTTTGCACTTTTATCTGCCAAACGTTCTACTGTATACTCAGCAGGAGAGGCACTCTACGCCCCAGTTCCACCGCATGGTTTGAGATTTGAATTTGATATGAATTTGTCCGCTTGTGCTGGCGTGCATGTGTGTCTGTGTGCACATGTGTGTGCTTCAGAGATGTGCCATGTCAGGACTGCATTATTACAGACCAGTGGCTCAGCAGCCAGGCTTCATGGCTTATTCAACCATTCCCATTGGATAACGGCTCTTTTTGCTGTCCCACCAGAAACAGTTTAACTTGCTATCGTAATAACATCTCACCACCCCAGAGCCCTCACTCTCGCCTTGTCCCAATTGTCATACTTATCCACGGACAGCTGACTCTCTCTCCCTGTATTCCCAGTGAATGATTCCATCTCAGTTTGACCTAAAAGCCTAAAGATCAACTGTCTGATCCAGTTAGATACCAGAAAATACTGTGGATGTGCTCTTTTATTAACCGTGTGGGGCTCTTTACTTTTTCTTATAGACACTAACTCTCAGAGCCTGGACTAACTGTTAAATGTTGGTAAAACATGTAGTGGTTATGTCTAAGGTTAAATAACAGCCCCAGGGATGAACTGAAAGTCTACACAGTGCAGTGTTGTGTTTGCTCATAAAGATTCTAAGATTTAAGAACTGATGCTTGTAAATGTGAATTGAGAATGCTTGTATCATTAAAGCAACACTATGCAGTTTTGTTCAAACCAAAGTACTCTGAGTGTAACTTAACTGCAAACCCAGGACTGTACATATATCTTGTGTTTAGAAGTGTTGATGTGTTGGGTTTTGGTGAGATATGTGTTCTCACAAGTGCATTGCCTGCCCTACCCCTCAGAGTTATCTCAGGGGCCAGACATTGTGTCTGTTACAGAGTTGTGTTGTGTTATTCTCCCTGTTTCATGTCACGCAATCGTTAACATGGAGCTACATATAAAAAGATTTTGAGTTGCATAGTGTTCCTTTAAATCTTTTAACTTTTCAGTGGAACCATTCCCACTCTTTAACAATGTGAACACAGATGAACGTTTTCAGAGCACTCATTATGTTTAAATACAGGTTGAGAAATTCAAATTATTGCCTTACTCCGTTTGGAGCTGAAGTCATTTGAATATCACTCAATCTGAGTAACACACCTGGTTTTTGTCGGACGGTGTATACTTCTTTCTCCGATTAAGGTCGGACACAGCTATGAGCAGCTCCAGAGTTGGAGTTGGAGCAGCACAGAGTAACACATGTAAGATAAGAAAAACATAAAGAGCAGTGTTTCGAGGGATTCTACTTTTTAGATCAGCAAAGACTTGAGTTTGGATCACGCTGCCTCTGGATATCTTGTTATTTTGTAAAAAGTTTAGAAGAACAAGCTAGTCTACTGTAGCTTTTGATGTCTTCATGTGCTTTCAGACATCACAGTTGCCAAGTAATGAACATGTTCTTAATTTGTTGTGTCCATCTGTTTTTTAACTCGGGTTTGACGTTAGCTCCTTTTCTTTTTTAAAGAAAGGTTTAATGCTGTTAAATACAAAGACCCCATAAATGCAATATCAGTCTGAGTGGAGCACAGCAGACACTACTTTGGTTCTCGCTCGTGCATGTAAACTCAGACAAGGTGTGAAATCCAGCTGTGAGGGGCTTGTTCGAACTATGAGCATAGTCGGAGTAAGCTCTGCATGTAAACGTAATGACTGCAGCACATGTAGGCTTCATACTCTTATTGATTGAGACAAGGTGTTTCTGTCTTTTGGTTTCTAATTTAAAAAAAGGTTGGCAGTGGTGCATAAGATTGAGGGAAGTGTGGAATGTCTTTTTCAATCCTTATAAAATGGTAATTTCAACATATACTCAAAAGATAAAAAAAATAAACCATTGAAGCTCCTTTCATCACTAAAGAGAGAATTTGAGCAGCTCTTGGTATCTACATATTGGTTCAGTTGTAGTATTGTTGTACTCAATGTTGTCTGAACATTTCCAAGCTGATACTCTAAGCTCTCAGTGGACTTTAAATGCTTAAACTGTATGTGTTTGTAAAATGTAAAGGAGCCTAACTTAAAACAAACTAGCTTCTCTTTATTCATTCACTTGCCATATGTCAACATTTCAGCTGCTCACGTTAAACTCATTAATATGAAATAATGAGCAAACATGAATGTTTTGTTTTGAGAATGCCCTTGCCTTATCGGTGTAGGTGAATAGTGGAAGAAATACTAAGCATTTGGGGAGACACTGAAGGACACTTAAGGCCATGCCATTAAAGTGTGTAGCTTTGTAGGAAAAGGTTTTATCTGCACATTGCACATTTAGAGGGCTTTTGTAAAAACAGGTTTGTGTAAATATGAGAGTGTGGGTGTTTTAAAATGCATTTACTGCAGGTGAAATGGGTTTGCTCTGTCTTCCGCCGAAATGCACACAGTTTTCTTCATACACTAGACCTGACGTATGTTAGGCTGAAATAAATGCACATATGGCTTCTTCATTTTTCCTCCTTCAGTACTAAAAATGCTTCTTTTCCGAACTGTTCTTCTGCATAATCTGTGAGATCCCCCAGGCATTAAGGCTCATGGGCAGAATATGAAAATAACTCGGGCCAGAGCTGCACCGTGGAATCATCATGCACGAGGGAAATGGGGGGAAAGGGAAATATTTCATTGACAGGCTGCCTTAATTACCTGCCATGAGTAATTACTATTCCGATAAACGAAGCAGTAAGTCAGCGCATCGTATAGAGCTGTTAGCCTAACATGCTTATTAAACAAGGCCACAGCTGAGGTAAGATCTATTAGTTTGGGTCAGTCGTTCATCCGGTTCTTCCTATAGTTCGTCCATTTGCAACATAACGCATATAGGTCGAAGAGATGGGAACCGCCGAGCCAAAGATGGAAAAGAGATTTAATAAATGTGGCTCAATGTGGTGCTGAGGCCCGCCAGAGGCAGCGCTCATGCCAAGTCCTGCTCTAAGTGATGAGAAGGTGATAATGAGGGCAAAATGGAAGGAGGGAAAAGGAGATGAGAGGTGTATAAAAAATATGTCTCACATTTAGCTTTTTATTTCAGTTTGTTTTTGTGTGTGCTACTCTCTATTTTTGCTGTGAGATTAAATTGCCATGTTCCATCATTCAAGCTCCCCGCTGCGGTGCTGAAACAGAGCAATGCAATCTTTCCTTTTGCACTGCCTCCAATATGTGCACAGCAGAAGGTGAGGTCATGCATAATATCCTGCCTTGTCTTGTGATCGGCTTCTTTTCTGTTTAATATTACCCTCAGTAATTCAGTGCAATGTGCATTTTGGAGGCAGAGGCAGTTAGTGAAATATTCCATTGTTTGTATGTAGAGAAAAATGTCTCTATAGTTTTAAATCTGGTAATAAAGTCCAGGCAATCCTAAGTGTTAATGAGCAAATTCAAAGTGAAACCATCAGTTAAAAGCTCCTGCAGTATTTGTGTGACTCTACTCCAATGGGGAGTGAAATGCCTTAAAGTTTAAGGATTTTTATCATACTATACTTGCTTTATGTTTAGTCTATTTTAAACAAACACGGATTGCATGTACTTGGCTTTATGTTTGCCCAGTCATGCGTGCCACGGAGGTATAGTGACATAAATCTACCATTTGCATAATGTTGACTCTGTGGGGAGTAAACTGTGAGTGGGGCTGTGTGTTTGTAATATTTTGTTGACCCTCATTTGGATAAATATTCACGTGATTCTCGTGTTTGGCTGAAGAGGATGTGGTTGTGTTTTTTTTTTATTTCCAGTCAATCCCCTACAGTATGATACACTGGTAGGTGGGGGTGTAAGAAGAAAATAGATTTGGTAAATATTGCAATATTTCATTGCACAATTCTTGTATTGATTCCAATTACGGCTGAATCGATTTTTTTCTATTTAAAAATTTAAAAATCACCCACACACACACACACACATACACAAAAAAAATATCATTTTGATTTTTGTTTTCAAATTGAAAGAAATTGTAACAAAAATGTAAAAGAAATATTTTAAATCAAAATCAAATTTGTATTATAAAAAATAATTATTAATTATATATTATTTAGTTTAAATAACAAAAATGTTGTGAGATACAGTTTCAGTGCTCACTATTTTGATAATTAAATAAAATGTATTTCATGTATTTTTGTGTATTTTCATACACTGACTGTACAGAGTACAAAATAAGGTTTTCCAGATTCTTACATTAAAACGCAGTATCTTGTCTTATAATTCAGTATCGAAATATATCGTATCGTGGCATGTGTATTGTGATACGTATTGTATTGCCAGATGCTTGTCAATACACACCCCACAGGTCTGTTTGTCTGAAGTCAAGACCAAAAATATATATATATATCCCTTATAGGGATTAAGACCAACTCCATGACACTGTGAAACTTAAATCAAGACCAGTGTGAAACATCATTAGGTCATATTCAAGTATATATTCAATCCAATACCAGTATCATGCAGTGTATTGTTTGACATATTCCTTTGTGGTTTGAAGTCTATCCTCAAAAAGAAAGACAATGCAGAAAGTTAACTTCTTAGCCTACACCAGTGACCATTTATAAGTAAAATGGTGCTCTGTGCTGCGTTTCACAACCACATTTGAGTTATGTTGACCTTTCTTATTGCGTTTGTAAAAGACTCTGGTGGGCAGAATTACCCTTAAGTGAACCTGCTTTTTCTGAGGTGGCTGGTTGAATATGCTGTCAAAAATGACTTGTACAATCAAATTAGACGCTAAAAGCCATATATACATTTTATCAGTGGGTTTTTTATCATGAAGCCGTAATATACTTTTTCAGTACCATCAGCCCTTTCATTCCTAATAAGAGCGGGCTTGTGTACCATCATTTTGTCAAAGTCTCTGTCACAGTTTTACTTTAACAAGTAAAATTTCAAGTGAAGCTACAGAAAAAGATTTCACTAAATGTGTTAAGCAGATTTAGCCCTTTTTTACACGTTTGCAGTTTGACTATTGGTCACACTATTGAGGAGTAGCAAGTGTCAGGGTTTATTTAGTGCTTCCACTGACATTTTTCTTATCAAGATTGCATGCGTGAAACTGTATGCCTGCATATCTTTCATTACACAACTCTCTTGTCTGCTGTCGCCATTCGTTATTTCACGTTTTTAGTTTTTTTATTTATTATGCAATTTTGACAGGGGAGAAAATCAGGTGAGGGATGTAAGTTAACTTTAGTGACTCCTATAAAGTTGACATTGTTTTAGCTTTACGTAAAACAAAAAGTGTAGCTAAAAAAAAAAGTGGTAAATTAGAAAAAATTTAGAATAATACTTAATACTATGCCCGCTACACACTGTCATTGGTTCATCATGTGTGTAAAACAGTGTGTGTCTTATAAATGTGCTAAAAATCATCTTTATTTGTGACTAGTGTAATAATTTTCACAGGAAGCTATTTGAAAATGACACTAATAAAACAAGCTGTGTCTCTCAGTATCCCAGAGCCTTCTGGGTATTTTATGCTAATACACCTTTACTAAAAGCAAGACTAATGCCTGTGAGTACAGGAAGTTTTGGAACAGAAGAGCCTAACTTTAGCAGTATTGAGGAGGTAAATGCCAAGTCTGGGCTGCATATGCTTCCAGCTCATTAGCATTCCTCAGGAACACATTCCCAACTCTGGCTGCTGTCTCCATCTATATTCTCTGTCTCTTTTTCTTTACCTTTATCCCTAGAAAGTCCCTATGGATCTAAGGTCCTGCAGAGTGTGTTAACCTACATCCCAGCCTGCTTGTCTGCAGACACAGGCTCACACATTCCCATCTGTCTTATGGTGTGCTCTACGGATGTGTCTATGAAGGAAAGTGTAGGCTGCAGATGTATTCACCTGGTATTATCTCCTAAAAGTTCCCTACAGATCCCTGGCCTTCCGTCTACATCCCAGTCCCTTCCCCTCTCCTCGAGTTAGTGGAGCAGAGAACACCTATCATTTACTTCAACAAGCTTCAGCAAACATGTCAACAAACCAGTACAGTGTGCTTTAAAACGCAGTCAAACACATTTTATCTCTTTGGCACACATGTACGGTGTGTTGTTTGCATGCTGGATCCCCTTCGGTCTCCTAATGGACACCGATAAAGCCTTGTTAGTGTTTTCCCAGAAGTTGTTAATGAAAGCGGCTATTCCTTTCTGGCCTGTTTCTATTAGGTCTCCACGGACTTTAACATACATCAACCTGACACAAGCCTGTTGCTGCTTTTCAGCTAACAGTTAAGTAATGGTGCGGTAAAAAACAATCACATGCCACATGGAGCAAGGTATTGTTTACCTGCCCCCTCTCTGTTTGTCTATTCCTATTTGAGTGTCTTCTTTCTGTCATCACTTAATCAAAACCTGCAACCATAATAAACATTTGATATAATCAGTTGCACCACATTGCTGTCTGCTGCACCTTGCTCCTGTGATGCATTTTCAGACCATATTGTGCATATTGTGGAGATGCGTGGATGAGACTTCTGCCCATCTGCCGGCCGCCTCATTAGTTTCCCTCCACGTCTGACAGAATCTTGGCAGCAGCTGGTCACTACAACTGAAATCTAATCATCCACAAATGGAGATAGTCTTTGGACAAAACATATTCGATTTAAGGGTTGGCTCAGGTCCCACTGACTTAATAACTTGTATTGAGGCTATCCACCAGGGGGCTCTCAGGACAAATTAAATTTAACTTTATTAATCTCTGCGGAAAAATTCAGTTGTTAGGAGTGTTCAAATAAATGAATAAGCTAATTAGTTGATTCAGACTTTATCTGCTACTGACTGATTGATTGTACAGCCTGGCTCACTGCTGCTCATTGATGTCAGATGTCCACTGGCTTCTCTCTGTTGTTCAAAAGCCAAGTGCAGGGGATGATCCATGTTTTTCAGTATAGCAACCGTCCTGTTGTGTGTACATTACTCCACAGTTCTCCCCATGCTCAGGTGGGGTTTTGATGGAACTATCACAAAGCTAACAAACGTTGAGTCCTTTGCAGAGATGGGGATTCTTGCGCTAATATTAAAAACAGTTATTGGAACATATGAAGACCTTAACCAAACAGTTTAAAGTGATGTTCAAAAAGCTGCAGAGAGAACGAGGGTTCAGCTCCAGACGCAAGGCTTTCTCGTCATCAGCTCACCGTGGAGACACACAATGTTAACGTTCACACAACGGGGCGCTCTCGTTGTTCGCTATTCTCCTTGTGCTCGAGAGGGTTTACCCCAGGTAAAATGGTTTCTCCCACCAACATCAAATACATGCTGGGCGCCCTCTGTTGTGGATGCCGACTAGGAATTTTTCCCACTGAGAAAATAAATAACTTACATTATTTCCGTTTTATTTATTATCTGATTCTGAATGGTGTTTTATTTTGAAAAATGACCGGATTTCTTCTATTACATCCGTCTATGACTCACTCTTGATGCTTAATAATCCCGGTCACGTAATACATTGCCGCTAAAATTAAACCCCCAAGCTAACAAAATGAGTAAAAAACAAACGTCTTTTAAAAAGTTTCTTCGCAAAGGGGAAAAAACCCAGTGAGGAGACAGAAGAGCATACAACTTCCAAGACAAAGTAAGCTGCATGTAAAAGACAATACCAAGAGTCCTACTTAAAATATGGATTTATAGCGACAGGTGATTCCCGCGCATCAAGCCCGCTCTGCATAATATGCGGCGGCCGGCTCTCTAATGAGGCAATATAGCACATGTTTATTAATATAGTTAGAAAATATTACAGTTTTTATGCTGTTTGTATCATTTTATTTTGTGTATTTATCCGCCACACCTTAAAGACCGGTCAGTAAAAATATTGTCTGACATTGAACCGGTCCGTGGCGCATAAAAGGTTGGGGACCGCTGATTTAAGGTAAACTAACGTCAGTGATTTTACATCGTAACAGTTTATTAATAACAATTTACGGCAGATTACATTTCCACAAACTTGTGCCTCTCACTCGTTTCATTCAAACTAGTGATGGGAAGTTCAGTTCATTTTAGTGACTCAGTTCTTATGGTTCATTTCAGCAAAATGAACAAATCTAGTGACCACCGCTGCTCACTTTCAGCAGAATGCTAATTAAAATGTTGATATTACAATTTCAGTCACTACATTCAGTACTTTTGGCGTAAACACTATATAGTGCACTATAAGTGATTAGCATTCATGGCCAAACTTTGAAAAATATATTATAAATTCATTGCAACAAGATGAACAGGCAGAGAGTTCAACTCCTTCCTCTTAATCCAAATATTTTTTTCCTATAAATGATCACTGGTTGTATATAGTTAGCTTAGCATTAATTTCAACATGTCTGGTCTGGGCCGTGACAGCCTCATGTAGCTGTAGCATCCGTCCGTCCGGAAACAGAAAGGTCTTTTTCTTTGATTCGTTCACCAAGTCCCAGCTGGGACTTGGTGAACAATAGTGGTTCTAGTTTGAATCAGTTCCTTTATTTCCGGTAACTGAATAATCTTTCTCTATGGGGAAGGGACTTGGACGAGCAAGCGACTCGGGAGATGAATGACTCCTTTCTGTTTCCTGTATGAGATGTGGTGCAATGCGCATGCGCGGTCTACACATAAATAACTGACTCGCTCTCTGAGATGACTAGTCGCAGCATTATGGTCCATTTGACCGTCTAGTGACTACCGCTGCTCACTACTTTTAATAATGCATTGTGGGAAACTTTTCAAGATAGGTTTAGTAGTAGTTCAAGTATGTCAGTCACTAGACAATGACTCAGACACCATCTACTAAAATGGCAATAAAACTATATAGTGCACTACAGTATTTAGTGATTAGTGTGTTGATTCGGACACAACTCATGTCTTTCTTGAACGAGATGAACAACACCACAGACACTTCCTCATAAATCTATTGGATATTTTTCTTGTATAAATGATCCTGGTTGTAGGATAGTTGTTGTTCTTTATTTTTTGTTTTGTCAACCTAGTATTGTTGGCCCAAGCACAGTATATACTGTATAAATTGTCTTTGTAACTGGCTTTTGTTTTTATAAAACCACTGAAGTGTTTATTTCAACTTAGTGACAATAGTGGTTCTAGTTTGAATCTTGTCTATATTTCTTAGCATATTGTTTCAAATCATTAGCAAAGGTTATTTAATTGAGTTAGTTCAGCCTGTTGGTGCATGACAGTCAGTGAACTAAATCTAGCATTTGAAGAAGCATCGAGGTTCAAGTCTGTGACTGAGATGCTGATACTCCGGGGACAGATGAGATGGAGAATGAGTCAGACAAAAGTCATTCCACTGTGCTAAAAATAAAGCAAAGAAAAATGAACAGACTGTCATCTTATGGGTAATTCAATACAACAGACCGATGCCTCATGTTCAAAAAAGCTTCATTTTATGTTTAAATGCCAGACATTTTGGTCGTAATTATGGTTAGGATTGCTCTGTGTTAGCATTAATCTAAATTGTAAAACACACACAATGTTGCGGGGCTTGAATAAAAATACGTTCTTCAGTTATTGTCTAGAGCTAATACTGTGCTTTTCAACCACTGCACTGAGGACCTTAAATAATTTTATTAGGGTCAAGAATCTAAATAAAGTTTGTCGGGGGGCTCCCCTAGCTCAGTTGGTAGAGCAAATGCAAATACACAAATAAGTGGGCGATTTTCGGTTTGAGTCTTTCTCGGGTAATTTGCCCAATGTTGATCTCTTTCACCCCGTCTCCTGTCGACCTACTACTATCAAATAAAGACAAACATTTTTATTATGGTCCTCAAAATGGACCATAATAATAAAAAATATAATTATTATTGAAAAAATATTATAATTAATAATAAACCGTATTATTATTTATTAAGAAATGCTTCTTTCAGAAAGGTCAGCTGCAAGAAATTGACATTTAACAAAATGACACTAAAGCGGAACAAAACAATGTCATTTATGACCTGTGTTGAGCTTTTGTTGAGAGTGAAGCTGACACAGTGCACTGGTGTAAATAAACTGCTTCACTAATGTAATGTATCTTGGTCTGTTTCGCTTTACCTTTTTAGCAGCAATGGCTCATTAAAATGGTGTGATTTATTTAAACACCACTAAGTGAAGGCTTGTCAGTGACATTCAGAAAAATGTTGATTGGCTCATAAAACACCATTACCCCTATTAGAACAAAATGAAAGGTTTCTTTGTTTTTTCTTCCTTTTGAAGTTTGTTGAAAATTATTTTGAACTCTCAGTGGTTGTGTGTTGGCATCTCCACTCTCCTTTTCTGAGTTATTAAGCTTGAAACAGACTATGTGATTCACTTTGAGTCCTTCAGAACACTATACGTCTGTTTGAGAGTTGCTTGGTTCTTGCAAAGCAACGTGCTATCTTCACCTGACCCTCCACCATGCACAAGCTGGTAATGTAGTTTTCATTGAGTTAGTGATGATAAGGGTCATCATCCGGGCGTGCAATATGTCCCGTGTCGCTGCACCAACCGCCCTCTTTCACTCACTTTTTCCACCCACTCATTCAATTGTCATTGATCTTCACTTAGCGTTGGAATCACTTCACACTGAAGTAATGCCAGCCTTCATTGTCAGCAGTGTATTCATGTAAAACGGGACTGACACATGACAGTCTAGTGGTGCCAGAAACCTGGGTTCTTGAGTACAGGCTTTTAGCACCTATAGAAACAAAGAAGCAGCTGTAAGTTGACAGTATGTGTGAGGTATATTTACGGTATCTTCACAATCCTCTTGGGTATAATTAGTGGACAGTGGGATCAGTTTTGTAAAAGATGGTGTTCAGAAGTGAGGGTTGGCTCACAGCATTTCATGAAATACCCACTTTTTCCATGTTGCGTTAGAACAAAGTTTTAATTGTGTTGCAGGTTACACACTTTTCTAAATTCCCATTTGACAATCAAGCAAGCAAATAATCCTCAGTCACACAGGAATTACTTACTTTAAACTTGACTGATTGTCACCTACTTTTTAAAACTTCAACATTTTAAAGATAAACTGCATTTGTATGGCTGTGTTAGGCCAAACCATGTGAAATATGTGCCACAAATGCCTCATATAGTGGGTATCATCAGTCATCATGACCGTTATGTTATTTTGAAAACTTTTTCTCCAAATACTGTAACACCTGTGGCTCTATTAACTCAGCTATCAAGTTGTCAGCTATCAAATCTTTATATAAGTGACCTTTGCAGTTACATTACTGTTTACTGGTGCTACTTTTGTCGTCTTTCTAAGCACTTGACACGACGCGTTAAGTAGGAGGCGTGACTAACAATATCAGGGCTGTCATCTGGTGTGGAGAAAATTGTCTTTTAGCTATTTTTGACTCCTCAGTTTGGCACACTCTGAAGGCGGTTCCTACAACTGTCAGAACATAACAACTGCTTTCAATTTTAACTTTAACATTTTGATTTGATATTTACCATTCCCTGTAGTGCAATCAGTTCTTATGTTACTATGTCCAGTCATTTGATGAAAACGTATTGCGACTATAAAGATACAATTTTCCAGTACCTATCCTTAAGAAGGCTAAAACCCTCATCAGATATGTTACACACAAAATGCTGCATGTTGCAAGAGACCTTAAAAAAATACCCATTGGGAGATTTTTTCCACCTTGCTTCTCCTGTGAAAACAGCTTATCCCTGACAGTTTGTGACACTGGTTAAGTGCTAACATAAAAGTAAATGTAGTGTGAAGACACTTCTCGTCATGCAAGAATACAGAAGTGTGTGTGGTGGTGCTGGAACAAATAGGATGCATTAGAACTTTCAAAAGGGCTGCAGCATGCCCTGAAATAGATAATATTCTGTTTGTCATAGAATATAATGGCACGTTTTTTACACAGGATATGTTGTGGATGGCCCAGACTAGCAGATTTTTACTGAAAATATGAAGCCCCACTAAAATGAAACAGACTCTGCAGCAGTTTATATTATAATGTACATATGGTAAGCGTTCATTTTACAGTGCTTGGAATCAGCAGCCGTTTAAATGGGGGCTAGTATGGCCAGCAGGGAAGTATGGCTTTATACTAAATATACATTCCTTGTGAAGGGCTCTTTCATCAAGAAGAAGAGCCAGGGCATTTTAACTCTGAGAATATACTGCTCGTGGTCCAGACAAGGCAGAGTGTGCGCTCAGTATAGGCTCCCCTGGCAATTCTGTCCGGCTCTGTGAACAATGCAGCAGAGTGCTCTTATTGATGGAGACAGTCTTCCTTTTGCAAAATGTGCAATTACATTGGAGTCATGTGATTGTGTCATTTATCTCTGCTGAAAATCAAGAGCAGCAGTATCATTTTAGAAGCTGGCATCCCCCATTATTGCAGTCTTCTGTCCTAACATCTGTCCTCGGTGAAAACTAGCCAGTGCTATATTTAGCCCACCGTTCAGCTTTATATAGGTCAAGAATCTCATCTACACTTTCAGTTTTGCACTTGTAGGCTGGGGCATTCTTGTTGTCTGTGTAGGATCCTTGTAATTAGTTTTGTCCAACCACTCCCTTTCCACTTGCCATTTACAAAAGTTTCCTAAAGGGCTTTTAAAGCAGCTGCAGCACAGGTTACAAGTACTGGCCGGCTGTTTAACTTCCTGTAGTTGAAGCTAATGCCCTTGTGAGGGGGGGAAGCCACCGGTGTTTTGCTTCTTTCTGTGGCTGTCTGTGTTTTCTGCAGTAAAGGTTCCCACAGAGACAGGAGCCCGACGGCCAGACGACAGAAGTGTTGCTGCTTTGAAGTGTTGTGATGAACTTTACTCACCCACGGCTTGGTAAATGCATACCTTTGAAAATGTAGTGCAATTGTTCTTTCTTGGCCTCTTTCTTTACCTCCTTGGCTTCCTGGGCTCTTAAATTGACAGTAATAGGCAAACATAACTGGTTTTGAAACAGTGTGCTCACATGCATGCACTAAGCACATTGTAGCTACTTGTTTTGAGTAAAATTATAGTCATTTTTAAATTGCATCTGCCATTTAACCTCTTCACTGGCAAATAATCATAATTATAGCAATAATGGAAAGGGCTTAGTAGGAACTGGCACACTGTTCCATTGTGACCATCTGTTAATTGAATACTGTCATGTGTACTGTAAGGTTAATAAAATCCTTTCAGAAATAGAATTCCAGGTTCTTAACAATGGCTGAGGTAACGCCACACATCTTTCTTGTATTTTCTATCTTCCACATAACTCCTTTTAAAGATTTTTAAAGCATTTTTGCGTGTGAAATACGTTATACTGTTCATTTTCTTTCTTATTTGCAAGAGTTTTGGAAACACCCTTATCACCGCTGCAATGTCTGTTATGATAGTAGCAGTAGTGGCGTAGAATAGATCAAAGGTTTCATCATGATACTGTATTAATTCTATTGATATCAGTTATATCGTTAAACGGATTCAGGGGACTGACAAATCTTGCCACAATCATGGTTATGCGCATCTGACTTATGCGCATAACTATGGCCTATCTTCACTGTCTCATCACTGTTTTCTGTGAGTTTTCTAAGAATGGTAGCCCACAGCTTACACAGCAAATAAATTATCAGCAAGCCCTCTTCCTCCAAGCTTTAATCTAGACCGAAGTCTTAGTTACAACAGTGTTCATCTGTTGTGTTGCTGCTGATTATTGATAAAGTAAAACAAACCTCCATCTTTGGTTTTATATAGACTTATTACATCTACAACTGAACTCAAAGTTTAACTTACTGACAGGCTTTAATAGAGCACTGGTGATTACTTCACTGAAGGCTGTTCCTTTCTTTATTGCAAAGACAAAATAGAAACCTGAAGCTTAAATTTAATTAGCGTCACTTTTTAATAAATGGCACACTGTAAAACTTATCTACATGTGTCTATAAAATGTTAACAGGGCTATCACTCAGGAGGGCTACTGTAAATATTTGATTTGGCTTAGCAAGAGCTTTATATTTCAGGTAATTTATGGACTGGTGTGCAGTGCTATTGCTTTGGTGTGCAGTGGAAACTCAAACCCAGTAAGCTGGCTGGGAACACGGTGGTTATTAAAAAAACTGCTTTAAGTATTTCTCATTTTGGGATGTGTTAAAAATAGTAGCAGGATGTCTCAGAAGAACAATAACTGGAAGCCAATTTCTTGATCACTAATTATTTTTGAATTGTACCAATTTCACATGAGGCATTATTTTTAGTCAGTTTAACAAAAGTGCCTGATTAAATGTTGTCATAAAAATGTCCTGGGCCAATTAAATTTCAAATAAGATGGGCTTGATGACAAAGGACAATGTGTAGATTTGTTTCTATGCCATCTCAAACAGACGGGATGGAAAGGAGGGACTGCAGGAGAAACTGAGCAGGGTTTCTTTAATAATCAAACCTTAACAGTTAATGAGGTTGTTTTTGGTCCCAGATAATTTTACACATTTTGGGGTCAAGTTTTAGTTTAGACCTTCACAGCTTGCACCTGATGATCAGTATTGCAGGTAGAGATAAACGTCTATTCATCATCATTATCTATTCACAATAATATCAATTAGTTTAGGTCATGGTAGTTCTTGTTTTAAATTCTTTTATGTGCAAAATGAAGACACGATTAAGTAAAACTGTTGGATTCCAAGTTGGGCCCTTTGGAAAGTCATTTTATCTCAAGATGATAGAATACCACCTGTGGTTCAATGTCAATAACTAGGCTGCAGATTTTTCATTAAATATTTTTTGCCACAATAGTTTTATTTGCCATAATGTTTCATAAAGTGCGACACAGACAGAGTTTCATTAGCGGATAGAGCTGTCCATTCCAAAGATTAGATCCCTCTATAACCCCAATGGTTTTTCCGAGGAGGACTGTCACTGAATGTAATGCATGTTAATCTCTATTTCCTCCATTATGTGTGGCCCACCGTCAGTGCACGCAGTTTGTTCAAAGTCAGGGTGACTTTCTGTTACTGTGCCTTGGTTCTGTGTTGGAGAGAGAAGCAGAGAAAAGGTGGGGGGATCGGTGGGAAACGGGCAGATGAGCAGAGGAATAAACACAGAGACAGGTGTCTGGCAAGGGACAATGATTAGATTTATAAACCAACCAATGTTATTTTCTTCGCTTAGGGACTCCTGTAAGACATTAAGTACTAACTCCAGCTCCCAGTGTCCCAGTGCTGAGGCTCTGTTCCCCTTTCCCTCTTCACACACCGCTTCTCTTCTGCTGTATGCCTCTCATTCCTCAGTGCCGCTCCTTCCCTTCCACTTCTCCCTTGGGTGTGATTAGATTTTTTTTTCCTTGGATCTGACCAAGATGGATTGGCCTTGAAAGCATCTTTTTTCCCTCCATCACATCCCTCCCTGGGGCAGGGGTGTGTCATCTTTCCCCTTGTCTCTTTAGGCCATTAGCTGGCATGCACTATCCAATATTTTCTCCAGCTGGAGTGGAACTGAGCACATTAGGGACGGGCCTGTTAAGGTGATCAGACTTGGCTTGCCTGATGCCCAGGGAGCATTTTTCTTCATTTGAGAGTGTCTGTCTTGCTGCCAATACTATAGATTTTCTATCAGCTCCATAATAATAGCTGTATGATTGGAAAAGTGATTGGTCGGATGCTCTGATATGAATACTCTGGTGCCAGTTTAGGCTCTGTCAGGGCACATAGCCATTTGAACAGTCATATAAGTAGCAACTCCCCACTCTTCTTTATGAAGACTCAATTTCCACACATGGAAATAAGCTTATTAGCGCTCAAGAATACTGGCACTCTTAAAAAAAGACTAATGAATGTCTCCTGTCTTCACCTTCAGGTCGTCCAATGGTGTGTGCACAGCTGGAACTGTGGTGGTGAGTTGTCTTAAGATGGGGGAGATGGAGGAGGTGGACGTGGACCACATCACCACAGACACATCCACTCAGAAGGTAAAATAGCCATCCATATTGTCCAAAAATGTATCAGTTTCCAGAGAAATTAATAAGGTTATTGGTAAGGTTCCACAGGAAGAATTCTGTGTCACATTTGTTTCACAAATACGTGCAAATTTGCTTGTGGGGGTTTCCAGTCCAGTTTCCCCCACCACCATCAAAACAATGTTTGGTTAGTGTTATGACAGGCGTACTTGTTGGCCACAGAGATAATAACATTTTCTAGTATACAGGTAAATTTTAGCTGAAAAGGTTCTTCAAATTCTTGAAAATAACAGAAGTAGGAGTCTCAACACGACTCACAGTAATGCTGGGATTAGACTGGCACTGCTCAAGTCCTCCAATGAGATTAAATAAACTTGGGTAAAGCCTAATAGGGATTTGGAGAATGTATGATGTGTCTGCGGTAGTCAGTGCATCAGCGCTGTATTGTGGTTTTACACACAGAAGAGGTTGGTAGAGTGTCTAAGCAATTTAACAACCACTTTGCTATGTTTTTGTGGGATTTTGGTCACCACCCTTCCACCGATAGCTTCATTTATGTGACTGAATGGATGTACTCACCACCCCCTCTCGGCTGTAATCTTATACAATACATAGTGCTTAACACTACTCTGAGGTGACTCGCACAAGCAGTGGAGAGGAAGAGGAAGTATTCTCTTTCAGCAGAAAAGATTGGCTTGTTTAGATGGGGTGCCGCTACTTGAGAAATGAAGTTGTATGTACATTTATATGCTGTCTGTATGAGAAAATTTGAATGACAAAAATAAAGTCAGTTTCAGTATTATTAGAGTGGTTTAAAAAAACTCCTCAGTCAGTGGGGGCTAAGATGGGTTGGAGGAGAGT
>CM044549.2:12791830-12836830 GCA_024416835.2 Perccottus glenii
GAAAGTGATGAATCTGAAATGGCAGAGGAGGTAGAGTAATACAATACCTCCCACAACCCAAGCAGTGGAGACGCAGCAGGCTTTTTTTCCTTCAGCTGTCACCTGCTGTGACATCACTGATTGCAGTGAAGGCAGCACGCTCCAACATCTGAACTAAAAAGAGAAAAACGAGCAGAGCACCAGCAGCTGGCTGCTCGGTGTGGTTCCATGTGGGAATAGACTTTGAAGATTTTGGTAGTATTTATCAAGTGGGTGCATACAAGAGACAACGTTTTGTCTATTTTGTCACTTTAATGCCATAGAGCTTTAAAATGGCATGAAGATGTGGAAATAGTGCCACTTTGCATCTAATTAAATCAACAATAACGGTGATGATATGGTATATGTATTAAATAATATTCTGTATATTCACTGACACAGAAAGTTTGAATATTAAACAACGATAACAACTTTTTAATACTTAGATCACACAAGTGTACATTGTATGTCCAACTACCTTGTATTTCCTCCTAGAAATTAAAATTTCTATACCAGGGGTGCTCAACACATCGATCGCGAGGTAGTTTTGGTAGATCGCATGACATAAAAAAAAATAAAATAGCCAATCATCCATTAAATCTCTTGATTGACATACAAGGCAGCCAGTCAGATGAAATCTGAATTTTTCTGACGCTTAGGTCACTGCGCATGCGCAAACTACGGCGCTAAGTGCAGCAAAACTAACGCTTAAGCGACTTACCTCCAACTTTTAAACCTTGTTTTTTTCTCTTAAACTCAAGAAAGGGTATAAAAATGAGTGAGGGAACTAGACCAAGTAAGAAGACAAAAACTTGGGCCGGTACTCAGTACCTCCACTTCCAAATATAGCTCTTGAGCAAACCGCCACTTCTCCGTGCGCCCAGAACGTGCTTTTAGCGTACCGGACATCTGTTTTAAGCGCAAAAGCGCATGCCTCGCTTTTGCCGCTGTCAGTGTCAACAACTCAACGTGGCCAGAGAGGGTGTGTGAAACACGCACACTCGGCTCAGAATCAGATGACTCGCTGGCTGACACCCCAGCTACTGTTCTATGGTTATGTTATGTTTTATAATTTATATTATGTACGTTTTGTTTAAAAAAAATCAATACCCTTTGCACATTTTATTTATGTTTAGTAGCTCGTTTTAGCTCAAGCAAATCCACAAACTAATGAAAAGATTTCTTTAAGGTCGTCTGTTGACTGCTGTCTATAAAACCCCTTCAATATAGTTGTTACCTCAGGGGATGAGGGGAGTCATCAAAAAAAAAAATAGGCTATAATAGAGTACCGGCACCTCTTTTGGTCCACTTAAAGCACTGTACATAGTTAATTATGTTGTGTAGTGTAGTATTATGGTTTGCAAGGTACATCAACATACATTGTACATATAATCCTTAATATATTTGTAAATAAATATATGTTTTGCATTTTTGTAGATCATTTTGACTTGGTCATTTTATAAGTAGCTCGCGTGCTGAAAAAGGTTGAGCACCCCTGTTCTATACTGTTCTCAGTCATTCAGGACATATTCAAGAAAAGGTTTCAAGAAAGACATTGTAGGTTTGAAGGTGAAGACGTTTCTTTTATAGTATACCTAGTATAGCCATATTTACCTTTATCGCCATCAGTGAGGGATTTCATTGTGTTTCCACATTAGTTTTAAATTAAAAAACAGTCCTTCTACTCAAAGCAGGGTACATCATTTCTAATGGTTCTGTGAGACACCAAAATATTAAATTCACCAAGAAATCTGTTTTTATGTAAATTTGTGCCTTCTGAATAGTAAATCACATGTGGTATTTTCAAACCCACAATAACTGTACTGATAATTATCATATCGAGTGCATCACCTCTTCAGAAAATGACCTCTCTACCCATGACTGTCACCGTCTTAAGAAGAATTGGTGGTCAGTAATATCCATCTCTTTACTTTCTCTCCTTGTCTAGTGTCCCTTGGTTTGTGAGTCTGCCTCCCATGTTTGCATCGACAGAGAGAAGAACCCGCTGTCAGGACCTGGTAAGATTTAAAGAGTCATTTCCACAATAATTGCACAATGTTTTTGGCTATTCTATGGATTTTTGTTTGGAGCAACAAAAGAATTGATTAGAATTGTTCTAATCAGATTCCTTTGCAGGTCATAAGGTATTGCACTGCTGCCGAGGTGACACTAATTTAATGATGTGACAGAAAAGTAATACACTATCTCCTGACAATAAAAGAGAGAATTTTAAAGAGACAATGAAGAACAACAAGCTAGAAAAAGATTTATCACAACTCCCGCTGTGTTGAATCTTTACAGAGCCTGTTCAGAGGAGACTTGGAAAACTAGTTTTCTGTTTTCCCCCTTTATGCATTCATTTTTCACACATTTATATTCTCTTTTATCGAGATTCCCGTCTTCTCTCCTCTACCTCGTGCCTGTTGTCGCGGTGTCATTGTCACTTACTGTCACCGCTGTGATTAGCCGGGGAACAGCCGGCATGTTTGCAGGTGCACATCTGCGGCCCGTCAAAACAACACCGTCCCAGCAGACCCAGCCCGATCGAGTAATGCAATTTAGGCTTCCACTTTTATTACCTTTCAAAATGAGCATGCAGAGAGCGGCGAGATTGGAGAGCCCACGCACAGCACATCTCCAGAAGTCATTTTCTTAAGAGCTGTCGAGGAAGGCAAACAGAGGCGTCTGATTGGTGGACAGATTAGTACAGTGTAAGGGAGGGGTTCAGAGGTTAATCCGCTTCTCTTACGGAGGTGGATGTCAGCAACTGTCTCTCTTCCGATTGAGGTTGTGCCTTGTCCCTTTGCTCTCCATGTGTCCCCTGCTCCCCATTTATTTTTGTCATCCTTTCCACTTCTTCATCCAATACCCATGCCAACACTGTCTGAGTATCTCATTTAATTTAGATGCCATTAGGAAGCCTTCTCAGGGTCATTTTGGAGACTGTCTATTACTTAATCATTGTTAATTACATGAACTCTATTATAGAAAAACAAGAGTCTCACTATGGCTTGTATGGCTGGTAGAAGTTATTATCTCAACTCATCTTGTCTGTATAATGAACTCATTGTGCTTTCATTTTTGAAGATGAAAACCTTAAATGAAAGCTGATGGGTATATCCTCAACTGAGCCTCCCAAATGTCGGAAAAGTTGGAAACATCAATGGCATCTGAAACTTTTTCCTAGTTTTCTCTATTTGGGCCAGTCAATCTGTTTTCCAAGCATAGGGTTTGAAAAGGCTGTATCAGTGATGTTGTCTATTTAATATTAGAGAAAGAAGCTAGTTAGTGTTCTATAGAATACTTACACCTTGATGAAGGAAAAGGATGTTTCTGTCATATGTGAGCGCCATAATTTCCTGAATACTTACTTGTAAATATTAAGAAATATTTACTGTACTTCTCAACATAATTGACTTGATCTGACTTTAACTTTATAGGACATATCACAAAAATAGGCTTTATATAATTGTACATAATGGCAGGCACAAAAAGATGGATATAAATCATTAAATTCACCACAAGCTCAACTGTAAAATGTAAACCAATGAAAAAAGTCAACAAATTAATTTTACAACTACCACATCAAAACGTCACACTGTTATTATCATATTAGTAGTACCTACCTCCACATTTAGTCATTTAGCAGACGCTTTTATCCAAAGCGACTTACATTTAACATTTAAATTTTTTCCTCCAAAAGAAAAAATCTCAGATTCCTATAAGAATTTTGAAATTTGCAGAAATACTATGCTTGAATGAGTTATTTTTTTCTCCAACTCATTCAACCTTTTCTGTGCTCACTGACCCACCAGCTGTTCTTTTGAATGCTGCTCCAACCACTCGCTGGCCGACATTGTTACACCACATTGACGGTTTCATAGCCTCTTGTGTTTGAAACCATCCCTGTTGAAGGGCATCATTTGAGGTCAGATGACGTGGCACCAACAAGATTAATGACCTGGACACTTGAACAGATAGATGCCTTTGAAAAAAAAGGACAGTAGAGGTTGTACTGTATCAAGGGTTGGGTAAAGGGAGGTGTTTTTTTCTGTCCGGTTAAAGCAGAAAAGATAAAATGTCTGGCTCTCACTTTTTTACTGGTGCCATGCATGTTTTTTTTTTGCGTGTTTGACTGCCTAGCGCCGCACTGTCAACGCCTCACCCGGGGTGCTTCTCCCCGACTGACTGAGTGACTTGCATTCAGACTGCCGCACAGCAAACGAAAAAGGAGCAGTAAACACTTCTAAGGCAAGCAGCTTTCTTGCCCTGTGCCTTCAGCATGCAGATAAGTGCATTAGGCCTGTTTTTCCTTTCCTGCCTTCGATTGCTGCTATTAGCCACTCTGTGCAAAAAAAGAAGAAGATGGGTCTTTCTTTGAATAGCTTTTAACTGTAGAGTTGTCTGGTGGATTAGAGAACAAAGTTCCTCGTTGATTCCACTGCCCCTGCCCTAATATTCCACAAGAACCTTGCAATCAAAATGGAAATAGGAGAAATAATGCATAAGGAATAGATTACCCAGCACTCAAATGTATTCCCATCTCGGTTTAGTCTGCTCTTACTGAAGTAAAAAGCAAAAAAAAAGCCTCCCAGGATGATGAGGACCTTATCTATGGCAGACACTGTTATTGATTATAGTATTTCATTTGTGCGTCATATTTCATGTGACTTCCAAACAGTTTCTGTATGTCCTTGAGGTGGCCAGCCCGTTGCTTTTGATCCTCTGCTTCCCACAGGTTGGACGGTTTTCGAGAAAGTGATGAATTATTCTGCAGTGTGGTCAATATACCTTTCCTCTCTTTTATCTCCCAGTGTTCAAGAACCCAGTATGCAAGGTGTACAGATTTCAAACGGCGGACAGCAAGTGGATGTTCGTTCGGGAACAAATGGAGGAGTGCACTTTGTCCTTTAACATTCCCAAACAGCTGCTTTCGCTCTACATTCATGAAGACATGGTCAGGTAAGCTGCCAGCTTTCCCCTTTGTTCAACAAGCCAATAGATAAAAAGTCAAACTCTTGCCCCGTGGTACAGTGTCAAAATGGTTAGCACTCCTGCCTCACAGCAAGAAGGTCCTCGGTTCGATCCCCATCCAGTGCAAGGCCTTTTTGTGTGGAGTTTGCACATTCTCCCAGTGTCTGCAAAGGTTTCCCCTACCACCAAAAAACATGTACAATAGTGACCCCCACACACACATGGGGTCAGGATTCCCCTGCAAAAGAGATCTGTAATCTCAGTGGGACTGGATAAATAAAGGTTAAAGAAAATACCCAGTTAGTGACCTTTTCTGCTTCTTTTATTAAAGACAGAGACACTGGACCAGTTTCCCAACACAAAATAATAAACTTTGGTTTATTACATTAAACCGAAGTTTAGAGCTTTCCTGAAGTTTACCGTTAGACTGTAGCAATCCAGAATAATTTTCTCTTATTTTTTTTTTTTTTTTTTATTCGTTGTTGACATCAGTGCAATGGGAGTGTTCCTTTTTACAGGATGCAAACTCCAATTGTGGGCTGATCATTTTCATCTATTAAAATCCTTAATTATAAAGCCCATAATGCCTTGCTGTGATTTTTTTCACTAATATTCCTGTTTGGTGATTATACTGTCAAACTAAATGCAAGAGTAAAAAAAACTAAACTTTAACTAGTTCACAGATATAAATTATTATTTTAGACTTCTGCCTATACAGTATTTGGAGAACAGTAAATTATTCAGGTCTGTTTAACACTTCTAAAGATACTTCTCTGCCCATGCTTCCAATAAACCTTTTTTCCACCGATCTTTAATGCACTCGAACACCTCACACCCCTTAAACTTGGAAGGTGTGAATGTTAATTTTCCAGGTTTGTTTGGGCAAATGACTTTAGCTGTAGACACCTGAGTTTGTTTGTTTTCTCCTCAGTCCATTCATTTTGCCCAGTGACTGCCTCAATGAAAGCGCCTGGCCCAGCTTTAAGTCCGCAGTGGTTAATAGTGTGAGAGAATGAGGCCAGGTTAAGACAAGGACAGAGGGAGATGATGTTTCACCGGTGTGAGTGTGCACCCGTAAGTAGATCAAAGAGTCCCTTCCCTCCGGCTCAACCAGTGTTTGTCAAGACAGATCATTCCTCAACTGGCTTGTTGTCCCTGGCAACCAGTCTAATATGCATTCATACACATACACACACAAAGAGGGTTGCATTCCTCTGTACGCATTATGTCACCACCAAAATAACCACAATAATCAAGTAATAACAGTTCTCGTTCGAAGACTGGGTGTGTTGTAATTATTGCAGGCTCTAATAGAAGTTAAATCGTTGTTTACATACAGAGGTGCACTTTATTTTCCCCCTGTTAACCACTAGACAGAAATATGCTCAGGGCAATTATTGACTGATTGAACTGACATGCTTTGTTATCAGTTAACCTGTTAAACAGATGCTTTTTCATCCGTGTATTGTGCATCAAGCTTTTCGTTTTAATATTCTCAGACCTTACCTTCTGCTTAAATAGTCTTTAACAAACTGATTATACAACTAAATTTAGAACACAATTACTGAAAGATTTATTGAACGTCTTATCAGAACATTGCAGCTCGTGAGCACACAGCAGGCAACCGTGACTACCCTATACCGTATTTGTTTATTAACAGTCATGGGTAGCATATCTTCGGCTCGGTCGCTTAAGCACCTCTTTTATAATCCTCTTTAAATGTGGTCTCTTTCCGTGGTGCCGCTCTATGTAGCCAATTCTGTCACTTCTGCTTTTAATGATTCTGTTAGTGCTACAAAGTTGGAAGTGCAGTGCCTGGTGGTGGGTGGCTCTTTGAGAATCAGGTGGTACTTTGCTACAGTGAAGTATGCTTTCAAAGGCCCAGTTTACACAACAAAACTGTTCTTGGCAGTTAAAATGTAGTTTATATATATATATATATCTAAAAACGAACCTCAGATCATACAATGTTACTGAAACATTGTCTGTAAAGGATCTGTACAATATGTCATGGTCACAACAGCTTATCTGCATGGCAAAGCTTAATTTTTATTGGAAATGCTTCCAGGTTATGTGGCACAATAAAGTATGGGCTCTACAGTCCTCTGTTTTGTTTATGGGATTGTATGAAATCCTTACAAAACAAAACAAAAAGCAATAAAAAGAGCTCCTGTTTGAGGAAGTTGTAACTGCCTCTTTCAAATGTTTTACAGACTTGTTTTACTTTGTGTCAGATATTGGAAAATAATTTGTGCTCCACTGTGGTGTTGTGAGTTGCCACTGGAGGGATTTGAGAAGCAGGACAGGGAGATCTGTTTTGTAATACTGGCATGGCCTGAGCAGCGTGATCATAAACCCGCAAGATATTATAGAAAAAGAACAGCATTTTCTGGAAAATAAATAAACTGTTGGTCTTTGAGTGAAGAGACTACATTTATACATGTGTAGCATGTTGGAGAGATGGTTTCAATATTACAAAGAGCTGAAGTGACAACTGTCCAAATACTGTTGGTCACCATTGTTGTTCTTGCACATGAATATTACATAAAAATGTAAAAGCCATCCCCAAAGTTGGACTATAACGTCATTAAATAAGCTATGAACACAGGTTTTTTGGGTGCTTGGGTAAAAGAAAGTACACTATGATGGCTTTTTCCATGGAGGAATAAAATGTCATGAAAGGTTGTTGCCATGTAAACCTTGGCCATTTATTTAAGACAGTAGCTCATTTATAATAATTTCTTGGAAACTTTTTCCAGAACCTGTACGTAGATTCATCCATGGCAGTAAACACACACAGCATCTCCCTTGTTTATTTTAACTGATTTGACATTGCACTGCACTGTTTTCTTTTGTTGTTGCGTTCAGGTAATACATCCCGTGCACAGTTCAAGATGTGTTAAGTACAGACTGTGAGTACTGTGCCAGAGGCTTTGCTTCTCAGTCCTATCACGCAGGTTTTATTGACCCTGCACACAACGGTCTGTGTGATTAAATTGAACAGGCACTATAACGCACCATGAAATAAAGGTGCCCACATGACAGCTTGCTCTTCGGGAAATGCATTCCATAATCCCCAGTCATTGGTCTTGAAGTCTCGTAACCCATATACCCCCATGTTTTTTTAGAAACTGGAGATAAAATCTTCCTCATGCTATTATGAATCATTTTGTCAGCATGTGCACCATTATTAGTAAAGACATCCCATTTCACCTTTATTCTCTTAAATCCTTGTAGTTTGAAAAAAAGTTGGATTAGGTGAGGGAAAGGCACAAGGGCAAAATGCATCTGTGCAAACAAAAAAATGTATTTGACTTAATCGAAAGTTACGTATGTAACTACGGTTCTATGAATCCCGGATGACCGCCAGGGGCGGTGCATTAAGCACTGAATGATCATCTTTGCGCATGCGCGGTCGTCGAAATTTAATATCAACAAAGTCACTTGTGACCTCGGTGACCCACGTGGGGCTATTTAGTCACGTGATACCGGGAGCTCAGTCCTTTACCTTCGCAAGTGCGAGGATTCCGAGGACTGACTGCCCTGGCGGTCATCCGGGATTCATAGAACCGTAGTTACATACGTAACTTTCGTTCTATTTCATCCCTACTGACCGCCAGGGCGTGCATTAAGCACTGGATGACGTATACCAGCAAGGTCACGAGGAATCCGCAGACCCTAATTCAGCATACCTTAATAGGACGTAGAAGTGTCCTGCCGCAGAACTCCCTCCAGTGGATGGGGGGCGGCTATGTTCAGTCTGTAAAATCTGGTGAGCGTGCGGAGTAGCCCATGGCCCGCAGCACAGATCACCTCCAAAGGCACTCCAGTCCTTGCCGCCCAGGAAGTGGTAATGCTCCTTGTAGAGTGACACCTCACTCCCACCGGTGGTGGTTGGCCCGGGCATTGTATGCCTGGATAATGGTACTCACTACCCATTGCGCCAGGCGTTGTTTAGACAGTGCCTGGCCCTTCCGTGGGCCAGCATAACAGACAAACAGCCGGTCTGTTTTGCGCATTGCAGCGGTTGCTTTTATATACACCTCTAGTGCCCGGACGGGCATAGATGCTCACACACTTCTCCTGTATCAAAGCGGGCCAGCTGCAGCGGCTGAATACCCGTCGTCCCGGACATCACCTTGGGAACAAAGGAGACATCCGGCCAAAGAGAGACCCCTAACCTGTCTGGATTCCACCGACAGCAGGACTCATGCACCGACAGCGCCTGTAGTTCTCCAACACGTTTGGCAGAAACCATTGCCAATAAAAATGCCGCCTTCATAGACACCCATTTAATGCCTACCTCCGTCAAAGGTTCGAACGGCGGTGACTTCAGGGCATCCAGGACTATGGATGCAATCGCCGAGCGCCCTTCAAAAATAAGGCAACATGCCTATTACTTCCGACCGTCCTGCCATCGACTTCCACATGTCGACAGGAGATTGCTGCCACATAAACCTTCAGGGTAGACGGTGACCGTCCCTGATTTAGGAGTCCTTGTAAAAACAATAGAATGGATGACATGGGACAGTCTACTGGATCCTGTCCCCTGTCACGACACCATCTCTCAAACAATTTCCATCGATTGTCATATAACAATCGTGTGGAGAGTGCCCAGCGTTCCTTATGGTATGCTCAACCTCCCTGCCAAACTGCGAGGAGCTCGATCCCGGCCCTGTAGCGGCCAGACCCATAGCTGGAGGCGATCGGGATAGGGATGTAATATTTGTCCCCATCTGTGACAAGAGATCTGACCTGGTGGGGAGGCATAGGGGAGCCGCAGCAGAGCCTGTGCAGCATTGGAAACCACGTCCTCGCCGGCCAGTAAGGGGCCACCAGGAGGAGTCTGTGTCCCTCCTGAAGGACTCTGCGGAGTGTGTGGTCTATTAGAGGGAACGGAGGAAATGCGTGCAGGAGCACCTTCAGTCGTGCGCCAGTGCATCCAGGCCTAACGGACTGGTGCTGTCTGTTAAGGAGAACCACAGGGGACAATGGGTAGCCTCCTCGAAGCAAACAGGTCCACCTTTGCCCTCCAAAAGTCCCCAGATGTGCTCCACCACCTCTGGGTGAAGTTTCCATTCCCCCGGTAACACTTTCTGCCGGGACAGACAGTCCGCCACTCTGTTCCACACCCCGGGAACATGGGCTGCCCTTAGGCTGGGAAAATGGAGTCGCCCACGCCAGGAGACGCCGAGTTTCTTGTGTAAGTCTCTCCGAGTGTACTCCGCCCATGTGGTTCACGTAGTAGACTACCGACATGTTGTCGAACAATTAGTATGTGCCTGCCTCGCAGGCACGTGAGGAAATGGCGCAGGGCCATATGTACGGCCATTAATTCCAGAACATTTATGTGCTCTGTGCAAACGTGTCGGGGCCACTCCCCCTGGACCATGCGGCCCTGCCACATCGCACCCCAACCCGTGGAGGAGGCATCCGTAAATACAACCTCTCTCCGTGCCGGTAGAGAGCCCAAGGGAACGCCTTGTGTAATCCAACTCCTGTCCCTCCACTGAGACAGGGAGTCGAGACACTGGGGTGACACGAGTATCCTTTGTACCTGTGCACGCAACCTTGTCGGGTCTAAGCGTAGACTGTTCAGCCAGATCTGCATTGGGCGCAACCAGAGCAGTCCCAGAGGCACCACATTTGAGGCGGCTGTCAACATGCCCAGAAGTCGGAGATACCAGACAAAGGGCAGTGCCCTGCCCCTTTGAAAAACAGATAGCATGGTTATGATGCTGTCGATCCGCTGAGTAGAGGGACAAGCTTTCATTGAGAGTGTATTTAGACTGACCCCAAGAAAAACTGTATGCTGTGTCGGCACCAATCTGCTCTTTTCGAAGTTCACTCTCAGTCCCAAGCGCTCTATATGCTCGAGAACAACCCTTGTGTCTCGAATGGCCTGTTTGCGGGTCGGTGCACATATGAGCCAGTCGTCGAGGTATGGCAGAATCTTGATACCCCGTACCTGTAGAGGGGACAGCGCTGCTGCCACTACTCGAGTAAATACCCTCGGAGACAGGGACAACCCGAAGGGAAGGACCCGAACTGGAAGTGATTTCCTTGAAAAGCAAATCGCAGGAACCTCCAGTGAGGTTCTGCAATAGGGACGTGGAAGTACGCATCCTTCAGGTCGATTGTGGTACACCAGTCGCCCTGGGAGAGTGCCTGGAGCATTTCTCCAGTGCGTAACATGCGGAATGGTATTGTCCTTAAAAACACATTCAGACCTCGTAGGTCGAGGACAGGACGTAGGTCGCCTGTCTTTTTTGGCACTAGAAAATATCTCGAATAAAACCCCCCCGGATCCAGCCGGGGGTCTACAGGAACTATCGCCCCTTTGGCCAGCAGGGTGGCGATCTCCTTGTTGAGCGTATTGGCTCTTGCCGGGTCTCGGATGACAGTCATCCTGACCTGGCCAGAAACTGGGGCCGGCGTCGAATTGTAGTCGATATCCCTTGACAAGGTGGTCAGCACCCAAATGTCGGGGCTGTGAGCGGCCCAATAAGAGAGCTGCTCGGGGTAAACCGACCGACCGCCGGCTCCCAATCTCACCTTCGCCCCTCTGGCCTTTTGAGGGCCTGGGGGTTGCCGACTAGGTTGTGTAGGCCGGGAAAACGCGCGCCCTAAACCCTGTCCGATCACCCGGAAATTGGCCAGATCTTGTATTTGGTCTCCGGGCACCGCAAAGAGCCTGGATTGGTAAAACCAGGCCGGAAGGATCTAGCAGGAGGGCCGTCCGCAGCTTGAGCCATTGTTCGCCTGTGAAGGCCAGCTAGCTGTTGTCGCGCTCAGACGCCCTGGCCGTGCGGCGCTGTAGGGCCTCAATTGCGGCTGTACCAAAGAGCTCACCTGGGGCCACCGGTAAGCCCCGTAGGGTCCTTCTGCAGGTCTCCGTTAGTGGCGATTGTGCCAGCCAGACCTGCCGACGAGCCTGCGTCAACAGCGACATCATACGCCCTAGCTCTCTAGACATGAAAGCGAAGGTCTGCAGAGACGTGTCCATTAATGCTTGGGTCGGTCTATCGACTCCTGTGGCCTGCCGCAAGGCCCAGCAGTAAATGGGACAGGAATTCCCCATCCGTCCCATACGTGCCCCGCATCATAGGCTCTACACAGAAAGTCATCCGTGACCCGACACTGCGGTCGTGGGCACCTGGCATTCGGTCGCATGGCTTCGTCCGGTGCCACAATTAGAGAGGCTACCGCCGGCTCCACCGACGGCATATGACCCAGCCCAAATTTGGGGGCATCCTGCATCGGCGAAGCGCTCTAGCATCGGACGTAGGCCTTGAAAATGCCTTAACGCCCGCCCAGCACGCATGGAGCTCTTTAACGTACTCAGCCGAGGGGGGCACCAGAAAAGAGGTAGCCGCATCCTGCCTTCGGAAAAATGCGCTGGATGCCACTGGTCGTGGTGGTGGTTCATCCAGCTGTAGCCGAGCGAGGGCCATCCTAATGGCTGAGACGGCCGAGTTGTCCGCACCCTCTAGAGTACCTGTAGAGGCATGGGACCCGGTTTCAGACGCTTCAGGGCTCGTATCTTGAGTCTCCTGGAAGAACGTGCCTGACGCCGCCACCGAAATGGCATCATCCTCACAAGGAGAGGCTACGTCCTGCATATGTGCCGCCGCCTCAAGGACTTCTCCAGCCGAAATGACTGGAGAATGGCTTTCATTTCGGCCAACTCTGAAGAAAGACTGTCCACCTTCTTGGACAGTTCCCCCTTCGGCGTTTCTTGAACAGGAGGCGCAGCCCTAGCAGCTGGGCGCTTCAGCCGTGTACCCTGTCCAGCTGGTAACTGAGTAGGCTGTAATTCTGTTGAATAAGCAAAGGCTGTTCCACAGTGGTCAGCCTAGCCACCCGTACAGACCGGGCATAATGCTGCAGTTTATGCACGCGTCATCTGTGAGACCCTCCTTGAGATGACCAACTCCCAAACAGGAGGGACAGAGATCGTGGCCATCATCAGGCTGGAGGGGGGCTAAACATGCCCTACAACATAGTGACTCCAGCATGACCGTCAATACTACAAGTCTTCTTCAAGGGAGATCAGGTCGAGCAAGAACCGCCACTGGTGACCCCAGTAATTACAATTACCCCTGCGAATCACCTTGAGCTGAAAACGCTACTAGTGATTCCACCGCGGGATGCTACGTGGAACCGAAGTTACCCCCGTTCCAAATATGCAATTCAAATACACTTGTACTTAAGCGAACCCAGCCGCAGTTAACAGTGTACAGCTCAGTAGACCACGGAAAGCAAACCAGCTTAGCCGAACACGGCGGCCAGTCACAAAATATAAATAGCTTAGCGAACACGGAAAGCAAATTTATGTATTTGGCTTCAGCGAACAACGTGACCAGTCACAATAGATATAAAGCTTAACGAAACACGGAAGCAAACCAACTGTATTTAGCTCAGCCAGACACGGCGGCAGTTCACAAAATATATAGAGCTTAACCGAAACACGGAAGCAACCCAATGTAATTAGCTCAGCTGCACGCGGCAATTCACAAATTATATAGAGCTTAGCCGAACACGGAAAGCAAACCAAAGTTTTTTTTTTTTTTTTTTTTTTTTTTAGCTCAGCCGAAACACGGCAGCCACTCACAAAATATATATAGCTTAGCGGAAACACGGAAGCAAACCAAATTTAATTAGCTCAGCCGGACACGGCAGCAGTCACAAAATATATAGCTTAGCGAAACACGGAAAGCAAACCAAAGTCTTTAGCTCAGCCGAAACACGGCAGCAACTCACAAATTATATATAGCTTAGCCGAAAACACGGAAAGCAAAACCAATTGTATTTTAGCTCAGCCGGACACGGCGGCAATTCACAAATTATATATATATAGCACAGTCAAACACGGAGAGTGGACTTACCATCTGTTGCACCCATACTGTGGACCTTAGCTTACCAGCGTCCGTGGTGCAAACAAGAACATCTAGCTCGTGCAGCCTCTGGAGGGCGAGCACTCCCGCTGCTCCGATTGTGGTCAAAAGAAACTCACAATGCACGAGGCTACAAGCTACGAGCTGAGTGTAGAAAGAACAGTGGATTGTATAACACAAGTCTCCACCATAAAGCTTCACCTGCGCGCGAGAAGACAAAAGGGACTGAGCTCCCGGTATCACGTGACTAAATAGCCCCACGTGGGTCACCGGGAGGTCACAAGTGACTTTGTTGATATTAAGTTCTCGACCTGCGCATGCGCAAAGATGATCATTCAGTGCTTAATGCACCGCCCCTGGCGGTCAGTAGGGATGAAATAGAACATAAATTTAACATTTTCATCCTATTAATGTCTCTCTTTAATAACATTAAAGATCTTTGTGTGCAGCGCAACTAGAGCTAACATTGTGCCCTTAAAGTGCATAATTAACCTGCATTTCCTGGTGTCCACCAAACTGACTTTCTTCCCAGACAATAGCACTCTGAATAAGGAGGGAATACCGTCTATCTCTGGCTGCCATCCCTCTGTCTTATCGGCCTCATTTGGCAATTATCTTTATTTACATGGGGCTCATCAGCACTGACCTGCACTCCAGACTTTCTGACACAAAATCACAAATCTCTCTGGAGATGTCAGTGTGGTTTGACATCATTAAGCACAAATAACAGTGTCTAAGATTATATAGATTATTGTGAATGATTGCAATCTGTTTAAGAGTGTAGTCATCATCTAATAACATTTGGTTTAGAAACTAAAAAATCTGAGAACACCGACCCCTGATTGACCCCTGATTGGTTAAAAGCAACCCTCTCAGAAATATGGGGCCACTTCAACTTAAGTGGCAGTGCTGGAAACAATGCATTTGATTGAAACCAAGAAGAAATGTGGTGTGGCTATGTTCAGAAGTCACCTGCTGAGAAATGTACAATCCTTTGAATAACACCAGTGTCTTGATAGGATTGTCTTGTTGAGCTGCAATCATCCATTAACATACATGAAGCACTTATTTTTTTCCTTCAGCACAGGGCACAGTGAGGGCCATTATGCTCTTGGGCTTCTGTCTGCCACATTCTCATAAAAGCAATATTCCAGGATGGCCTTGACAGAATCTCTTGAAATTTGGCACAAGTTTGACTCAAGGTCACTGGGACCTTGCAAGATACTTTTTTGGCAAAAACACAAACTTTAAACACAATTTTCTTAAATGAGTGATAGAATATAATTAATGCCAAATCGTTTTTTATATCAAAAGTCAAAAGCCAACTCTATCATCATGTTCTCTTCACTGATGTTAATCATCACCAAATGTCATTGGAGCAGACAGAGGATTTTATTGGAAATTATTGTAAAAATATTAAGAGCTTATATTATGTGTTTCACTGGATGTAATACATGCAAATGGAAGAATTATTTTCAACTCTAACATGAATCTTTGTACATGGATGACTACAAATGTAATGACACTACCAACCTCCTATAAACCTGATCCGTCTGTCTATATGCCATATGCATAGTTCGTGAAAGCCACCTGCAGAGCAGCATGTGGTGCTTCTCTCTGATGCTTGTTTCCAGCTGCAGCTTTGTTGAGAACTGAGAAATGAACAAAATGTTTTCTGTGATCTCTTATTCCTTTTACAGTCAATTCAACAAATGTTCTTGTGTTCTCTGAAATGTTGGCTTTGTTAATCTACTTTTCTCAGAAGTAAGTCCAGCAAAATCACAACTTAACAACATATGCCTTGGCCATCCTCTCAAATGTACAAACAACACACAGTATCATCATTTTTAATCTCTCCCAGAAAATGTTCCTGGAAGTTTTTAGTCAGAAAGTGAATTAAGACTATGTGTCAGTTTACCAACTGAAGCATTTTAACACACAGTTGGCTAAAATGTATATGAAATCTATCATGTTCACCATCTGTGTGCTTGCTGCAATTTTAGTATTTCAGGGTCAGGAGAGTCTGCAGCACTTTACCCAACAGCTGTGGAGATGTTTCACTCTTTCTTACATGTCATCTGGGAAACATTAATATTAAGTTTATGATTGTGTGGTAATGTTTGTGCCAGATATCTTGGCAAAGCACCCAATGGTTAGTGACACACTGCACAAAACATTGTACAATGTAGGGGCATGAGATAGTAGTCTGTCTGTCTGTCTGTCTGTCTCCTGCTGTGATGGACTAAGAGTTCATTCATAGTATTTGTTTCTATTATGGCGTTAATTCCTGTTTAACCAAACTGGTCCCCATTAAAAAATCTAACAACAATCTAAGGAAAGTGAAAGCCAGTGTTTTGATCTTGTGTGTCTACTTTGGTAAAACCATTCCTTTAGTTGCCAAGATGTTGTCTCTGATGAGGGCTTCAGTGAGTTTGTCTTTGGCATTGTTGCTATCTCTTATTCTCTCTATATGCCATACTTCAAAGTAACCTATTAATAGCTTTACCTGGAGGAACCAGGAAACAGCAGAGGCTATCCTGATGCTTTGTTGTTTTGTTTTTGTTAAAACTATCTACTACATTATGCATTCTTGCAATTATGCATGTTCTCCACAACCCGTCCAACCATTTGTGAATACAGCTGTGATGTATAATTACAGAAGATTGGGCATGTTAACAAAAAGTAATGCATTTCAACAATAGATTTGTTATTCTGAATTGCATAGTGAACCTACTTCAACCTCTAATTGCTATAATATTACATCGCAATTTAGGTTTGGATGGGTGTTAAAGAGCGGACTTGCCCATCTGCATTTTAAATACAGATAGAGATAAAGGATGCCAGTCTTATGCAGCCAGTAGTGACATCTATCAATCAGTGTGTTTACACAAATACACAGCTCCATAAAGAGACCCTGCTTTTCCCAGTGTACTGTACATTCATGAAAGTCCTCCTCGTATAGGCTCTGCTGCAACAAATGTACTTTTCTACAGCAGAACCCAAAACAATAAATAAATCAATAAATAACTTCACATTTTCTCTTCTTCCAACATGATGCAAGGACGTGTGAGCATTTACAGAATGTTTCATCCAGCTCTAGTACAACTAACACATATACGTGCAGCAGTAGCTTGATTTCTAACAATTATGCGTCTTCATTGAGTCTAGCCCCTCTTTTAGCTCTGGTGGTATCATCTCATCACCATGGCTTTTGGAAAATTAGGACTGCTGTGACCAGCCTGCTATAATGCTCGGGCATGGGATAGTTGATGAGTTGTTAATGCATATTTATGTTCAACTTGTTTTTCACAAAGTTAGCATCTCATGCAGTTGCATTCACAATCAGATCATATGCAACAAAGCCATTGCAGGTTTTTTTTAAATGAAGAATGTTTTTGATTGTCCTGAAGATTTAATCACTGTGATTCCTCTCAAGACAAGGTTGTTTGTTGTTTATGTGTATTGTAAAAGGTCCAAAACTTCTAACTATGAGAATCAATCCTACACTTTTCTCTGTAGATCTGTAGATCATTGCTTTGTTTGATAAGATAAAATTAATAACTTTACAATTGTAATTTTTCTGAACTTTTGCATTACTTTCAGGTCTTTCTGGTCATTAGCATTAGTAGATTGCATCATCTAACTGACCTCGTTCCAAATATAGTAACTTCTGGCTCCAAGTCAACATGGCTTCAAAGATTTTGAGAAGCTGAACTTTTAAGGCGCTCTGCTAAACACAATTGACTTATGAGTCCTCTCTCCCTAACTTTCTTTAAAAGGTCATTCTCCACTCCTTTTTAGTGTCAGTTGGTCTGGGGCTGTGGATACTGCCAAATTAAAGGCATTGGCCGCTGATGGCTCTAGTGCCCCCAGTTGGCAGCGGATGGTTGGTCACTAAGTAATGGTGAAACAATAAGGAGCAGAGGAGGAATGTGAGTAACGTGAGTAACGTGGATAAGTGGGCAGCAGCTTCTAGCCCGGGGCTCACAAATATGTTTATCTGGCTGAGCACAGGCTGCTTCGGGATGCTGCTGTGTGCCTGCTACAAAGCTAGCCTGTGTCGAGGCTCTTGTTGGATGATATTTATACCCTATCTGAAACATTGTGATAATTAAAAGAGCACAGCCATATATCCTGCTAGATGGGGTCCCCTAAATATACAGTATGTCCAGTAGCAGGAGTGTACAAAATTATCTCCAAAGAAAACAAAAAACCTGAGTAGGCTCTTGGCTCTTGTGTAAAATGATAAATTGTGTAAAATTTATCATGTTCAATACTGAACAATCTGCACAAAAGATTGTTCAGTATTGATTTAGCTGCATGTATCTTATAGGACAAGAAATGTCAAGTAAAGAAAAAGCAAACTTAACTGTATGACTGATTGCAAAAGAGAAACTGATTAATGAACTGACTTGTGTTGTTGTGTTTAATGCAGGTTGCAGGATTTGAAAGAGCTTGGGGAGCTCTCTCCACACTGGGACAACCTGAGAAAAGAAGTGATGAACCGTTATGGAGGAATCATCAGCTGCTACCAGGAGAATTTGGCTGAACTGGAAAAGACAACTGGTATGACTCCTTTTCACATGCATGCATAGAAAGGATAGTCGAGTTATTGGCTTCAGTGGTTTTGGATTGCATTGATGGTAGTTATAGTAGTTTAAATGTTTTGTGAAGCCCTAAGCGACTTGGTCCTGGTGCTGATTGAATCACAACAACCCTACGTCTGTCTGCTTAAGTCTAAAAGACCCAAACTCTGCCATTTATGTCAATGGGAAGCTTTGTGGAATGTGGAAGGTTTTTTCATTTATCTACATCTGCTGTCAGAGTTTCCATGGCAACATACTTTTCATCAGTGGCAGTGGAAAGGAATGCTTTTGTCCATGTGCTTTTCTGTGATGGGAAAATGTGAAAAACTAAATGTTACACCTAGAAACTGCCATACATGAGAGCCATGTGGTTACTAGATGTAGTTATTTATTCCATCTCTTACACAAATGACAGTTCCTCAGTGTGTCATATATATATGCATGTATTTTCTGCACATTGCAGATGTTTTACACAATAAGCCAAGCAGTTAGCTCAAATTTAAACAGAAATTAATCAGCATCTTTAGGCAGTGAATATGTTATCAGAGAGGATGTGCAGGAATACATCAGCCTTGTTTGGAAAGAATTATGCATAAAACACATGATCACACTGTAGAAATAATATGTGATACACACTATTCAATGCATTTTGTTTAAAAATTATCCTTACACTATTGATTTAATGCAGACATTATTTGCTAATAGACTGGCCAGTCACTTCCAATGTGTTTCTTCCTCCTCTTTAATCTCTTCCCATGCATAGTTCAGTGTGCTGCGCTGTGGACAAAAGAGCAGAATGATAACAGATTCATTTTACTCTAATCCCTATAATGAGATATTTGTCTCTGTTGCTTTCTGCTTTGGCCTGCTGATAAGACATAATGGTAGCTAAGCCTCTGCACTGGCTGCGTGAGCTCTGAGGACAGAAGAGGAGGGGTGGGGGCAACAGAAATGGATTATGTGGTGTTGGTCATTATGGCTCCTGACAAGTCCCTTGTGTGCTCCACATGCCGCAGTGAGGAAAGAGGAGCTCACGCTTTAATCCAGGCCTGCTTTAACTTCACAAAACAAGCCGTGTGTGCAAACGCCGCAGATTAATTACTGATAACAAATGTGTTTAAAGAGAGGTTGACAGGAGAGCTAATATGGAGGAGGTCGTAGAGTGTGGGCTGGTGGGTGCTGGGCAATATGATGACAAGGCGAGGGAGGATAATTATGGGAGGCTAACATAGTAAAAATAAAGTTTGGGTGCTCCACTGGAATCTATTAAATGTTTCGAACAAACTTTAGGCAAACCTAAAATCTCAGCGATAAATATATTTTTGTAATCAGAAAGATAATGTATAAATTAAATTTTCAGCAAACGTTTTCTCTATATCTTAAATAAAACCTTGATTAAACTTGTCTTGGCTGATTTAGGTGACATTCAAAAGCAAAGTGTGGTGATATTCCAACTTCAGAGCGAGTTCATTCCCAGGTGATCAGGTCACATTGTCTTACGCATACATCTGCTGCTTTTATTTAAGCAGAAGAATCAATAGTCTGTGCATGTTCATGGGTCAAATGAAGAGAAGTGAGATTGAAAATCAAAACGGGAGGTGGGCCAAACTGCAGGCATTAGAATAACAAATAAAAGACATAAAGCACTTTACTGGGGGGCTGTGTAATATGCAGTCCTGACGTTAACCTCCGGAAGCCCTTCAGCTGTGTATGAAAACTGTTTCTGCTTTATAAATGCATGTGTTTTTGAACATATCTTTGTGACTGACAGTAGAAAGTATTGCACAGATAGCAGGACATATACTTCATATATTACTTTCTCTGTAATGTCTGAATGAAAAAGATTCTCCCTGAGATGAGATTTATTTTATGTTTTGCTGAATATTTTTTACCTTTAAACATATACATTATTAATCACAGACATAAACTGGCTACAATGAATAACTGTAGAACATAACACACTCCTCAGGTCTTCTCAGGTTTATTCCAGCGCTTACACAGCATGCCTCCTGTCGGTGTGTTTATACAACCTTAGTGTGAATTGATTAAAAAGCCCTGCTGTGCTTTCAGCCGTGCAGGACCATGAAGATGAAACCCTCAACATGCTTAAACAGGCCTGCATAGATCCAACCACAACACACTTACAGGCCTCTGTTTTTCCTGAGCTGTACTGTACAGTTTGTAACCTTGCTGTTCCGTGCTGTTGCTGTTTTATTTTTTTCTCAGCACGTCCTCAGGCATCCAGGCACTTTCTAAAAGCATAGTTTATGTGTTGCTCGTCTGTAGAAGCAATCAAAGAGAACCTTAAAAGTGTCTAGGAGCAAAGGAAACCAACAAGAGTGGCCAGATGTTGGTCAGAACTGCTGGCGTCCAGATTTTCTGTCACATGGCCAGTGCACCTGGGCAAACAGATGGGGACTTGATATGGCTAATTCATCTCACCTACAACGGTCACTAGCTCGATTAGTGTTGTCCCTGGAGCTCTACAACTGACAGTGAGAGGCCACTGAGCAGAGATGATAGCCTCACGCCCTCCTCAGGAAAGAGCACGAGGTGTTGAGCTGCGCTCGGAGGACCAGTTACTAAATATGAACAGGAGGAGAATATGCACAGGCAGTGTGGAAGTCAAGAGTTTCTCAGCTAATGATCACATGGCCGCCCCAGTGGGACCTCTTACTGTGCACTCATCATGGCCTTTTATTGAAATAGATGGCATCTAGTGGACAGCACAGGTACAGGGCATACTACAACAACTTGCAATTTTTTTATTCAGTACTATTATTTTTTGTTCTTTTAGTGCTTGCTTTGTGAAACACTTCTGCACATGGAGACCAAAAATGTATTATTGATTGTGCTTTTTTGGCTTTTAAATATCACACCTGTCTGGAATAAGGATTCAGCCGGTTGCCTTGGGCCACACATGGGAGAACTACAGAGGACTAGATCAGCCAAGTGATAGTGAGAAAATGTAAGATCTCATCTTCTGTGAGCTGGATGCATTGGAGTTATAGCTTAACAAAGCTACTATTGGTAACTTAAAATATTAACAGTTTTTATCTGGTACAGTGGATGGGACATTATCACAAAGGTCATAGTTCCTGTTGTAACACTTTACTGTTTTATTGGGCCTTGAGGTATTTGTGTTATTTCTTTATATTATTTAATCTCAGTGTTGATCCTACTGAAGTCCCATGTTGCAATATAAAATGCACTCTGATCATCCCATTTCAATATACTCACTTGTTTCTGTCCATGTAGCTGACGTCTACATCATCTGTTTGCCTTCTTACTTTGACAAGTAGCAGCAAATGTTTCCACCTTAGTAAGAGAAGATGATTGATTTTCAGTGCTTGAAAATAATAAGGCACATTGCTGTCAGCGTCGACTGAGTCACAGACGTTATCCATTTTGAGTTAACACCTTTCAGCTCGAGTGGCTCAGCATTATGTGCAGTAATGGTGCTGCTGAGGATTTGTTTTCATGTTTGGACAAGCTGACAAATGTTTTTTTGAAAATCTGTAGCAGGTAAGAGCTCATCTGTAATCAGTGTGAGCGAGCATGTGTGTCTCGTGTCTGCTGTGGTGCTCATGAGAGTGGTTAATGAGCAGCAGGGACTCACTAGTCTTAACACAAAGCACATGAGCTGAGTGTTTGGACACATATGGCTTTAGTGTTCTGTAGTCTTTGTCACAATACTCGAATAAATTATCTCCAATTATCCTGTACATAAATCTGTCACATTACCACACTATGGACAGACAAAATCATTAAACATCAAAAACAGGAATTCATCTTCACAGGTCTGCTACAGAGGGATCACACTCCTCAGCCTCCCCGGAAAAGTCTATGCCAGGGTACTGGAGAGGAGAATGCGACCGATAGTCAAACCTCAGATTCAGGAGGAACAATGCGGTTTTCGTCCCGGTCGTGGAACACTGGACCAGCTCTATACCCTCTCCAGGGTGCTGAAGGGTTTATGGGAGTTTGCCCAACCAGTCCACATGTGTTTTGTGGATCTGGAGAAGGCATTCGACTGTGTCCTTCGTGGCGCCCCGTGGGCAGGGCTGGACTGGGACAAAAAAAAGGCCCTGGCATTTTTGCTCAGACCGGCCCACCACAATCGGTCAGACACAACCAACTAGTACACCATCCTTGTGGTCCCTGTAGATATGCATATCTACTGTTCCATTCCAAAAACCCCTACAAAGCTGAGAACTAAGTGCCATGGACCAGTGTACCAGTGCAAGTGGACCAGTGTACTCACTCTCTTGACAGACTCCTGGTGATCAAAGGTTCCTCCCTGTCTCTCTCCTCCACTGCTAACTCAACCTGGTTTGACTATACATAAGGACAGAGAGAGAGAGGATTACAATTATTTGGAAGCGTTATTAAAAGTACACTTAGCAAGGATCCATTTTGGTTATATAGTCCTGTATTCTTGAAGAGCAGGATTTCTAGATGGACAAAGGGCTCCATGTTATAAAAGCTAGTTAACCCTTTAGAACCCAATATAATGTGGATGTAGAATACTGCTAATTCTAAAAAGAAATGTTTTGTTTTTTTTCAATGAACCAGACAGCAGAAAAACTAGTTTACAATTGCAAGTATAGGCTACTTTGTTTTAAAGAGCACAAACCCTCTTTAATATGACACCAAACAAGATTTACCTCTCATTGTTGAGATACTCCTTAAAAAGAAAAGAAAACCAACCTATGCTACCAAATTACTCACACAAAACGTCCTAAAAATATATGATATTCATATTATTCACTCAGCGTAAATATTGCATATTAATGATGTTGGAAATTCATTAGAAACATGAGCAAATATCTACTTCGTTGAATATACAGCTAAACAAAAATATACAGCTTTCAAAATGCAAGGCGGGTTTTAATCCCCAAATAGCATGTGTAAATGTCTGATAAATCGTATTAATATTCTCCTACACAGTATTATATTATGTTAATATAAGACATTGTAGTTCTTCAATGTTTCCTTGTTCGTTCCGCTTTTATTTTGAAAACGGATCATTTTCTTCTTCGGATGTTTTCTGTGACGCTAACACTTCCTGCTGCTATCTCTTCGCAACGCGGTGATCACGTGTTGTTGGAAGGAGTTCTGAACTCTGAGAGTGCGTCGAGCTAGAAAGTTAAAATTAAAATAATCAAATGGCATCATTTACGTTTTTCTAGAGAAGGGCGTCACGGCCATTATGGGTATTAAAGGGTTAACATTAGAATAGTCCGCCAAAGTTGCAATTGAATAAGTTAACTCTGCTAACCTAGCTTATGCTGTGTTATTTGACTTTAGCTGACTGAGTGGCTAGTGCAGTGGGTGACAATCTGAATGGACTATATAATGGCAACAACGATTAAGTTGTCTTATTATAATATTCATTAATTTAGGTAAATCATCATCTTCGTCGTGGCCCACACACACACACTTTCCTCCTGCACCCGCCCTGATTAACACTCCCTCCCTGTTAATCATGTAGCTAACATGCTTACCGTTTCAATTACACTCTCCATGTTTCTGCAAAATGTCGTCAGGTACTACTGTAGGCTTGGATACTGAAGCTACAGCACTAAACATGTCTGTTATTTTTGCACATGTTGAGGCATCAACCTCTAGCATTTTTATTTTTTTGCCCTGCAACTTCTCCGCAACCGCACTTTAGTTTCTCCATCCTAAATCCACAGATTTCTGGCTCTGAGCCACTAACTGCATCTGACACAAGAAACAGAGGAGGAGGGGTGGAGTCTGTTAAGAGATGATTGGGCCAGCCCAGTGTCAGTATGAAAAATGAACCAATGGGCCGCTGTCCCTGCTTTATGGGCCGGTCATTGGCCAATTAAAAAAAAAAAAATTCATATTATATGGACCGGCCCCCAAGTGCGTCGGCCCACCGGGCATTTGCCCGGTATGCCAGATTACCAGTCCAGCCCTGCCCGTGGGGGGTTTTCTGGAAATAAGGGGTCTGGGGCCCTTTGCTAAGGACTGTCCGGTCCTTGTACGACCGGAGCAGGAGCTTGGTTCGCATTGCCGGCAGTAAGTCAGACCTATTCCCAGTGCATGTTGGACTCCGGCAGGGCTGCCCTTTGTCACCGGTCCTGTTCATTATCTTTATGGACAGGATTTCTAGGCGCAGCCAGAGGCCGGAGGGAGTCTGGTTTGGGGACCACAGGATCTCGTCTCTGCTTTTTGCAGATGATGTTGTCCTGTTGGCTCCATCAAGCCAGGACCTTCAGTGTGCACTGGGACGGTTTGCAGCCGAGTGTAAAGCGGCTGGCTTGAGGATCAGCACCTCCAAGTCTGAGACCATGGTTCTTCGTCCGAAAAGGGTGGCTTGTCCCGTTCAGGTTGGTGGAGAGATCCTGCCTCAAGTGGAGGAGTTTAAGTATCTTGGGGTCTTGTTCACGAGTGAGGGAAGGAAAGAGCGTGAGATTGACAGACGGATTGGTGCAGCTTCTGCAGTGATGCTGTCGATGTACCGGTCTGTCGTGGTGAAGGAGCTGAGCTGTAAGGCGAAGCTCTCGATTTACCGGTCAATCTATGTTCCTGCTCTCACCTATGGTCATGAGCTTTGGGTCGTGACCAAAAGAACAAGATCTCGATACAGGCGGCTGAAATGAGTTTTCTCCACAGGGTGGCGGGGTGCTCCCTTAGAGATAAGGTGAGGAGCTCGGTCACTCGGGAGGAGCTCAAAGTAGAGCCACTGCTCCTCCACATCGAGAGGAGCCAACTGAGGTGGCTCGGGCATCTGTTTTGGATGCCTCCTGGACACCTCCCTGGGGATGTTTTCCGGGCATGTCCCACCGGGAGGAGACCTCGGGGAAGACCTAGGACACGCTGGAGGGACTATGTCTCTCGACTGGTCTGAGATGGATGGAGGTCTGCTAATCAACAGCTGACTAACAGATAGTTATCTAGTGCAAGATTTTTCTTAATTTTTTATATTTTGTATGCACATTTCTTTCCCTGATTGTTTTGTTGCAACACACTTTTGACAAGAGCAAAGAAAAGTTTAATATTCAATGCAAAGTAAATATGCTTAACATAATTACATTTCACAGTCCTGGTGACAACATAATTGGCCACCTTACATTAATTGCTGTCACAATTGCATCAGCAAATTGGAAGTCTTGTTATAAAAAGGACGTAGCAGTTGAGAAAGCCGGATGTAGTGGTATGCTCAGATTTTGGGCTTATTACATTTTGGCAAGTTGATGCAGACTGCCAGTGCCTCTGACTGGAAGTGTAGGAGGAGAGTGGTGAGGACAGCAGAGAAAATCATTGGGACTTCTCTCCCTTACATCCAGGACATTAGACAGAAACGCTGTGTCATTTGTGCTTTTTTTTCTTGCTTGCTATGTTAGCTTATACTGAGTGGTTATTTTTACTAATTATTTTGCACTAGTCAGACTTAAACTCTGTTAACTGCAGGAAACTATAGGTAATCACTTCTCAGTGGCTCAGTGGTAGAGCGGTTGTCCCACATCTGGAAGGTTGGCGGTTCGATTCCCGCTCTCCCCACAGTTCATACTGTGTTGTGTCCTTGGGCAAGACACTTAACCCACCTTGCCTCCAGTGGTGTTCCAGCTGTAACATTGGTGAATGGAAGCTTAATATAAGTTGCTTTGGATAAAAGTTTCTGCGAAATGACTAAATGTAAATGTACCCACTTAATATTTATTAGTCTGCTGTATATTTATTTTACTATGTTGAGGCAAGGTTCCAAAATCCTGTTCTGTGTACATTCGGTTGTATATCTGAATGACAATAAAGCCTGTCTAAGTTTAGATAGCAAGACAGTTTGAGGAGGAAGTTCTTGGAAAGGTATTTAGACCACATTATTCTGCATCTTGTTCTGTTTCTAAATATGTTTTTTTTTTGTGGACTCTTTTTAGGATTTATGTGACTGAACAGTAAGTTGGCCTTTGATTTTGGCTATACAAATATAAATGTCAGGGCAAATTATGCAAGTGTTTGATTTCACAGTGTTTGTTCTTTTTTGGCTTTTGTTCATTCCAGTAAACCTTTATTTAAGGTAAATAACCTCTACCAGGAAATATCATAACACTTTCAATGGGTTCTGCCGCTTTATTGTTTTCGAAAGCCGATGCTCATTTCATAGAGTCTCATCAGCGCCATTTGCATATTTTGGTTTGAGAAGCAACTTCAAATGTCAAATTGTGGCTTTGAGCAAAGAAAGACTATCATTGGTTTAGAAAAAAAAAGTGTTGATTTAAACCAAATAATTCATTATTCATTCAGTATTCCACACCAAAAAGATTGTAGAAGTTATGGGTCACAGTAATCTGTAATTTCAATTATAATACAGCATCTACACACAAACCATTTTCAGGCCTAATAGATGTGTATAAATATGTCAACGTTTATTAAGTATAAAATATTGGAATCATAATTAAATCCTAATTGGTTTCATTTGTAAATGTGCCCCTGTTTATGACCTAACCGGCAAAAACTGTTGAAGCTATTATTTAGATTTGGTACACAGTGTGTGCTCATTAACTGACCATTTACTGAAAGAGGAGAGAGAAGGATTACACTCTTTGTCACCATTTCTCTCTAAATGTCGGGTGATTAAGTTATTCCAAACCTTGCACATTCACAAAGTATAATTGAATCTACACTAGAGTCAGTTCTCCAGCCTCTACTTTAAATGGATTTTAATTTAAAGCCATGTACTTGTTCATTAAATAAATCACAATTTATTTGATGTAGCAAGATATTTCTCTTTTTATTCCAACATCAAAGAGTACAGTTAGACATTAGTTCCGTTTATTATATAGCGCCATATCTAGTGAAAGGCATCAACACAATAACAGCGCAATAAAATTAAGAGCCATAAAACCCAAGTATGTCTGGAAGCTATTGTTCCAGCTGCAGCAGATGTTAGAAAGCCTTGTATGCCCATCCAGTGGATATGTTTATGTATGTTTGTGTCTTAATGTTTAATCACTACAATGTGTACAATGTGTTTTTCAGGGTCATTCAAGCCAAGCTGCTGCAAAGCTGAGAAGTCACTGGAGTTCATCCCAATAAACCTGCACACACAGAGAATGCGAGTGACCTGCCCGAGAAAAACAGGTACGACATCGCTGCAGGACTTTTATTACTATATGATTTAGCAGATTCATAGCAGACTAAGGGTCAGAAAGGCCCCAGAGGTTGCTTTGTGCAACAATTAGCTCAGAGAACTCAAGACAGACACAAAGTGGACACAGGCGAATAAGGCAGCTGGAAAATATAATAAAGCATGCATTTGGAACAGTGGCTTCTTAAGTCAAGATAATACAAAGATATGAGGCAAAGTTTATTATTTATTTGAGTTTTTGCAAATATTTGAATGTTTTAAGACAATAAAAGCATTAATTCTGCCACATAATATTCAAAGAGGAAAAGTGTTCTGTGTGCCATGACACTTTTGAGATAACAGAGAAAATGTGTGCCACATGACATTAGTGCATCGTAGAGTTCTTTGAAAGTTCTTTGGATACACGCTTGCTGTACGTCCAGGGTCATTCAGAATGAACTCATCCATGCACTGATGGCACAATGTCTGTAAAAATGGAAATAATGAGAGATATAATATGGCAGACACGTCCAGGTTGAGGCCACGTTGGTTGTCACCTGTTGTTATCTGTGGGTCATACCCTCCATCTGTCAGAAATCCTCCTTGGGCTTAGACAGGCCGTCACCCCGGCTGAAAGGTGAACGTTTACTTGGCCTCAGAAAGATAGACAAAACACTAATTAAGCCCCCTGTGTTTATTTTCTTTTTGAGGGATGGGGGGTAGGGATTTGTCTGTCTGCTTAAAAGTCCCCTGAAACTGTCTTATCAATGACCTGAGTTCTATTCTCAACTATGCATGATCAAAAGATAAAGTGAGACAAAGCTTGACATTAATCATCAGATAGAAACATCGTACTGCTCTACCGCTGTTTTGCTTTGTCATTTTCTGCAAGAGCTCAAAAACTGAGGGAGAGGGACGTTTTCAGTTGACTGATAGACACTGATAATTACCCACCAAGGATCCAATTCACATTTTGACTCTTTTCCAAGAGACAGCCATTATTTAACACATTTGAGAGTGTGTGTGTGTGTGTGTGTGTGTGTGTGTGTGTGTGTGTGTGTGTGTGTGTGTGTGTGTGTGTGTGTGTGTGTGTGTGTGTGTGTGTGTGTGTGTGTGTGTGTGCGCTAAGGTTTAATAATAATAAAAGTACAGATGCTAATAATATAAAGCACAATCCTAGAATATGAGTAATGACTTGTATCACACACCATTGATGATCACCATATGCATAGGCAGAGTTCTCAACACAACCCTTGGCGGCATTAATGTTTGGTGAGGTTTAATAACGTTATGGAACATTTTGGATAATTGCAACATGCACCTGCAGTATACACACATGTACACAAAAGGACTGCAACTTGTTTACAACCTGTTCTCTCTGATGGAGCCCAATATTAACACGCAGGGTTGACCATACACCACACTTACACCCCCAACACTATTGAGTTAGTCAGTTTAGACCCTGTTAGTTTTGGTTTTTTTCATAGAGAGGTTGGGGCATTCCAGTTGAGTTGAGTTATGTTTACAAAATGAACATATTTGTTAAGGTTACAAGCAGGGAGTGTGGGTTTTGGCTTCCTGTTTACTTAACTTAAATAGACATAATTGTGTCCACCTCAATATCTGTGGTAAACTTACATTAGCATGCAGAATGTCTGGTTCATTTTTAAACATTAAAATCAGGGAATAAGAGACTGCAGTCTGTCAGGCTCAGAAGACATCTGATGTGGCAGCTCAGTGCAGCTGAGTCTCAGCTACAGTCAATTGCTGTATTTTTCAGTTGATTTTTTGACATGATGTATTACCCTAAGTTTGGCTGGCAATCAACTCAACGACACCAAGCTATTCATTTTCATTTAGCCTATTGAACATCTAGCAAGAAAAGGAAATCAGGGGGAAAAAACACTTTGAGCCAAAAACAGTGGGCATTAGTTTTGCTTGAAATAGCTGTCTTCAGTCTTGAAAATCACAGCTGAGAGACATTTCCAACCTAAAAAGCCTCATTTCGGCTACACTCTGTGGAGTACATTGTTCAATGCCAATTTGGGTCTGGAAACAGGACACTTTGTCATTGCTAAACAGGATTAAGGAATGGGTTAAGTATGACTTATAACCACTCATGTTGACTGCCACAATCAATTCCCTCCTTCAAACATGAACCGTCTCAGTATTCTCAGTGTTTAAGCATTGCAAAAAGAATGATGTGAGTGGGAGAGCAGGCAAATCAAGCACAAATTGGCCATTGTGCTTGATGTTCTGAAACCTGCCATTGTATCTCAGCGTACTTGTGCTGCGGGAAGACCAATTAAGGCAACTTGGACATCTGAAACCTCCAGGGGCTAACCGTGTGGCGGACAGGGAGCCTTGTGGCAAGACACAAGGATAATTAATGGAAGAAGCAGTGGGCAGCAGCAAAGCCCCGTCAAACCACTGTTTAGACTATTGTGTTAAGGGACGGGCGCCTGTTGGTCACAACGTCATTCACAGCTCCGCAGCAACACTCGGAGCTGTGTTATGTCATTAATTTTTATTTTGACCAATTTTTCAAACAGGATGTCTGAACTGTTGCTCTCCCCAGAGTGTTCATTAGCTGACCTGGCACAAAAGCAAACCAAAATATTCACCCCATAATCCATCCCTTTTCCCTCTGCTGTGTTGTTCTGATTTAATTGTCAGTCTCGTCCATTACTCATTCAAAACAAGGCCTGCTGTAAGCACCTCTGCGCCCACCCTGTGAAGTGTTTATTTACTTTTGACGACGCAGGGAAAATTGGAAAGAAAGGCAGTGACATTGGCCGTCCTTCTTGTCCAACATGGGACCGGTGCTACGATAGGACCAAAGGTAGCTGTGGGGCAGTAATGCAATACAGCCACGACATAAATCAGCCTCAAACTTCCAAGCCTATAAGCATGTACACTGGCACCAGAGTGCAGAATAACAGCATTGCATGGTTAAGTACAGGGCCTACATCCCTGTTGTACAGCTACGTAAATCCACTAGCAACAACTCCAAACAAGTACTGTTTGTTTTATCTGGACAATATTGCTAATATTATTGCAATTTATAGGTCCAACTTCTGTTTTGATAAATAACTACTAAGACATTATATTTTTCGCTGCCATCTTGGTTTGCAAAAACCTAGTGAACAGATAAACAGTATGTGGCTAAATATACTGCTGGGGCTGCCAGGTGTTGGGAAACATGAATATAGTGTAGGTTACACAATTTGTTATTATCATCGGGGTCAGGTGTAATGTTCACTTAAGGGCTATTGCTACTTAGCAAACTATAAAGCAGCTTTACAAGTGGTGTGCAGTAATATTAAGCCTTGCTGATGCTGCTCCTGATGTTATCAGGATGGTTTCCATTAACCAAAGGGGCTGGACAAACAAAATGTAAAAAATGGATATGCTGATGGCGTATGCCAACCATGACAAAAACAGTTCCATCAGTTTAGTGATGCATTGGCTTTTTTTAATGATGCCTTCTCCATTTTATGCTAATTATTTTTATATGTAGTGTTGTACTGTATACATGCATGTTTTCTATCTTTTAGACTATGTAGTGTACTGATTATGATGTAATAAGAAATATTAATTTATTAATATGGGTAAATTATCAACTAATATTTTTATTATCAAAATTATTTCCTCGCATGGAGGCACCAAAATATACTGTAGCGTACGAGGGTATGTTTGTATAAACATATAGGAGATTAATTTTAATAATTTTAATTAATTTTTTATATTAATATTAATTCATTAAAATTATTATTTCTGATTAAAAGGGGCACCACCCTGGTTTTTTTGGAGAAACTGTTTAATCTAGTCTCATTAATCTTAAAGGAAGAGAATTCTTCTTGTTTTCGAACATTTCTTAAATATAAACAGAGAAACATTAATGTCTTTTATGGTATTTTATTAAAAATTACACAAATCGATAATGGTCAATAAAAGGGGAACATGGAAAGGATAAACACAAAAAGGGATAAACACAGGAATAAATACAGGGATAAATATTTGCTTTCAGATGGTTTGTAAACCAAAGGAATGTTTAGGCCTGTTAATCTAAACTATGGAAACTAAATCAAAGTGGCTTTTAACGGAGAAGGGGATGGAGATTTTTTTATTTAACGACACCATGGCTCTTGTGTCACGTGCGGACTTACTCTGTAGTCAGTGGGGCTGCCTCGGTTAGGTGGGTCGCTATCAGCGGTCCGGGCGTCCTGAATGTTCTCCAGAAAGTTCGTCGCTTACTGATGAAGCGTTCCACACCAAGGATGCCGTCGCGTCCAGAGGGTTTGCAGCCCGGGGATAGAGAGAGGCGTCTGGTTGTTGTCCAAAGCACCTGGGCCTCCGTGTACCGTTTAAAAGTTTGAGGTTGTGCAAGTCATTGCGATGTCCATGAAAGAGTTCTTAGCTGTTGCTGGTTAAGACTTGCTTCTGCGCGCGCTCTTTTGGGAAAGAGCGGACGCTTTAGCAGGCACGGTCTTTAGAACAAAGGAAAGTTTACTCGTGCTTACACGAGGCTCGAAGCTTTGGCCATGGTTGCCGGGACAGGGCGGTCCCCGCAGGGAGCAGATGGTCCGTAGACGCAGGGTCCGACGAGACTGGAAGCCAAGAGGCAAGAGAGTGATTTTTGGCTAGCAGCCAGCTTTTATCAACTTTGAGCCGTGTTTTGACCATTGTAGAAGTCTGTTTTCAAAGACACTCTGGCCGTCCTTTTAGTCTGAAAGAAAACAATGTTAACCCAGTCCTCTTCCAGACTTTAGATACAAGCTTGTCTCTGAAGGCCTCTGGCAATGATAGAAAAGACAGGACAGTTAATCCGTGGGGATTCCAAGGGTTGTTCTGCTACAACTAACTTAGGTCCCAGTTAGGTTAAGCTGTATTCCTTTTCAATGTTTTCTTATATCTTTCCGGTTGTTTTGTGACCCTACAAATAAAGGTATTGGTATAGGTAATCGAGAATTACAGTAATTATCATTGTCTATGAGACACAACTGCATTTTTATTTTTTTACAGATGCTCTCTATGACATTATCACAGTTGGTGCTCCTGCTGCCCACTTCCAGGGCTTCAAGTGTGGTGGTCTTCAGCGTCTTCTGAGCAGATATGAAGCAGACAAAAAAAGGTATGAACCTCATCTCTTTCAAATACTGATTTAAAGATTCAGATTCAGAATTCACTGATCACTGGGTCACTAGCTTGACATTGGTCACAATGACAGCAACTGACACATGTACCTGGCATGCCGACTGGATTTTGCCATGCTGAATTCAGACTGGAACTGTGCTGCATCTGACAGCTCAACTTGACTGGAGACATGAGGAGTGATGGAAAGGAGCTGTTGAGTCTGGAGTTCTTTTCATGTGAGCCTTTTTTACTGCTGAAGTTGTCTGTAACTTCACTCTGAAAACACACAACTTTTGAGAAAACCTCAAGCCATTTAAACTCAAAATTAAAATGAGCTGAAAATGGTTAGAGCAGCTTGTTTTGAATGCTGGAAAATTTCAGCACTTTCCACAGTAAAAAGATGTATTTATCAAATTAGTGCCAATAAAGTAAACACTGGAATAACGAACTGTATTTGCTTTGAAGTGGAGCTCCAACCGTTACATTGACTTTTGCTGAGACCAAACTAAATATAGTTTTATCGTTTTTTTCTCACAGACACAGGGGGAGTCTCAGATTGGATTTAATGTTTGATTGACTTGAGTCTGTGGCTAGTAGCAGTTCACGGCTTGATAGCTTGATAGGAACAATATGTTGTGTGTGTTTCCTTCTCTATTGGAGCTCCAACTACACTCACAGCTGAGTGAACAAAATAAGACCATGCCACTATGACTCCCCACTCCAAACATACTCACAAAGATGATGAACTGTATATGCACACGTGGAAAAGGCTCTCTGGGGCTCCATTTCCATAGTCATAGACCCTCAAACCTGAGATCAGCAGTTTCCTGCAAATTGTGCTGTCTTTGCCCTTTGAATGCAGCATGTAGGTGTGTGTCACAGGAGTTCAGTATGTGGTCACTTGAGTGATGCCAGAAGAAATGAATGGTGATTTTTCCCAAAGCTCCCCATAGAGAGCAAAGTCATTACAGACCATGCCAGATCCAATTAGTTACAGAGTTTTCAGCTCAAAAAAGAGGGACGAGGGGTAAGATGGAGAAGGCCGAGGTGTGGGTATAAATTGGATAAGCTGATGGGAAAATAGTTGGGGCCTTTGCTGATAATAAAAAATAAAGAATGGACTTCTTTACGCTGAAGTGCACAAGTGAATTTGCTGAAGATGGTCAGTTTTATCTGCTAGCATGAACTCTGATAAGGTTAGCATATTTTTTCGGGAATCCGCTCAAGTGAAATAGTTTTCTTTGAACAAGAGATTACACAAAAAATCCCCTGGGAGCAGAGCTTTTTGTTTCATATTTGACTTAGCTAATGACTCACTGTAGCTTAAATTTTCCAATTTTACGCCTGGCTAACTAACAGTGTCCCTGCGCTCAGCCTTATCCATGTCTGACCTGGACTGCAGTCATTTGTCATTCTTCATCAAAAATACGAATAATAAATTTGAATTCTTCAGTTGCATGTTTACTTTAAAACGGGCAACATTATTTTACCTTTTAATGGCCTTAATATGCAGGCTCTAAACATCTGTGTAAATAGTTGGCCTTGAAGGGTGTGTTTATGTGCAAATATGAAGTGCTAGTTAAGTGTAATCCAGTTGAAATTCACTTAATTGCACAGCAAGACAAGCCTATTCCATGAGACCAAAGAACCGTGTGTGTCCGTCCACACAGCTTATTATCGCCCCACTATGTCTCCTTCCCTTTTCAGTACCAGCCTTTTGTAATCACTTTTGATTGAAACAGGAACAATCACCAAGATTGGAGACTTAGCTATTCAATGGGATATTAATTCATCAAAGAGAAGACGTGAAAGGGTCGAGGAAGGGAGAAAAAAGGAAAAACCTGAGCGCAGAGGTGTTACCAGGAGGGCAATAAAAGAGCTATTCGTCTTTGTTCCCTGGACACTGGCAGAGAGGGAGGGGGTTCTATCCAGATCCATTAAAACCTGCATCGGCCCAACTTGGCAATGACCAGAGTATGTGATGTAGTTTGTCTCTTAGGATGGGTCAGGAAAGAGTTTAATCAATAGCTACACTTAGTATTCCTCCAGAAAGCCTGTACATGCTCACACAGGGCAAGAGCATTTATCTTTCATTAATGCATGCAGTCCTCCTTAAATGGCTGTTTTAAAAGTCACTGGATTTTTATCCGTTTTTAATTGAACCCTATAGACATAGCTGAGGATTTGCTGAGGTGGTCTAATCTTTCATTAACAGCCTCTTTTGAATTATTCAGCTATTTTGCATAATGATGCATCACTTTTTTCAGGGACAGGTTTTGTGTACCCAGAGCACATTAACGTTAATTTCTTTTACCTAAACTAATGGTGCACAGGTGTCTTAGTGGTTCTGCTTGAATGTGACACATGTTAAATGTATTTGTTGTCTGTCTAACTTAGAGTATGTTCAGTTAAAATTTGTAATGGTAGACAGACTTTTTGTCAGGTCAGCTGTTTGAGTCAGTGCTGCAGCTATAAAACTCCTCTCCCCACATGTCTTTGAAACCCTGCGACTCTAACAAAGAGGGAGCCCTATCATTTGGCCATGTCTCTTGTTCAACTTGTACTGCCCAACTACAAATTTCTGGGACACTGAGCAGTTGAAAGTACATTGTTCACACTTAATAGAGTCTCTTGGGGCTGGAGTTCAATTGAAATGTGGTGACCAGCATGTTGTCCAACAGAAATAGCGCCTTGGAGAATGGCTGTGTGTGCTGGGGACAGGACTTTGGCTCTGACAGGGACCGCATGCTGAAGGACAGCAGCTTGTTAGTTGTTACTGCACTGGACTCGGCCTGCTTCAGCTTCTCTGGCTGATGGAGGGAGATGCTGGCAGTCGCCTTTAGGCTTATCTGGTCTAGGATCAGTTTCCAGCTTGTGCCTCATTTATTGAGGAAAGCTTTGGCGGTTATACTGAGAGGGGATGGCAGATCAGTGCCTAGTGGAGGATGCAGGGTTGGGCGACAGATGGAGTTAGGTAGTTAAAAGAATCTGGGCAGAGATAAGCTCTTCCACTGTGCATCTGTAGCACTGTGTGTTTTCTCTCTGTGGCAGTGGCTTGGAGAAGGAACTATGATTACAGTTTGCTGTCTACATGACGAAGCAGGCTTTGGCAGTCACCTGGAGTGCTGCAGGGCTCTCTGCTGACGTAGCCGCATTTTACTCCCGCTGGCCGTCAGCGGCAGGCCGCAAGCTCTCATTAATTTCCTCTCCACTATTAATTAGCCATGTGGCAGAGATTCTTGCTTAATTAGGCCACTGGGCCCAGTGGTTTTCCCCCTCTCATTACTGTTATTACCAATTCCTATTGATCATTTAGGAAAACCAAGGAGGAAGTTTATTGTGGACACTTATTTTAGTCATATCTGTAAGTTCACTGGAGTCTCTGTCTAGACATGAGTTCATGGTAAAGTGGTATTCTTATTAAGCACCACTTAAAGTCTGAGCACATGGCTGGTTGCTCTTATCAGGATATTCAGTATTCCTTTCCAACCTCTGACTTTAAATCCATAACAATAAAGAGCAATCATGTGATGAATCAGAGTTCAAGTTCACAGAACAATGAGATATTTGTTGTGCAACTTTGTGGCAGTGGCTGTATTTCTATGGCTAGAGGCGTGTGGCAAACATGGAAATGAGGTGATAGAAGAAGAATTCATTATCACACATTAGGATTGAGTGTCCTGCTGGAAGCCTGTCCACCAGCATTGCCCTCTTCACAGTAAAGTTGCGCTGTCACTGTGCAGTCATGAGGCGGTTCACCCACAGGGAAACTTGTATTATCTCACAGGAGGCTGAAAGTTGCAAGTGCAAAAACAAACTAGCATAAATATATCCTCAAGGTCGAACAATGTACTGTCTCTCAGTAAAAGCAGAAGCGTAGTTTGCAAGAGTGTGTTCTTGTTCCCACAATGTAAAAGTACATCTCTTATTACTTGTTAAAAGTTAAAAATTTCCATGGAATTTAAATTGATGGTATTAAATTTTAATGAAGTGGACTATGGTCTACATTTCTTTGTGAAAATGTATTCTTACGTCACCTTTCACTTTACGTTTACATTGTTAATCATGACAGTATGAACTAAGGACACTTGTTTGGGCACATCACTCATAGAGACTATTGACAAACTTGTTTTATACAGTGTTGATCATATAAAAGGGAAAGTCTCATATATGCACACTGTTGTGAATGAAATATGGAGATGGAAGATTTACTCTCTTCCATGGAAGCGCTGTCATAAATTGAAATGGGGTTGCAATTTCATATGCCTGCTGGAAGAAATTCTTTATGGTAGTGTTACTCGTGATAGGCACTTGTTTGTGTATTTTTTGGGGGTTGTTTCTGTCTTCCCTCATAACCATCTTATTTTCCCGAATGAAACCCCCCAGTTTTATTTGTCCTTTTTAAGACAATAAGTGAAATTAAAAAGGCAAGATGATTTTTTGTTTTTCTGTTTTTTATCATTTGTGGATGAAGAAAAAAACATGACTACTAGACTAACACCATGGTTGTTTACAACAAATGTTCATTTCTGTGTGTGTTACGTGTATACAGTATATAATGAGTCTCAAAGGCCTATAGACATACATATTCATGGCCTCAGAGTGTTTACTCAATCCATGGGGGGCAATCGTTTTTCCTTTAGTTAGAGTTGAACATTCAGTACAAAATGCTGCTGCACCATAACACGCACTCTAATAACTAACCACTGTCATGGCGTCTGCATGGCCTGTTTTAAAAGGAACATGATGAAAGTGTTGTATTCTGATTTTTTTAAATAAAAAGCTTTTTAATCAAAAATAAAGTGTCTGTGCCAAAAAGGAGAGTGTTTTTTGAGTTCAAGTGTGCTGTAAGTCTGCTTGAGGTCGGGTCCTGTCAAACCCCAGACAATAACAGGTGCAAGGATTTTATTTATTAATATATCATGTGATACAATGACACTATAAGCTACTTTGCCACAGGGTTAATCCACTCTTCTCTGACACATTCACAACAAAGATAAATACAAGGAGCCCCACAAATCTTATTTATTTGTTGTACTGGAACATTTTTAGCCTGGTGCATTTTTAGTCTCTCTACCAGCTTTATCCCAGGGTTTACTTCTTTCACACCAAGGAACCCTGAATAAATTCTTGGTAACTTATTAGATGGAGACACAGAATTATGTCTGTTTGGACAGTGTCTGTACCTGCATTGAGATATAAACTTTTAACAGAGGTGGTTTTAAATAATAGCTATTGTTGTTGCATTCACAGTTCTTCTGTCATCTTCCCTTTTGCATAGTTTGGTGTCTTAGTAGAACTGTTTTGGACTGACAGCAATCCTGATGAAGCAATTAAAGTTTCTTGCTTTAGCCAGCCTTCGAGAGGATCAATTCTGTCCTCTAGCATCAGGTGGCAGATCCCAACATTCATTATTGCCCGCATAGACTCCCTAATGGGATTGGATTTGTACTTATGAGTCAACAGGGCTGTTATTGAATCTGAATCGCTGCAGCAATTGTGTCCTTGTGTAACAGTCTTCTTTTTTTTTCCTTTATATCTGTTGTGTTATGTTGTAGTGGTCCAGGATATTTTCTCATAATATAGTTAGATAAATAGAATCTCACAGGGGATGTAAGGGTTTTAGGCATTGTTGTTGTAGATTAATATTTGAATATATTAATATATTGTATTCTGTGGTTGCAATCTATGATGTATTGTTAGAAGTGGTCAGAACAGAACAGGACAGTGGTTGGCAGCCAGACATGGTGGTGGTGTTTCCTTGTGGTCGAGGGTTTAAACTGTTTGCCCTGTGACTCCCTCTCACTTAGCCATTCCTTTGATTAGCTTCGAGCTTATGGGTGGTCATCCTCCTGGGGACTCATCAGCTTTAATGACAAAGCCAGGATTTAAAGTTAGCCTGTCTAACACATAGTAAGCGCCTGGTGCCTACTATGGTTTAATCTCTTAAGTCCTTTAGATTTAACACTAATATACCAAGTACTATGCTTGAGGTAAAATGCTGCAGTGAAAAGTGTTACCCCAGTCCTTTTATACACGCCTCTCCACTTTGTGCTCCTTCTTTCTTGTGTCAATTAAACCTCCGGATCTAGCTCTGGGGTCTGGCCTAGATGGAGGCTTGCAGGGCAGACTTGAAACTAGCCTGCGAGGGTTGCAAATGACTGCCTCGTTCTACTCTCCAGCTGATGGCAGGAAGTCTGCGGAAATTCAATTCAAGTTATTGTAACTCTTACTCGCTGAGAGTGTTTGATTGAAGTCATTTGCCTTGAATCTATGAACTGACGAAAGGTGTTTTTGTACCAGATTAAATGAATCCCTAGAAATTAATTATTCATAAAGTGAAAATGGGTTGACGTGAGAACGCAGCTTGACACGTCATGCTGAGAACCTACAAAGCACTGCCTTTGTCCATTTTTTTAACTCCAACAGCAGCACACTGTTGAAAATTGGTACGACACCCTGTAACACAATAGTCAGCCATCATTGCATTCTGATTTAGTTTCTGAGTTATCAATGCAAAATCCCATTCAACAATCCAGTATGTTTGAGTGTTTTAATGTAGATTACATCAACACATTTGTTCAGCGTTGTCCCTGTTCAGTAAATGCATATCTATTTTTTTGCACACATACCGAATGTAGGATTATGTCATACATGTACTTAAAGAGAACCTCTATCTCAGCCTCAGACCGCTTTCTCACTTCTCACCTAACACCATTATCAGAATCATTAGTCCGGCCTGTCACATAATCAATAGTATAGATTTGCAAATATATACCATATTAACACTGTTGCTATCTTATTACTGTAGGTATATTCCTCATTAGTCTGTGTTGCATTGCTGCTGTATTTTCTCGTGTGTCTGTGCCAGTGTGATCTTGGCTGTGGGAAGGATGTTAAATAGTGACTTTCTTTTTTTTCTCTCCCCCTCTGACCGTTTGCCAAATGTTTTTTGGCATTTCCATATAAACAACAATAAGCTAAACTTGTGTTGTGTGTTTACATTTTCAGAAAAAATACATATGGGACAGTTTTTATTTTTATGTTTTCTATGAGCATTAATCTTAGGCCTGAAATAAAAGCGGCTGCTGTTAAATGTGAATGTGTTTTTTATCTTTCCCTCAGTTTCAGCACTGCCTACCAGTGTATCTACTACTCCCCAGAGCACACAGCCAAAGCTCAGGAGGTGCTCAGCTCCATGAGCCTCCTCCAGCCGCTCATCACAAGCTTAGCGGAGCAGCTCCTGCAGGCAGCCCAGGAGCACTCGTCCCCCGGACTGAGGGAAGCCCTCAAGAACCTTTCAGACAAGGTACTGCTCTCTTCTGTCTCTTCTTTAAATTTCACTTGGCTACAGGCTGATTGACTAAATGTTATTTACATTTACATTTATTCATTTAGCTGACGCTTTTATCCAAAGCAACTTACATTGTTCTAATGTAATTACCAGTGTTACAGTCACTGGGGGCAAGGTGGGTTAAGTGTCTTGCCCAAGGACACAACGACAGTATGAACTGTGGGGAGAGTGGGAATCGAACCGCCCACCTTCCGGTTGAAAGACGACCACTCCACCCACTGAGCTACTGCCGTTATACCTCATCTGGAAAATCTCCTCAATTAATCTCAAATTAATAAATTCCGTAAAGCTGAAATTTCACTTTTGTTATTTGTTTGTTTGAGATAAAAAAGTGTTCCCTTGGATAATTTGCAAGGAGGCGTATTCAGGTGGTGTGTTGGCTTCATTTTCAATGTTTACCCTCTCAAAGGACAATTGTGGCGGAGTACCAGTTCTGGTAAAAATCAATTTTGTACAAGAGGCCTTTTTTTTCCTCAATATAATGTTCCCAACTTAATACTAGCCAACACTTCAGTCCATAAACTCACACAAACAAAACCGGCAACCTTGGGAAAATCCATAACTCATGATAAAAACGCCAAACTAACAAAAGGGAACAGCAGCATGGAGCTTTATGGAGTTGAGGCATTTTTATCAGTATAATTAATGAATTACATCTGGTGCTGTCAGATTGCAATCTGTTGTGGGAGAGATTGTTTTTGCCACAGTGGAATAGAGCCCAATCAGCCTTCTTAATTGGTACATTCGCTCTGTCACCACTTCTTCTCATCCTTGATTAGACGTGCACACATTGGCCAAGTAAACCCCTGGCCTGGTCAGCACAAACTGTTCACTGATTAAAATCTCTGTGCGTGCGTGCGTGCGTGCGTGTGTGCGTGCGTGCGTGTGTGCGTGTGCGAGCGTGTGTGTGTGTGTGTGTGTGTGTGTGTGTGTGTGTGTGTGTGTCGGAGAGAACACATGAATGAACCTTAACCGTATTACCGTCATAGAGGGACAAAGCCTGTGGACATGAACATCAGATGTCATAGATTTCTCTGCACCATATTTGGTAATCGGTTCTGTAAATTGCTTCTACTACAAACACAGATGTTCCCGGAGATCACGGTTGATCACACATGAACACATCTGTGCACATGGTTAGTGGGGCTGTCAGAATGACATGTTCATTTTGATTAATTAGTCAAAGAGAATAACATCAAATTAGGTATCAGATTTCACAAAGACTCAGTTAATTAAGATGAAATGTAAAAAACCTCTGAGGTCAATTAATAACAATGATACCAAATGTAAATGTCACAAGCTTCATCTACCTTATAATAATAAATACTAACAACCTTTTGTACTGCACTTTGCGGTGAAAGTGCTTTGCAGAATAGGAATAAAACAAAAACAGACCGAATACAGTAATACCACTAAAGATGCAGTTCTCAGTCTAGAGGGAGTGTATTTACTGCTGTTAACAGCTGCTGTAACGCTACATGCAGCATCAACCCAACATTAAAAATGTTAAAACACATCAGCTGAGACAGTAAAATGGATGTCTTCAAGGTGAACTGGCATCTCATAAAAACAATTGAACAGAACTTAAGCATCGGTGTAATGTCCTGAACTAAAACACTGAGATTTTGAGGTTGAGATTTCTGCCCTAGCTCAAACAATAGTGTGTAGTAGTACTTGTTGTGTCTTGTGCCGAGGAGGGCAGGAGACTCAGAAAATGAAATCCAGAGAGATGTTCAATTATATCCCTTTGTCCCAACTGATAAAACCTTACAGCTTCCAACTGAGTTAAACTAGAGAAGCAGAACTTAAACACAAGAAAAGCACATAAGACCGCTTTGATTGAAAAGATCTTCCTTGATGTTATGAAATTATGATCCCATAACACATATTTACTACAAAAAGCCTCTTCTACTGATGCTTTAAGTTGATTAATTAGAGTTATTTTTTTTCTTCATATTGTATTATTATCACTCATTACAAAATATATAAATGACATTGGCCATAGCACACATGAAGATAATATCACAACCACACTACATGCTACTAATAGAGTCCAAAACTGTACAAGAGCTCAGCCTGTGTTTTTGAATAGAGCTGTGAAGTTTCTTAGGAAATCACAGTGAGTCAGACCTTCAGAGAACTGGAGGTGAGACAGTTCACATGGCCTTTTCATTATGTACTTTTTTTGGCTGTTTAAACCTTGCATTTTGATGTGTTGCTTTAGGCCTCACATTACCGTGTCCATGTGGGATCGGATCTCACTTTCTGCATTGTGAGTGATCGGACCTGAGGACATTGAGCATCTTGGCCTCATCTGACTTTTTTGGCCTATGAAACTTTTCCGTCCTCAGTTCTTTTCCCGGACACACTGATTATGTCTGGCCCTAGCAGATGCGCTGTTGCGTCTCTATCTATATGGTGATGATGATAATAATTTGGTCCTGATGATAATCACAGTGAAAGGCAAATTGCGATGCATCTCCCCTCCCCTTCAGCAGTGTCCAGGACCGTGAGGATTTTTCATGTTGTCTTAGTAATGATTACCTAGGAACAGCATAATGTTTGATTGTCTGTACATGATTATATTAAATTATATGGTATACAGGGGTCACAAATACAATAGTGAGTGCTCCTATTTTTGTGCCTTGACTTCTAGCTGCTCAAACTTATCTATGAGGTATGATAAAGTATGACATTTCCATTTAGTTAATTGCCCCTTTTCTGTTTTCTAAAATATAAAATTCCTAATTTCACAAAGCTGTATCTTGAAAATGCAAAATAGAATTATTATTATTATTGATATGGAATTACCAGCAGCAACTTTAAATGGAACCTGCTGAATTAACCAAATGAACTCGGTAATCCTGTCTGTCACAATGCGGTCTAGTATGGGCAATATAGTCTAATGGTAGCTCCTTTGGTCTTGTTTAGTTTGGACTGAGACCTTTGCAGATCAAAGGAGGCTTCACCTTCTTCACCTGCTCAGTTTTTACTTGTAATGGCCCTAATATGTCAAGTAGGAGAGTGCGAGGAGTCAGTTTTACTCATAAAAGAGCAGGGTTCACGTGTTGAGACTTCTATTCAAATTATAGAATTGTAATTTAAACATAGTAATGTCACTATTTCTCTCTCATCGCACTTGAAACTAAATATGAACACCCACAATGTCTTTGCACATGGGCCTGGGTATATTCAAATATATTAGCTCTGTGACACTTGTTAGCTCTTTTAACAAGTGCAAATATGTTCCAGGTTGATTTAAATATAATGTGTGGCTTTGTTCACTCATCTCAAGAAATAATTATGAATAATACATGCTCTCACAGATTGCAAATTAACACTAAGGTCGGAGAAGCAGAGTTCAATTTGAATTTGAATTTGCATTTTGAATTTCCTGTCCAGATTTTTGGTCCCTAAATCAAGCTCATGTGGTCAGTTAGCTCCATATTTTATTTTTTTGAATAAAGTTTATTTTATCTTTTGCATAACAATCACATAATAGTGTCTCAACAGAAATGCCAGTTCTCAGGCAATTACCCATGTCGTCTTATCCATAGTCTGCTGCTTTCACATCATTGACTTACAGTAATGGAAGTCGTTTGGATCCCTGCAAGGCAATTAAAATGGATATGAATTAAATACAATAGTGTTTCAAGTGGACCCCTCATTTTCTTTCTCTCCTTAAACATTTATCAGATGGCCCTTTCACTGTAGATAAGAGTTTTCTGAATTTTTTAAATCAAGAACAGAAAAGGCTCCTAGAGATTTTCGTAGCACTGTACCACTGCAGTTGAAGAGGAAGACGGAGGATCACTTTTGAAGCACGTCAGCAGTTTGAGCATGACAGGAAGCTTTATTAAGGCACATTATTGGAGGTCAAAGTAACATACGAGACATGTCAGCATCGGGGACTGAGTTTTATTGAGTATATACCACTTAGAATACATTACCATCAAGGTAGGCTAATGTTTGAGGATATTAGACGATACAATACCCCCCGGAGCTTAGACATTTATGTATTAGAGAACACAGCCTGCGGGAGTAGGATATAAAGTTGTACAATGTCTCTGTTATCATTTATTATGTCAAAGCTGGCAACCTAATACAGTCATTTGTTTGCATATGATGTGAGATATGGATAAATAATTGCTTTAATTAGGCCTCTGCAATAATTCACAAACAGTGGAGGACATTATTTACTTGTGGTTAAGTGATTTTATTTGTCAAATGTGGTAAATATCTTGTTACAGCTCAGTGGGTTGTTGATTCTGGTGCCTGTACATAATTAAATTACGGTCAAGCTGCGGGACATTGTCGCTTTGAAAGAAAAGGCCATTCTAAAGTAAACACCTATCCTTCCACTACTTTGTGTTTTTATCAACTTTTCTATCTTATCTGAGTCTGAGCTCAGATAAAACATATCATTTGTTTCAAAGACCTGCTGTTCTGAAAGGTCACACAAGCGTTTAAAGTGTGTATTTTCTGGTGTACTTTTTCTAAACCTAAAATAAGCTGGCCTATATTCTGATGGAGTGGTTAGTTTCTACTTCACATGCCTCTCATTGGCTAAAACACATATCCACCAGACATATTATTATGGTATGTTAATCCTTCCTGTGTGATTTATCATCAAAACTACTGTTAATAGACAACATTCCCCACCCTACACTGTTGTTCCCCATGATCCCAGTTATTGAAGAAATGTGAATTATGGGTGATTATCAGAGTTTTTGGGAATAACATTATTGAAGCTGCTAAAATAATAATAATAATAATAAAAAGCATAAAAACATAAGGGAAAGTCCCTTATGCTTTTAAAGTTGAAATTTTAGGTGACACTGTTGCTTCAAGAGGGAATGTAATGAAACACAGTGAATCTGGAGCAATAAAACATTTATTCATTCATTTTCTACCGCTAAGTCATGTTAGGGGTTGCGG
>CM044549.2:12841830-13119330 GCA_024416835.2 Perccottus glenii
GGCTTTGTCATGAAGCTGTACGCAGGAATGCAAGATAAAGGCTTCCTGCGGCAGCTGCACCTGGTCGGCCTGGTGGCTCAGTTTGAGAGTCTGCTTAGCACCTACAGTGAGTACATCTGTCACAGCTACAGTACATTATCTGGGCCATTCAGAACGTCCATTCTAAGCAGATGTTCCCTTTTAGAAATAGATGCAAATGTGCAATAAAATAAAACTGGTAATAGTATTGCAGATATTTTGACATATCCTAGACGTTACTCCTAGAGACAATGACTCTAACACTGATGCGTTTCTTGTGTCGGCTGAAGGTGAGGAGATTGGGATGCTGGAGGACATGGAGGTTGGAATATCAGATTTGCGCAAAGTTGTTTTTAAGATTACAAGAGCCAAGTCAGAAGAACTGAGTGACCTTCAACCCTCACTAAGTGGCAGACGGTAGGATCCCATTATATTTTATATATCTATTATATTACTGTAAATATAAAATTAGTAATCTAGCAGTGTTTGGTTACTGGCCTGTAGTGACATTATAGTGTTCTATATTAATGCACCAGGAGACACAGGCTTTATGCATATTTAATATTTACAAATAATATTTACTATTTTAACATTTAGTAGTATACGCCTGCCGATGTCATTCATAGGATTGTTTTCTGTCCAGGAAGAACTTTACTAAATTGTTCTTGTTGCAAACCTTTTTTGTTGACACTGTGAAAAATGAAATCTACTACAGACTGTTTATTGTCTATTATGGCAATAGTGGTAGGATATATTCATAACCTTTGCCTTATCATCATTCTCTGTCATGTTCAGCAGTTTTCCTTACACACACTTCTATTATATACAAACCCGATTCCCAAAAAGTTGGGACACTGTACAAATTGTGAATAAAAACACAATGCAATGATGTGGAAGTTTCAAATTTTAATATTTTATTTAGAATACAACCTAGATGACATATTAAATGTTTAAACTGAGAAATTGTATCATTTTAAGGGAAGAATAAGCTGTTTTTAAATTTCATGGCATCAACACATCTTAAAGAATTTGGGACAAGGCCATGTTTACCTCTGGGTGGGATCCCCTCTTCTTTTCAGAACAAACATTGAGCCAACCACAGAACAGTTTTCCACTTTGCCACAGTCCATTTTAAATGAGCCTTGTCTCCAGAGAAACGCCTGTGCTTCTCATGTTTAGATATGGCTTCTTTTTTGTCTCCTAGAGTTTTATTTGGCAACGGCGAATGACACTGTTCCTGAGTCCATGTTGTGATTTCCATTACAGTAAAATTCCTGTATGTGATGCCATCTAAGGTCCCATTGATTACGGGCATCCAGTATGATTTCCCGGCCTTGACCCTTGAGCACAGAGTTTGTTCCAGATTCTCTGATGGATGATATTATGGTCTGTAGATGATAACTTCAAACTCTTTCTGATATTGCTCCACTATTTTCTGCTGCAGCATTGGGTGAATGCCCATCTGAGAGACACTGCCACTCTGAGAGGATCTTTTTAAACTCAAGCTTGTTGTCAATTGACCTCCAGCTGTTCCTGTTCATGAAAATGAGCCAAAGTTTGCCATGACATTTCACTTTGAACATTTGATATGTCATCTGTGTTGTATTCTAAATAAAATATTGAAATTTGAAACTTCCGCATTATTGCAATCTGTTTTTATTCACAATTTGTACAATGTCAACAACTTTTTTGGAATCGCATTTGTAACATCACAGCACATTATCTGTGAGCATTAGTCATTGTTCAGCTTGGTCTGGCATTTTATGTATCAAATTGTACAATTTCCTCTAAAGATCAAGTTATGCAACACTGATGCATATTGAGTTTCCATTTAACAAGTTTATGCTCCTTTTTTCAGAGACCACTTCACTGTAGAAGTGCCATTACCTCAACAGGTTTTCCAGACTTTGCCAGAGGAGATCAAGGAGGGCAAGCCTCTACAAGTTTACCCGGTGCTTTTTAATGTGGGCATCAATGAACAGCAAACGATAGCAGAGAGGTACATCCATTTCCAACAGCCACTATAATCTTTCAGTTTCACATTAAATACTCTGTAAAAAAATTACTTGTTAAAATATATTGTATATAACGTTAACATTATTATAATTAATGCAACCTTTAACGAAATTTCCTGCACAAAATGTGCTTACTGTTATTATTTCAGATTTGGAAATATCTCGCTGCAAGAAAGAATAAACCAGAAGAACTTTGAGATATTAGAAGCCTATTACAAATTGTTAAATGATAAGGTGCCGCTAGAATGTAAGTCAAAGTAAAGCATGTTATTTTATTTGTGATGAATAGAATTTGTAATGCCTTTGTCCATATTTTTTACAAGTATAAGATGACACTCCTAAAGGGAGTGTTTTATTATCATGGTCTATACTGCTTGCAAAGCATAATATAAAACAATTTTTTACCTGAGCAAAGAAAACACTCCCTGTCTTTTGTTGTTTTTGCATGTAGGTCTACCGTGTTTCCAGACACAGCCTGATATAAAGGAATTACTTGAAACCCTGGGCCAGAATGTAGTCACAAAAAAGAGGAAGAATGTGGAGATACTCTGGCTCGCTGGAGCGGTGTGTATTTTTTTATATACATTTACCAGCTACTTTATTAGGTACACCTTGCCTAATAGGACCCCTTTTTGCCAGAACTGCCTTAATTCTTTGTGGCATAGATTGAACAAGGTGTTGGAAACACCCCTAAGTGATTTTAGTCCATATGGACCTGATAACATTACGATTTTTTTGGCTGCACATCCATGACGTTACTCTCCCGTTCCACCACATTCCAAAGTGCTCTATTGGATTGAGATCTGGTGACTGTGGAGGCCTTTCGAATAAAGAGAACTCATTGTCTGAAACCAGTCTGGGACATGATGGATTAGGATTAGTGTAAGTAACCATCAAAAGCTGGGTACACTGTGGTCATGAAGGGATGGGCGTGGTCAGCAACAATACTCACGTAGGCTGTGGCATTTAAACAATGCTCAATTGGTACTAAGGGGCCAAAGTGTGGCAAGAAAATCCCCCACACCATTTCACCACCACCAGCCTGAACCGTTGAGACAAGGCTGGATCCATGCTTTCATGTTCTTTACACCAAATTCTGTCCCTACCATCTGAATCACGCAGCGAGACTCATCAGACCAGAAAACATTTTTCCAATCTTTTATTGTCCAGTTTAGATGAGCCTGTGTGAATTGTGTCGTCCGTTTCCTGTTCTGACAGGAGCAGCCCCCGGTGTGGTCTTCTGCTGCTGTAGCTCATCTGCTTCAGGGTTCCACATGTTCTATGTTCAGAGATGGTATTCTGCAGACGTTGGTTGTAACAAGTGGTTATTTAAGTTACTGTTGCCCTCTGACATTAACGAGGCATTTTTGTCCACACAACTGCCACTCACTAGATATTTCCTCTTTTTCAGACCATTCTTTTAAACCCTAGAGATGGTTGTGTGTGAAAATCCCAGTAGATCAGCAGTTTGCTGCCATGTAATTGGCTGATTAGTAATTTGTGTTACCAAGCAATTGAAGAGGTGTACCTAATGAAGTTGGGTGAAGCCATTTATTGTCAAAACAATTGCGTTTACTCTTTTTAAATCATAATGACAAGAGAAACTACCCAAATGACCCTGATAAAAAGTTTACATATCCTGGTGATTTTGGCCTGATAACATGCACAAGTGACACAAACAGGTTTGAATGGCTACTAAAGGTAACCATCCTCACCTGTGATGTGTTTGTTTGTAATCAGTGTGTGTGGATAAAAGGTCAGTGAGTTTCTGGGCTCCTGACAGACCCTTGCATCTTTTATTCAGTGCTGCACTGACGTTTCTGTATTCTGAATCAAAGAAAAAGCAAAAGAATTGTCAAAGAATCAGCGGGAAAAGGTAATTGAACTGTATAAAACAGGAAAGAGATATAAAAGATATCCATGGAATTGAGAATACCAATCAGCAGTGTTCAAACTGAGGGATTCTGTTGAAACCAAATCAAGGTCAGGCAGACCAACAAAAATTTCAGCCACAACTGTCAGGAAAATTGTTCAGGATGCAAAGGAAAAACACACAAATAACTTCAGATAAAATACAAGACTCTCTGAAAAAGACTGGTGTGATTGTTTCAAGATGCACCATAAGAAAAATGGGCTGCAGGGAAAAAGTGAGAAAGCCATTACTACGAAAATGCCACAAAGCATCCCACTTACAATACGCCAAACCGCACAGAGACAAGCCTCAAAACGTCTGGAACAAAGTCATTTGGAGTGAAAACAAATTTAACTTTTTGGCCACAACCATAAACATCACATTTGGAGAGTCAACAAGGCCTATGATGAAAGATACACCATTCCTACTGTGAAACATGGAGGTGGAGGTTTGTCTTTCCTTGATGAAAGACAAACGTTTATCTGAACCATACTTCACTGTCATTTGTAAAAGCTTGACTTTAGTCGGGTTTCTGACAAATTGCTATTTAATGGACTATAAAAGCAGCTTTGAAGTGAGCAAACAGTAACCTGAGCATAGCTGCGTGACTTGGAAGACATCACCATAACAGAGACACTGCCCTGATGTGCAATATCTGTCAGTGAATTTTCAGTCATGCCATGACATGTCATTTTTTTAAAACATTACTTTTTTAGTAGAACAATCATATATCATTTTATGTATCTGTCTGATTCATGTCAATAACTTCATCCACAACGGAATAATCCTAGTATGGGGGAATACTGCAATAAATCCTGTTACTTCATGAAGTTATGCTGTTAAAGCTAGCAATGTAATATCTCCTCCTGTGGACATTTTGATACAAACTCTCAATGAAAGGCTCATTTGTCTTAAATATCTGCTTTCATTTCCTATGCTCAGATCTGCCGAAGGTTGAATGGCATCAGGTTTACCAGCTGTAAAAGTGCCAAAGACCGGACATCCATGTCTGTCACATTAGAGCAATGTGCCCTTCTACGAGATGAACACCAGCTCAGCAAGGACTTTTTCACACCTGCTCTCAACTGTATGCGCAGGTTAGAATACATCCATACAGCCAAAGAGAAAAGCATCATGGGTGCAAGTTATTCAAGTTATTTCATCATAATAGTTTTTAGTTACTAGTTTAGGTAAGCCTTGTTTCCAGCGGTATGATACAGTTAAGTTTAGTACAGCAGAGTTTGGAACAGTGACCCCTTGTCACTGCTATGTCATAGCAGATAGCAGCATCTGTTTCATAAACCAAACCTATTCAATACAACTTAACTGCTTGGTGTAAACAGTTTTGCCACTTCTATCCAGTCTAGCTCCTTTTTACACAAATATTGTTTTGTGCTTAGAATTGGCAAAAACACTCTGTAGGAAATTTGTTGTTTTTGTTTTGTTATGGTTAATAATAACTTGCACCCATTACATGTAAGGCAAGTATGAAATGCAAAAAGCTTGACATTGTACACATCCCAAATTGTGTCCACATCTCCCTGCCTGTTTTTTCATTATTCTAAACATCCCCATCATCACACTCAGAGGCAGCCATGCATCAGTGTACTGTTGTGGCACATGCTGTTCCACTGTATCATAGTGTGTTTTATCACATCAGATTAATTTTCAGACAAGTATATTCACAAAAAATCAAGAGGTGGGCGGAGACACACTGCTCCACAGACTTTTGTATGAGCTTTCGTATATTAACCCTTTTGACAAGACAGTGCTGACGTGATGTGGGGTTGACACAGAGCAGACATGAAATGCCTTTGTGCAGTTGAGTAGGCTTGAGTTACTGTAACATCTACAGCTTTGATGCTTTGCTTTTAAGTGTTAGAGGTTGTTTAGAGGTTAATTTGTTGAGATCATAAATGATGGGTGTTGGTTTTCAAACTGAAACATTGCAGACAAACAACATTTGGTCTATGTGAAAGATAAACCATACAAAGTTCTCATGTTGTCCAGTCACATTGGCATTATCATCAGTGTTGCCCCTCTTTTAGTGTACTAGTGTTCTTTACCTAAGTGTAGTCTCTAGAATAAAACTGTATTTAGACCAGAGATGATCCATGTATTTGTAAAATAACATAGAAGAGTTAAATTGAAGAGTTTTTTGTGAATATGTGTCATAGGTTAATATTCTCCTTAGGAAGGTTGTGTTCTTTTTGGCAGAAATAGCTCCCTAAAGCTGGTGAATAGACAGGCTGGACCAGTTTACTCTCAGAAATGTAGCATGATCAGATGAATAAGATAAACCCTAAGCTGTTTCTGACATGCTGTACACAGCCTTTACTTCAATTCAATCTGGTATTATTTATTTATTTGGGCTTCGATCTGTAGCCTTGAGACAAGTGTCCATCTGTTCCTCATTTTCCCTCCTTCACAAACAAAATAATGCAGATCACTGCCAGTGTCTTTATGTTAAACTCTGAACTTTAGTCCACTTATGCTTACTGTCATTTCCCAGTTTCACTATAAATGATTTAATTTGTTAAGCTGCTCATTACTGCCTCCTTCTTATGGAAAACATTGATGTTTGTGCAGCAAAAATGCCTTCTATAGAGGCAAGTTATAGTGAGTCTGGGTTATACATATGGCACAGGTGGCTGCACAAAGTCTATAATAATTTGAGTTAATTATAAAGTAATAGTTGATAGCAATTTAGGTCAAAGGTGGGTTGGCATAGAGCATAGTTTTTTAAACAAAGGTTCAGTTGGCGGTGGGTGTAGACTCTAAATCAGGGGTGGGCAGTTATTTTTCCCCAAGAGCCACATTAGAACATTCAAGATTCAAGATTCAAGATTTTTATTCGTCACATACAAAATTATATACAGCATATATAACCAGCAGTGAAATGTGAGTCAGGTCCGCTCCATGGACAGTGCAATTATTAGGAAAACACACAGATGAAAATATACATAAATGTAGCTATGTAAGAATGAGATAAAAGTAAACAATAAAAAATATAAGAATAAAATCTAAAAAATATAAAAAATGTGTAATGTGGGAATAAATCTAGATCGCAAAATAATGTACATGAATGTAAACTGTAGACTTAAAATATTAAAAAATGTACAGGGATGTACAGTGTGCATATATGCATTTAGCTGTGGTCTTAAATATTAAGAATCACATGAAGGTGCAGGAACATGAAACTCTTGTAGAGGGCTGGGCCAACACAGGGAACTCACTTGTGCTTAAAAAAAACACGTTTATTGTGCTTAAAAAAACATGTTTATTGTGCTTAAAAAAAACATGTTTATTGTGCTTAAAAAAACATGTTTATTGTGCTTAAAAAAAACATGTTTATTTTGTCTCTACATTAAAGGGTATTTACCATTTGAAGCATGTCGTATAGTGTCATCAACTGTTTGCTGAAAAATATTGAAGGAAAAGAAAAAAAAATATGCAGTGTTTAATCATCAATAAAATATTAGTAAATGCTTGGCCGGCCACGTTGAACAGAAGGAAGGAACACTGCCGAACAGGTTGAAAAGTGAAAACTGCCTGATATAATGTTAGTTTTTAATGTTGGTGTGCTCAATGACACACTGGCAGCAAACTTGTCAATCCCATCAGGGAGAGATATTCCCCTGATGCTTTGTTCACAACACCTGGTCTTAATGACAGCATCTCTGTATCCTCCTCCACCTAGGCTCCCTGAGAATGGAACTTGTCTTAAAGCATATTTGCCGGATCAGATGTAACAACACACATTTAGTTTCAAAACTGCATGCCTCCTTTTGTCTTTGTCCCACTGACCATCTCATTATGCGTCTCACAGTGTGATATTGCATCAGCTTGCATTTGATATTCATCCTGCGTCTTCTGCTTGTGTTTGGCTGCATCTGTGCTAATAGTTAATGGCTCTCAGTCTGCTTTCTGCTGCTGCTCTGTAAAACACTTGATTCATATGTGCTGCTTGTCCCGTCAACATCGTAAGTGTCCTAACCACACAGTGTTGTGCTGTGTCTCTGTCCATGTACAGCCGGCTGACCCATGGAGACATTGGGCAGTGGGAGGACCCTGAGGCTGGCGCCGGGACAGGGAACAAACCAGCGTCAAGGCACTTTTACCCCATTGCCCTGCTGCTCGTTAGCTCCCACTTACTGGTTGTGTGGCTCATTTTAAGTCTTGTTTTTCTGCTTGCAAAATATCAATAAATTGCTGATAATGTGACCTCTACTCACTCTTTTTTCTGCCTTTGCTGGTTCTTTGATTAGTGTTGGTGGTGTATGTTAGAATTTTTTTTTGTAAAGCAACTAGAGTATTGGGCTGAAAGTCGGTAATCCTGGTGAGCCACAATAATATTACGTAACAGGTAATTAGACATGCACACTGTCCTAATGAACCTGGCATCTCCTCTGTATTTGCATCTAATCAGCTTTTTGTAGCTGACAAGAACAAAGTCATCAGTGACTAACATAAGCATAAATCCCACTGCTTTCTAGCTGTATGGTGACAGAGACAGTTACATTTAGTCATTTAGCAGAAGCTTTTATCCAAAGAGACTTACAAGTGAGGAAAACAATGGAAGCAATTTTAACAACACAAGGTACAAAAAGCATAAGTGCACCAAAAACTAGACAGTTAAAACCCAGCACAGTTTACAAAGCTAAGGATAGGAGAAAAGTAGAATTCAGTGTTTGATAGTTAGATGTTGACAAAAGAGATGTGATCCCTTTTTGGGACGGTACCACCAGACGTTGTTCATTTGCAGAGCGCATGGATCTGGTAGGAACATAGGTCTGTATTAGTGAGTGACATCAGCAATGACACTCAGTCTTTAACCCAGTGGAAGTCTCAAGCTGTTGTTTTTTGAGTGATTTTCTAAAGTGGTAATGAGATGCAAAATGCCTGGAACAAAACAAATCACAGGCTCATTAATGCACATTTAGTCACTAATGAGCATAATGCTGCAGGACGCTGGATGTGACAACTCTTATAACAGTGTGTGTTCGAAGTAATGAGGGGACTTGTCAGCAGTAAGTCCCCTCATTGAAACCCAGTGACAAATTTGAGAGTCAATTGTTAATCTAAACAGTGGCTGCAGTCAACACAGAAATGTTATTTTGCAGGGAAACACCTCTGTAACTATGAGGAAGTTAAACTAATGATACGTGACTTGAAAGCTAAATTAAATCTAAGTGACATTTGGCACAAAAACTAAATTTTTCCAGAAGGTGCTCTAGTTGTGGCTTTTTTTGAAGAGTGTCCTTGTTATTATTGGTGTGTGATGACTGAGCATGTGAATACTGCAGAGAATTTACACAGTCATATTGTTTAGTCATTTTAATTCTTGGCTCCAACACAAGGAAGGGAAGCCTTCAGTAAATCTGTGTCGAGGAAACACACAGTGAGCATCTGAAAAAAGAAGTGTGACAGAATTGAACAGGTCTCTTCTCAGGATGTCTTCAAAAGTCAGGAGGGCAACACTTTCTTATCCTAGGGCTGGAAATAATAGTCTCTTGGTCCTGTTCCAAGAGCATTCAGCATTCAAGTAGAAACATAAATTCTGATTTATGACCTTAATATTAGAAGGTTAATGCTGTGTCAAAGCACTTAAAGGCACTAAAACCTAAATAACAATGTTGGCTAAATGAATGCTTTTAACATTGTCATTTGAGTTTTTCATGTTAATTCAACTAAATGTATACATTTTTACATCCAAAATCCAGCAATGCCTCTTTTACAAAGCTAAGCAGAGAAGGAAAATAATTTGGCTTCCATTAGTGCTTAAATATGACCATGTTTAAACATACATTAGCTTTAATGTAGCATTACTATATTCTACATAACATTTAAAACAAACAACCCAGTCCTAATCTCTCTCTGAGATCTCATGTTTCTATCAAAATCAGAGTAAGATGTGATCTGTAGCAGTCGTGTGAACAAACCAGAATTTATGAGATATGTTTGTGGGAAATAATATTAATATAATAATATATTATGTTGCTTTCAATAAGAATCAGTCAATCTTTCATTTAAGTGTTAATTTTAACACTTTGATATGAAAGACACCAAACACTTCTAATAAATGTGAACATAACCACATTACAGCTGACCCAGAGCCACAACATTACAACACAACAATGTCAGTGTTGTCATTTATTTCCTCATTCCTGTTTTTTTTATTTCTGATTACCAGAGAAGGCTGTCGGATCGAGAACGTACAAAAGAACATTCAGTGCAGGAAATATGCCTTCAACATGTTGCAGCTCATGGCCTTTCCAAAATGCTATCGGCCTCCAGAGGGGACCTACGGCAAAGTGGACTCTTAAAAGGGTTGGACCCTCCACAGCTGTGTTTACTCCAGTTTATTTGAAGAGTCTACAACAAAAGCACTTTTTTTATTTGTTTTTTCACAGTTCTGTTGACAAACTACCGTTTATATAACAGAGGGAACAGGGAAGATTCAGAGTTAAGAACTACTCCTAAACAGTTGCATTTGTACGCCTCGAGGTACCAACATAAAGTATTGACCGAGGACAGTGTTGCACCCAATCTCTGCTACAAAACAAATGGAGATATTTATTTTTGTATTGTATATTAAGCTTATACTTTGAAACATTGTTTTTATTTTTGGTGCATGTGAAGTGTGTGCTTGTTGTATTATACTGTATACTGGACTTTTACATGATACAATCCAATAAAAGTGGGTTTATGTAAGTTGACATATTGTTTAATCATTTCTTATTGTCGGTCTACTCTATACAGCCACACAGGTGCTCAAACAATGGCCTCCAGTATTTTATAATCCTATTTAGAACTGCCAAAAATCCGAAAAGTCTGAGAGGAAACATGAGCTCATTCATGAGCTAATTTTAACTAACAACAAGTAAACAAAAAACAGTACCACGCCTATTCCCCACAGAGATGGCACTTCACCACCAACATTGAATAAGCCAGGATTCATTACTGAGTATTCATTATTTAATAGTTACTTAGATTCTTTAATGCTGATTCATATTCACTTAAGTTTTTTTAAATACAATGGTAAAATAAACACAATAAAAAGAACAGTATAATGTTCATTTGTCACAATGGGATATAATATATTTAATAGCTTAAAGGAAACTGGCCTGAGACAAAGAGGCAATGACAGAATATAAAACAGGTTATTAGGACATTGTTTATAGTAAAATAATGCCTTCCTGGAGCGTTTCATACTTCACAGTATATAATGTGATATGTACAAACATTTACAATATAAACAGCTTCAAATATTTACGACGTTTCTCTTTGTTGGGTCAGGAACTTTAAGAAGCTCAAAAGGTTCTTCACGAATTCGGTGGAATTTGTAGTGCCCATCTCTTCACATGTTAGACAGCTCTAAAAAAATAAAATAAACACACTGTCATATACGAATAGTATTGCTGTTATTAAAGCTCATATTTCAAGTGTAACTCTGTTTAATGCAGGGCAGTGATAATTGAATAAATAAAAATTTATCAAAATTTGAGGTAGGTATTAAGTATAGGTATTAAGTATAGGTATAGGTATAGGTATTAAGCCAGTTCCTTGTTTAAGGGTTAAGCTCTAATGCAGCCATGGAAACTGTAGTCTTACACAAAGTAGCACTTACAGCGTTATTAATTTTTCCTTTTAGTTCTGAATGAAAACGAGTGATGCAATCTCTTTTCCCTTCAAATTTTTGTTCTTTAATTTCTTCTTCGTTGAGAACCATTTCTAGCTCCTTCATGTAACAATTGAGTGACACAGCATCACAGTTCTCCTATGATAGAAACAGATGAGTCTTATTATGTCCTTATCCAAATACTGTATTTTTATTATGTAACTAAACTAGAACTTACTTTTCTCTTGTCAAACAGTGGAGTGTACAGCATTGCATCAGATTTCTGTGTCAATGTAATATTATAGGATCTATTAGAAGCATTCAAATGAAGTCAAATGAAAAGGATGCAGGATATGTTAACATATGAATATGTTAACACTCACCATGTCACAAAACTATAGTTATGTAATACCTTCTCTCACCTCAATGTTTGATTGGAGCATTCCAATGCAAGTTTGCAGGTCTGTTGTGTCAGGTCCGGTGTAGGCACAATGTGTACCTCTACACAGCACACTGTCAATGACAACATTTACAATCAGAATATGGCCTGGAATCAAATCACTTTATTGTCACATACGTGGTTGTAAAAATACTGTACTCCTTAGATTAGGTCAAAAGTCATTGAAAACTCACAGTCATTCTCAATTAAGTTACATAAACCACAAAATAAAATGTGCATTTAAAGTGATGGTGCATCAAAGTAAACCTACCTTAGAATCATGAGATAAAGCCACACCTGCCCTCTGTGGCCCTCTGTGCACAGGTTGAGAAACAGCTGCAAGTGGACGCCTTTCTAGAGATGAGGACAGAAAGTTGACTTACTGTCCTTGTTATTGAAAACATGCATGGAAAAGTGAGAGAGGACACCTCTCCTCAAGACAAGTGACTAATGTTAGAGATGCACTTATGAAGGTAGAAATGTTGCAAAATGCGTGCGCACGTAGATTAAAGTAGTTTAAAGTTGTAAGTTAAAATCTTCACTTGTAATAAATATTAAAGAAAACATTGACACAAATAAATTTTGTTTACATGTTTCGACTTCTGAGACATTTCTTGCAACAGGTCTGTTTCAAAACAGATTTGTGCTTATAGAGAGCAGGGGGCGGAGCCTGTGGAGCCTGAGTTAACGAATGGACCAATCAAGGAGTAGATACAACTCTTTATCTTTTTTTTATGATTTTCACCTGATGAAGCACTTGTTTTTGTAGTTTATTTAGTTCTGTGTTTTTACCGTTTAGCCAAGACTTTCAGCTAATCATGTTATGACATAAAAGGAGCTTATATCGGTCGTAAAATTACTGAAAACTAAAAACAAAACATGTTTATTGCTAAGTAAACTAGTGGCGCTTTATGTCAGAGCAATATAAGGTTTGTAATGTTTTTGAGCAGCTGCTGGTTGTCCATTAGCAACGTTAGCGCTATCAGTGTTTTTACTGTATTAGCTCGGTTCACAGTCATTGACAGCTGTCAGTGCTGTGCTGAAGTTTGGTTTCACCAGGTGAACACAGGACTAATGCTTTATTAAAATTAGACCAACTGTAGAGACATATTTACAAAAATAATAAAGACAATACAATATCAATTCTGCAATATAAGAGTCTGTAAAGTTTAAATAGAGAATAAAAGTGTGACTTACAATAAAAGATACATAGACTGTTACTTTACTAATGTGTAAAATCTATATTGTTTTAATTGCATTATAAACCATGTAGAATCAGTATTGTTAATACCACACATCAGCCTGTCGTGTGCACTGTATAAAACATTACACCGTACATTTGTGCTAAATCAGACAGATACCGTTAGCCCTGTTTATTTCTACCAGAGGTAAGGGTTTTAGCTTGTCTGAATTTTTTATTTTTTTATTCAATTACACTGTCTTTAACATCAGCTTCAGCTCTGCTTTTGAAGAAGAGTGCATGTGATAGAGGCAGACTGAGAGGAAGAGCAGCTGCAGAGACACAGCTCAGGTATGTGTTTTAAAAGTCAAATCTGTATTACAATATTAATTTATGTTTGTGTAACTATAGCTTTATGTCCTACACCAGACTCGTCCAGAGCGACTCTAGAAGGATGAAGAACAAGAGGAAGAGAGCACTGTTACAAACACATTTACATTTAGTCATTTAGCAGACGCTTTTATCCAAAGCAACTTACAAGTGAGGAAAACAATGGAAGCAATTTTAACACAAGGTACAAAAAGCATAAGTGCACTAAAGACTAGTCAGTTTAAACCCAGCACAGTATACAAAGCTAAGGATAGGAAAGACAATTTATTTATTTTTTTTAGAAAAGAAATCAATAGAAAAGGAAGTTCAGTGTTTGTCAGTCAGGTGTTGATGGAATGTGTTGGATGTGTTTTCAGGAGTTTTTTAAAGATGGCTACAGAATCTGCTGATCTTGTAGCAGCAGTAGATCATTCCACCAATGTGGAACAGATCCAGAGAAAGAACGTGGGAGGGATTTTTTCCCTTTTTGGGAAGCTAGACACTAGAAGTTGTTAATTTGCAGAGCGCAGGGATCTGGCAGGAACATACAGTCAGGTCCATAAATTCTGGGACATCGACACAATTCTAATCTTTTTGGCTCTATACACCACCACAATGGATTTAAAATGAAACGAACAAGATGTGCTTTAACTGTGGACTTAGCTTTAGCTTTAATTTGAGGGTATTTACATCTAAATCAGGTGAACAGTGTAGGAATTACAACAGTTTGTATATGTGCCTCACACTTTTTAAAGGACCAAAGTCAAGTTCATTTCAAGTGTGCTATATGCATTTGGAAACTGTTGCTGTCAACTCTTAATACACTGTGTGCACAATTATTAGGCAAGTGATTATTTTGACCATATCATCATTTTATCCATAATTTCCAACTCAAAGCTGTATAAACTTGAATCCTTATTGGATTTAATGCATATCAGGTGTATTTGTGTAACGAGGGAGGGTGTGGCCTAAGGAGGTCAACACCCTATATCCTTTAACTGACTCTGAAAAGTCAAAAATAGTAAAAAAGTCTTTCACAGGGATGCTGCACTCTAAGATATTGGGGCGTGATCACAGAACCATCAAACGTTTTGTAGAAAATAGTCAACAGGGTTCCAAGAAACATGTCGAGAAGAAAAGACGCAAATTAACCACCAAAGATTTGCGAAGAATCAAACGTGAAGCTGCATTATCCTCCAGTGCTGCCATATTCCACAACTGCAACCTACCTGAGTGTCAAGAAGTATGAGGTGTTCAGTCTCAGAGACATGGCCAAGGTAAGAAAGACTGAAACCCGAGCACCACTGAACAAGACAAGTTAAAACAAAACGTCAAGAATGGGCCAAGAAATATCTGAAGACAAACTTTTTAAAGATTTTGTGACTGATGACACATGCATCAAAGTTCTCCACTGTGTGGCTGGCCAGTAAAGGCCTTAAAGATAAAAAAAACTAATGACATGGCCCTTCTTCACCTGACTTAGCTTTTATTGAGAACTGTTGGGCCCTTCTTAAGCAGGACATTTACAGTGAAGGTAAACAGTACACCTCTCTGAACAGTGTCTGGGAGGCTGTGGTTGCAGCTGCACATAAAGTTGATTCTGACCAGATCAAGAAACTGACTGACTCTGTGAATGAGAGGCTTGTGACTGTTAACGAAAAGAAGGGTGGCTATATTGGTCACTGAGTTATTTTTAGTTTGTTTATTATTCTCACTTAAACAGGTGAAAATAAACAAGTCAGATGGGAAAATCTTTGTTTTTCATTTAGTTGCATAATAATTCTGCACACTAATAGTTGTCTAATAATGATGTACATGTAAATATGTAGTTGTACAATAACAAAAGTAATCCTCAGAAATACAACTTGCCTAAAAAATTGTGCACACAGTGAATGAGATCCAAAGAGCTGTCACTATCAGTGAAGCAAGCCATCATTAGGCTGAAAAAACAAAACAAACCCCTCAGAGAGATAGCACAAACTTTACTTTGAACTGTTTGGAACATCCTTAAAAAGAAAGAACACATGCAGCACTATGGCAGCACTGGAGAATAATGTGTTCCTGGTAGCTTCACGTTTGATTCACTGCAAATCTTTGGTACAAAACGTTCGATGGTTCTGTGATCACGCCCCAATATCTTAGATATTTCAAGAGCGCTGCATCCCTGGGAAAGACAAATTTTGACTTTTCAGAGTCAGTTAAATCTCTTTTTTGGCCCATTTTTCCTGAGGAGAAGAATCTGCCTAATAATTCTGCACACCTTGATATAGGGTGTTGACCTCCTTAGGCCACACCCTCCCTCGTTACACAAATACACCTGATATGCATTAAATTCAATAAGGATTCAAGTTTATACAGCTTGGAGTTGGGAATTATGGATAAAATGATGATATGGTCAAAATAATCACTTGCCTAATAATTGTACACACATATACAAACTGTAACACCGTTCACCTGGTTTGGATGTAAATACCCTCAAGTTAAAGCAAAGTCTGCAGTTAAAGCACATCTTGTTTGTTTCATTTTAAATCCATTTTGGTGGTGTATACAGCCAAAAAGATTAGAATTGTGTTGATGTCACAATATTTATGGTCCTGACTGTAGGTCTGTATTAGTGAGTGAAGATATGAGGATGCGAAACGAGTGGTGGTCTTGTAGGCCAAGAGCATAGCTTTGAGCTTGATGCAGGCGTCAACCAGGGGCCAGTGTAACCTAATACAGAGGGGAGTTACGTGCACTCTCTTCGGTTCAGAGCGCACAACACACTTCATCCAAACCCAGAGACAATATGCAGTCCACAGACTGTTTAGAGACAAAGTGTCATGATGCATGAAGGATTTATTTAGTTTATAGCATTTTAATGTCTTGTTTCACATAATCAAGTACAGTTGATTAGAACTGGAAAAATGCTCACACTGCTGATACTTGTCTGAGGCAGAGACATATTAAGTGAGTCTAAATGTAGTGTAAAAACTCCAGAGCAGTTCCTCTCAGTGCAGCCTTTACATCCTCAGGATAGACAGAGGTCTCTGTGAAGAGTCTCCTTCTCGTGCTGCAGCTGTAGGTCTCTGTCTCCTGCTGTACCTGGACACTGTCTGTACCTGGAGAAACAACACAGACTGTGATACAGTTCTCAAGTGTCTCATTTAGACCTCATCAGATTTGTTCAGGACACTGCTGTGGTTCAAAAGACTCACATTTTAAAGATGCTGGCTGTAGGCTGTGACTGTAGGACTTCTACAAAATATACATTTTACACATCAGTAAAAAAAAAAAAAAACAGTGCAACTGTCCCTGTATCTTTTATTGTAAATCACACTTTTATTCTCTATTTACACTTTACAGACTCTTATATTGCAGAATTGATATTGTATTGTCTTTATTATTTTTGTAAAAATGTCTCTACAGTTGGTCTAATTTTAATAAAGCAGTAGTCCTGTGTTCACCTGGTGAAACCAAACTTGAGCACAGCACTGACAGAAACTAACATCAACTTTAGAAAAGGCATTAACCTACCTTTTTAAAGCTCCTTTTCTCTCCCTCTGATGGTTCACATTCTGACCAGTGCTTCATGAAGGATACAGGTCACCACCGACAGCAGCTGGACACAAGAGCAGCAGCTGTCGACTGTGAACCGAGCTAATACAGTAAAAACACACTGATAGCGCTAACGTTGCTAATGGACAACCAGCAGCTGCTCAAAAACATTACAAACCTTATATTGCTCTGACATAAAGCGTCACTAGTTTACTTAAAAGTTTGACAGAACCAATTTTTTTTTCAGTGATTTCTACGACCGATATAAGCTCCTTTTATGTCATAACATGATTACTAGCTGAAAGTCGTAGCTAAACGGTGAAAACACAGAACTAAATAAACTACAAAAACAAGTGCTTCAGGTGAAAACAACAATGACACTTACCATTAGAAGTGATGTGTGGCACTAGCGTAGCCAGGAATCACAATGTAGGTGGGCCCAGAGAAAACCCAGTGGGTCTAGCCTAAAATGCATCTGTTATAAAAAAAAAATAGACCAACACCCGCGCATCTGTCGTTCATTTTCATTTTTTACCCCTATTAATTAGCCTAATAAATGGCTGTATGTGCCTGGTGATGGAGAAATTGCTGAATGAACAGCGCTGAGCCCCTTACTACTCGAGATTGATGGCTCCTAAAACCCTAACCCGAACGCAAGAGGAATTATCTTCCTCTTGCGTTCGTGGTCTTTTAGACACGAGCTTTAGTAAGTTGCTCTGTTTCATTTTTGTTTAACATTCCTAGCTACGGTGTCCCAGATGTGTATCGTGCTCGTTGCTGTGTGGTATTAAATGTAAAAGGACATTACCATTGTTAATTGTTGTGGATTTACATGCACAACTGCGCATGCGGGATCTACTCCTTGATTGGTCCGTCCGTTAACACTGACTCCACAGGCTCCGCCCCCTGCTCGCTACAAGCACAAATCTGTTTTGAGACAGACGTGCTGCAAGAAATGTGTATGTTACAAATGTACTCACAGAGTTAAAGTTGTAAACGTGAAGACATGTAAACAAAATTAATATGTGTAAATGTTTCCTTGAAAATTTATTCCAAGTAAAGATTTTAACTTACAACTTCAGATTTCTTTGGTATAAGTTTTCAGATCGCAGTCTACACGTGCACGCATTTTGGAACATTTCTACCTTCATATGCAGTCTGCTAATCAAACATGCAGACAAGTGTTGAGAAGTCAAGTATTACACACAGACAGCACTTCAGTGATCATTCAGTACATTCACTTTAGAATTGTCAAGCCTCATCGAAATGTGTAAAATCCTATTGATCTTCACAAGATGACACACTACTGCAAAGACTAGCATGTTCGGCATGCTTAAATTTGTTTCCTGAAGATGGAGTAGAGTGAATCAAATGAGTGAAGAAAGTAATTAGTTCGTTAGTTATTAAGGTTGTTAAACAGCCTTAGTGACGCATTTCCTCTTTCATGCACAAAGTATGTTCTTCTTTGGTAAACCTGGCCAAGGTGTGTCGCACATCTGATGAAAGGGACACAGTGTCTTCTGCTGTTGACAACTTGCACAATATGTGCAATATGACATATTCTTTATAAAATGCAGAGCTGCTGTTCTCAGGAGTGGCGTCATGAAACAAGTGTCCCCTGTAGCAGGGAGAACCGGAGGTTTTTCTGCACTGGTAGGCTCTCTCTGCTCTTCGTGTGACCTCTAAACTCAAAATGTAGATAATAATAGTGCAGGGTTTTCTGATAGAGTACTGTTACAGTAGTAAGTCCACCTGTTACACAGCTACAGGCAATACTCCAGTAGGTTCAACGGTGACATTGTGCAAAGTAGTGAGGACACTACACCGGCGTTTTCGGCCGGCGTTTCTATGGTAACCACACTGTTAAACATTAGTCGGTTTGTTTGGCGCAAACTGAGGTAAGTTGAAGAACGAGTTGAGTGGTTTTATTCCCCACAGTAGCTGTCGAGGTTGCCTTGGGAGCGCAGTGGACGCGTTGTTTACTGTTTGTTAGAAGGGGCGTCAGCACATAATTGAAAGTGAAAGTAAAACATTGCCGAAGCCTTTTTCGGTTTGGTTTTAGACAAATTACCAGAATGGTAACGGTTTACTTGCAGTATTATGACAGAAAAATGGCGAAAGCGCACGTGGATCTGCGTCAGACACACCTCCAGCAAATACACACTCAATATTTCCTCGACTGTGCATTGCTGGTGTTGCGCTTGTGTGTGAGCGCGCGCACACTGTGGCGGACGGTCAAAGGTCTTACCTGCGAGTGGTGTCCGGAGCATGTGGGCTGGACGGTCAGCTGGAGCGTCCTCATGAAGACAGTGGTCAGCGCACAACATCACATTTTGGACTGTTGTGCGAAGCTGCGCTTTGTTGACTCATGGGTCTGCGGGACGGGGAGCCGGAGGAGCGTCCAGATATCTATGTCGGCGTGGAGTGAGTGGCACACGCCCATGCTCTCGAAATCTGAGCACTCCCCTTATGTAAGCGTCACTGGAAGCACCGTAGCCTTCTGTAACACTTTATACTTTTACTTTTATAAGCCATGTTCCTGAGGCAGTGTGTCGCTCGGGCTGTTAAATGTGTAATCAATACAAAGAGTTCAGCTTCTATGTAACAGGCCATTTCAAATGTAATAAAAAAATCTCTCAGTTTATAAAATTTGAACTTAAGTTTGAGGTCAGCAGATTAAGAGATAAACAAAAAAGTTACAATTAGTGACCAAAATATGCAAATTAGCAAGAGTATGCACGTTTATTTTTTTCCAAAGACTTGTCCACCCTTGTTTTCTAAAAGAATTCCCTTTCTCTGTATTTTTGGAGTGCTGATGTCAACAATAAAACAAACTGACTTACAAAAACTGTAGGAAACAGTGACTTAATATCACTGCCCTGTCACTGTAACTTTGCCGCCGTCATTACCAAAGAATTTTTTGGGATAAACACTCCAATATGCTCAACCCCACTCAAACCTCTGCCTTTGTCAGGTCGATTCATATAATTTGTGAAATAAACAGTGGAGCTCAGTTCAAATCCAAAAGAAATTATGGCCAATTCAAAGTCCAGGCATCAAACCTATTTCAATGCTGTGGCTGCCGTGACCTTAAAAGAGCAAATGGCCAACACGCTCTCTGATTTAAAGCATATGAGGAGGAATGGGCCAATATGACACACTAATAAAGTCACCATTACTTCATACCTGACAATACTCATAACATAAAACTCATATGCTGAAACTCTTATTGTATGACATCTAGTGCCTACCTTAGCTTTAAAGAGGTGTTAATGAAATATACAGCGGTATTATTACATTCGCTAAACTGAATAATGATATGCACACTCTTGGGCAATTAGTTAAGAGCGGTGTGTTAAAACAATAGCAGTGTCTGCCGTTGACTGTACAAACTCAAAACTATTTTGTACAAACTCAAAACTATTTTGTACAAACTCAAAACTATTTTGTAAAAACGTTTTTGTTTCTAGGATTTAGCAATCCTGTGAATCACTAAACTAATATTTAGTGGTATGACCACAGTTTTTTAAAACTGTTTCACATCTGTGTGGCACCAACTTGTGGCACCTCTCAGCTGTTATTCTACTCCATCTTTAACAACATTCCATAAATCATTTATATTTCTTGGTTTTGCTTCAGAAACAGCTTCTCGATTGGATTAATGTCCGGGGATTGGGCTGGTCACTCCATAACATTAATTTTGTTGGTTTGGAACCAAGACTTTGCTCGTTTACTCGTGTGTTTAGGGTCATTGTCTTGTTGAAATAAACATTTCAAGAACATGTCCTCTTCAGCAAAAGGCAACATGACCTCTCTAAGTATTTTGATAAATGCAAACTGATCCATGATCCTTGGTATGCAATAGATTTTGCGATAAAGTTTGGGGGTCGTCTCACAAAAGAACAATTTTTAACTCATCAGTCCACATAATGTTTCTCCATTTCTCTTTTGGCCAGTTGATGTGTTCTTTGGAAAATTGTAACCTCTTCTGCACATGTCTGTTTTTTGAATAGGAAGGACTTTGCGGGTGATTCTTGAAAATACATTAGCTTCACAGACGTCTTCTAACTGTCACAGTACTTACAGGAACTCCAGACTGTCTTTGATCATTCTGGAGCTGATCATTGGCTGAGCCTTTGCCATTCTGATTATTCTCCGATCCATTTTAATGGTTGTCTTCTGATTTCTTCCACGTCTCTCTGGTTTTGTTCTCCATTTTAAAGGCATTGAAGATCATTTTAGCTGAACAACCTGTCATTTTTTGCACCTCTTTATATGTTTTTCCCCTCTCCAATCAACTTTTTAATCATGCTGTTTTTCTGAACAATGTCCAAAACGACCCATTTTCAACAAGTTCATGTTCAACAGGTGCTGGTGGCTTAATCTTTAAATAGGAACCACCTGATTCACACCTGTTTTTTCACAATTGATATTATTAATAATGCCATGCTGCTATTTTTTTGAACACACCCCTTTCAACTAATTGTCCAATTGCACAGCCTTAAGAGTGTGCATATCATAAATGCTGGGTCTTGTTTGTTTTCTGAGAATCTAATGCACCTACTGGGAACTTCTTTGCCATTTAGCAATAAAAAATATACTAAAAACCTGGATTATTCTGGTTAGTCACATTGTACTGCTATTATTTTGAACAATACTGTAGAATAAAAGATTTGCATTTAAGTTACATCACAATCCACAATGTTCCACTTAAACTATAAAAAATTAAGCGCTGATACCAGAAGAGCTACTTAGTGAGGTGCGGGTACTTCCATTATCTTCTGTTTTCTGCTTTGAACCATTTGTAAAGGCTGACTACTTCATCCGTGTTGTCTGATGGATTGCAGCACTTTTCTCCTTTCTCCTTCCTGTTTACAGTGGTCCATTATTAGATCAATATTCCTTTATCAGTTTTTGGGTTGTGTTAATTTTCTCGTGTGTGAATCTTGTGCCAAAATTAATCTCATTTAATTCTGTGTATTATTTATTTTTGACCAGTCCAAGGTACACCAACATTTATATAACATCTGCCAGGAATTTCTTAAAAGGTGTGGGCGGTAAAATTAAATGTGACTTCAATGCCATTAGATTTAATCTTCAAATATGTTCAAAAACGTACAAATATAGGGCTAATTCTTTAAGCTGGTTCATGATAAAGCTAGACTGTAACAGGTAAATGAAGGAAGACAGACCTTGTAGGTTACTATCCTGACCGGCCAACTTTTGTGAGTAAAGTAAGTGGGTCTGGAGTCCCACACATTGAGTGAAAGTTAGCTCTGAAGTTCCAATCTTTATTTGTCAAGTAGAGGGGGGATTATATTAAATTGCATGTTTTATAACCAAATTTCATTACATACAAACTCATTTTTTAAGTACACACACTTGATTGCTGACTGTGCAGACTGTGACTAAGAGGTCCCATCCACTTTAAGAGCAGCCATTGATTCAGCAGTCGTGTCCTCTTCTTCTTCCTCCTCCTCATCTCCATCGTCATCGTCCTCATCTTCCTCCTCGTAATCGTCGTCGTCGTCATCTCCGTAGTCGTCCTCTTGTTGTCCGCCGCCGGACGCTAGGTTCTTCCAGTACGAGTCGTAACTGGATGCACCGTCGTCATAACCGTCATCATCCTCGGCACAGCTCTGACGGCCGAACTTCAATGTGCGGGCTGGAGAGAGTTACAAATACATATTATTACAATCAGATTTTTATTTATTTTATTTTTAACTTTCAAGTGAAATTGCTTTGCTGACAATTTAACATTTTCTCTGTAATTCTAAAGTTTATATCCAGTAGTTTCTTGAGAAGCATTTTAATAATAGTATTCCAATAAAATAAGAGGAATTGAGAAATTTTCAACTTCCTTCATTCAACTTTTCCATTTTTACTTACTAGACATGCTCAGATCTTTGGTCTCCTGGGTCTCGTGGCCACACTTGGGACAAGGTGGTGCTTTGCCTTTCTCTTGTTTAAACACTTTACTCTTGGCATGGTCATCACAGTAACAGGCCTAAAAACAGAAAACAGGAGTCATTCTCTTCACTTAATGTATTTGAAGGCATACAGACTAAAACACATCTCTCTCCTATCTCTCATTGTTTGTCATGTTCAACATATGACTCTTCTCCAGCTTAGACTGATAACAGTTATCTTTATCACTTACAAAAAACACTTGTTGGCCAACTGCATTGACATTTTCCTTAGTAAGAAATTGTTGGACTTTTTTTTTACTGGATTTACACAAATATGCTCCAGCCACGAGTTTTCAAACAGTACCTGTTAGTTGTCGCCCTGAGTGCAACCAAACTGACTAACTACTGGCGCCCTTTTTAAACCAATAGCCCCTCCCATTGGGCACTGCACAATTACACAAAATTAACTTTTTTTTTACAGTACAACATGATCGCTATGTTAGCCAACAATGTTATAGCGTTTTGTTACCATTCCCTCTTTGAACAGGTTTGTTTATGTTCAAGTAAAATGTTAAAAGATGATAAATAATTCCTGGTCACATGACCGTCCGCACCTTGCGTAACTTCTCTATTTTAATGCGGGAAGAGGCGTGTCTCTGTTTGCCCAGTCACCTGCAGTCACACAAAAGCGGAGTTCCGCGTGGAGGTGAGTGTAGTGAACATAGCATGACCTAGTGTGCACCAATGATTGTAAAAAATATGGACGTCTTCCGCCCATTGGTCCCCTATTCACTGATATTGTCGTTACAACAGGGCAATAAAATGGTGGCTACATCCGTGCTTTTTTAGCTTTTACTGCATAGTATTTACTCCTTTTGCAAAAGATGACTCTGAACTCTTTTTTCCTTTTTACTTAAATAAATCACTAAAACAGCCGTTTTCTCTCAACCTTATTCCACAATAATACACTTTCTTCAACAAGCACGCTACTCTCCACAGCCGCTAAGGGGAACAGAGGGGAGAGAGCAGCGCAGTCAGTGACAGGAAGCTGAGACTAACTAAAGGAGCCTCACGTCTCGTGATTTCAATTAGGTTTGTGTAGCAGAACGATCCCTGGAATCCCCACGGATTAACTGTCCTGTCTTTCCTTTCATTGCCAGAGGCCTTCAGAGACAAGCCTGTATCTGGAGCTTCAAAGTTAACACTGTTTTCTTTCAGATAAAAGGATGGACAAGAAATGTTATTAATGACTTTGCTTTTGCTTTTACAAGCAGTGGAACTTGGGTCCACCAGGCACCAGGGTCAAAGGTCACTCAGGACCAGTACCACCCCCTGGCGCCATAGCTTTTAACCATAAACTCTGAAGATAAAGTTGTTGTTTCAGCTGGATTCAAGGACCCCCTCTCTCTTGACCGAGAGCGCTCTATCCAATCATCAAAAGACAATTTCGTGATTCTTACATTAAAGGAAAATGTATTTTTGATATTGTGTTGTTTATACTGTTCTTTTCCAGGACACGGAGTTGTGACCAAATAACTCCCTTTATGGTTTATGGTTGCTGTTTTGAATGAAATGTAATTAATGTTTCAACAATATTCTACATATTCATAATACTCTACTTTTCTTTGTATAACCCTACAAGTATAAATGTTTTGGTGTTTGTTATGAGAATAAGGTGAAACAAAAGGAATGTTTTAAAAAAACTTTAGTTAAACTTTAGTTTAAATGTTCCCAAGCAACTTCCTCTTCCGCCGGAAGAGCGCCCCCTGCTCAAAGTTGATAAAAGTTGGCTGTTAGCCAAAAATCGCTCTCTTGGCTCTCGCCTCTCCGCCTTCGCTGACCCCACAAGGGCCAGTCCATAAGGACCGTTAATGACACCCTGACTAAAGCTTCGAGCCTTGTGTAAGCACGAGTAAACTTCTTTGTTCCAAAGACCGTGCCTGCTAAAGCGCCTGCTCTTTCTCCCGAAAGAGCAGGCGCAGAAGCAGGTCTTAACCAGCAACAGCTAAGAATTCTTTCATGGACACTGCAATGACCTGCACAACCTCAGACTTTTAACGGTACACGGAGGCCCAGGTGCTTTGGACAAAAACCGGACACCTCTCTCTACCCCCGGGCTGCAAACCCTCTGGACAAGACGCGCACGTGAGGGCATCCTTGGTGGGGAACGCTTCATCAGTAAGCGACGAACTTTCTGGAGAACATTCAGGACGCCTGGACCGCTGATAGCGACCCACCTAACCGAGGCAGCCCCACTGACTACAGAGTAAGTCCGCACGTGACACAAGAGCCTTGGTGTCGTTAAATGTCCTCTGCCCAAAACCGCCATCCCCTTCTCCGTTAAAAGCCCCTTTGGTTAAATTCCATCATTTAGATTAACACGTCTAAACATTCCTTTGGTTCACAAACCATCTGAAAGCAAATATTTATCCCTGTATTTAATCCTGTAATCATTCCTGTGTCTTGTCAAATCCTTTCCCTGTTCCAATGTCATTTATTATTATAGATGTGTAATTTTTAATAAAACCCCATAAATGACATTAATGTTTCTCTGTTTATATTTAAGAAATGTTCGAAAACAATAGAATTCTCTTCCTTTAAGATTAATGAGACTAGATTAAACAGTTTCTCTGGACCTGTTAAAACCAGGGTGGTGCCCCTTTTAATCAGAAATTAATTTTAATGAATTAATATTAATATCAAAATTAATTATTACAATTATTAAAATTGAATCTTCTATATGTTTATACAAACATACCCTTGTACGCTACAGTATACCTTGGTACCTCCATGCGAGGAAATAATTTGATAAGAAAAGATATTAATTGATAATTTACCCAAATTAATAAATTAATATTTCTTATTACATTATATTACACAGTACACTACAGTTTGCCTCTGTTTATAGTCTGTCTGCACTTATCAGTGAACTTAAATAGAGACTGATATTAAAATGTATTAATTATTTAAAAGGTTATTATAGTTATTTACTAACATTAACAAAAAATGAACAATACATTTTATTGATATGTATCAATCCATTATAACAAAACTGTTCACATCTTATCAAAAAAACAGATAAAGCTTAGCAAATGTATTATATGTAATTGATTAAATGTTGAAAGGAGCTTCAAACTAAGATAAATAAAGGCTTAAGAAGTACATTTTTAATGTTAATTCATGTATAGATAAGTATTAGAACATTTTTATAACATATTAGAACACATTAGTGTTACAATTTATTTAGGTTCTAAGATTAATAAGAGCTGATCTAAAATAAATAAATAAAAGCTGAGAACCAACCTGCAACAAAAGCAAAACCCTCACAGTCTAAACTACCAGCTCTATTTGAACAACAAAAGTATGATTCAAACTCCAATGACACTAAAAGACTTGACCAGGAGTTTTTGTTTATGTGAAAAAGCCCTATTGTCTTTTTCTTGACTTCATTATATATATTTTTTTATTAAAAGATAAAAAAAAACACAGCTTCAGTGTTTTTTTTAACCAATACCAATTAATTTACCAATAATATTCTTTTTTTGAGCTATTTTGTCTACCTCACTTGTTTAATATTTCAACCTATTCCCGCTGGAATGCTTTGACAGATTTTCAGTACAGTAATATATCAACATGTTTATACAAGTTAACTGGGAAGGAAAAGGAAAACCGTCTTTTGGCAATGGCAAAAGAATTTTTAATTAGGCGGAGGTTATCACATGGAGGCACTCCAGCATAAATCTGCTTTAATCTTACACTGACATTTACTCTAGCTGAAAGGATATTTCTTGTTACAACAAAAAGAACATTTTTGATTTCAAATTATCTGTATTTTTTTTTTTTTTTTAACAAGGGCCGGTGATAACACTGATGTGCTCTGTTTTCTCAACATAGTCACTTACCTTACAGCGCAGGCAAGAGTGCTGGCCCAGTCTATTACAGGAAACACCTGAAATGAAGCATAAAGATGCAGAAAAAAATTGAGTGATGATCACTTTCTTTTGTCTAAAACACCTACCTACCACACCTATAGCCGTAACTCTGTGGGATTAGTAATGTACTTTAACCACAAAACTTTAATGAAAGACACTGTCACCGATAAACCTAATGACTCACATTTATACGTTTCTGCTTGAAGGACTTGGCAACTCGCCTGGTGCTCAAACTGATCATCCTCACACAAGAAGTTTTGACAGAAGGAGCAGCGGAAGATCCTCCCGCCTGTTAGAAAAGGGACATCAGCAAGTGTCTATTTTTTTTGCATTTTATTTACTTTTTTTTTAATGACAAACTTACCATGGTCCCATACACTCCGGTCACACTCAATACAGTCTGCATCAGTTAAGGGACATGCACACGCATGAGTACTCAAGCATTTCCTGCTGTGGCACACCCAAGCTTCGCAGAAATCACACACTGCCCCCTGGTGAACACACAGAAATAACAGTCACAAATGTATTAGTTTTTAGTCCGGTCTTTTTAGTCCAGAGCCAGCCATGCATGGAAAAGGACTATTGTAATTGCTGTGCAACACTCATCAAAAAGTCCGCCATTGCAAATTCGACCCACTAAAAGTATTCCAAAATTCACCAAAATACAGTCGGGTCCATAAATATTGAAACATCAACACAATTCGAATCTTTTCTCTCTATACACCACCACAATGGATTCGAAATAAAACAAGATGTGCTTTAACTGCAGACCTTTAGCTTTAATTTGAGGAATTTACATCCAAATCAGGTGAACGATGTAGGAACTACAACAGTTTGTATATGTGCCTCCCACTTTTTAAAAAGGGACCAAAAGTAATGGGACAGATTAACAATTATAAATCAAACTTTCACTTTTCAATACTTGGTTTTAAATCCTTTGCAGTCACAGCAGAAATTTGTAATTTATATATTTGATCCTCGGTAATTTATCCTGATCGTGATCAATCAGTTCTGGTCCTCAGCGTCAGTTGCGTGAGTCCATGTCGTGGAGTAACCTTGATGTATCCTTCATTATATTCAGACTAGAAACACAACGTAGCAGCTCACCGGTCAGTTTCTCGATGATGTCCACTCTTTTCTGAGTGTCCTCAGATCGGGCCAAGATGATGCGAATCAGCTCTTCGATTCGTGTGCCCCATTGATGTAACCCTTTCACATCAGTTAAGCCGCACAGTAGCTCTCCAGTCTGTCTCTCTGTGTTATGAACTCTTTTCTGTATGTCCACAGTCCGTGCTGAGAGGTCTCGGGTCAGCTCCTCGGATTGCGCGTCTCTTTGATGTAGCCCTTTCAAACTTTCACCCACGTCATGGAAGCACTTTTTAATTTCAGTAGACAGCAGCTGGGTAGATTTGAAGGCAGCTGTCTTGCAAATTTTCCGATAGTTGAAGGCATTCCCCAGACCAATAAGGAGGAATCCAGCTATCATGAGTCCAAACATATAGATATCCTCGACGTCCTCAACCGACAGAGCTTCCAGACACTTCCAGGCGTCCTGTGAGTAGCCTGCGGCAAAGGTTCCGCCAGGGCAAATGGGTTCCCCCGGAGCACCCTTCTTTTGTGGAAAAAATAGTGTCAATAGCGCTCAGAGACCAGGTAATTAAATCCATATCGGTTCTTAGGAGTCCAGCAGGTAGGGGTGTGACGATAACCGCATCACCGCAATAATGAGATGTCTACCGCGGTGTGAGGTCATCACCGCACATGATTTTTTTTTTTGGGGGGGGGGGTTATATTTAGTTTAATATTAAGTTTTGTTTTGTAAAAAGACTTTCTTTCGTTTTGTACAAATTGTCTCTTAATTTTAATAAAGGTTTCTTCGGCCAATTGCATGTATTTAATAAATAAGAAGCAAATAAGTAGACTTTGAGGTCACGGAAGCGATCGCTTTCATTGCTCATGAACTGGAGCACGTCTCAAATAAACTGAAACTCAGCAGGTTTGCCTTACAGACATGAGAAATATGTAGCCTAATATGTGTAGAGACGAAAACCGCCATATCGCAATTGTTGTTGCTTCATCACCGCGGTAAGAAAAAATCCCATACCGTCACAGCCCTAGCAGCAGGCAGTAAAGTCCAAGAAATAACAGAGAAAAATGACGAAAAATGACGAAAAATGACGGAAAAATGACGGAAAATGACGAAAAATGACGACACGAGACAAGAGAAACTTATAGCAGAGAGCAGAGGGAGCAGAGGGAAAACACGTCCGCCTTGTCTGAAGGACTGAGTAGAGCTGTCAGTTCCTGCTTGTTCTTGGGGCCCTTCAGTCTCGTCTTTAGCAAGTCAAATGCATGCTTAATCAGATTCAGATCAGGTGATTGACTTGGCTATTGCATAACCTTCCACTTCTTTCCTTTAAAAAACTGTTTGGTTGCTTTCGCAGTATGCTTCTTGCCATTGTCCATCTGCACTGCGAAGCGCCATCCAATGAGTTCTGAAGCATTTGGCTGAATATGAGCAGATAATATTACTCAAAACACTTTATAATTTATCCTGCTGCTTTTGTCAGCAGTCACATCATCAAAAAAGATAAAATAAAATATTATTATCATAATACAAGAGAACCAGTTCCATTGGCAGCCATACATGCCCACGCCATGACACTACCACCACATGCTTCACTGATGAGGTGCTATGCTTTGGATCATGAGCAGTTCCTTTCCTTCTCCAGACTCTTCTCTTCACATCACTCTGGTACAAGTTGATCTTGGTCTCATCGGTCCATAGGATGTTGTTCCAGAACTGTGAAGGCTTTTTTAGATGTTGTTTGGCAAACTCTAATCTGGCCTTCCTGTTTTTGAGGCTCACCAATGGTTTACATCTTGTGGTGAACCCTCTGTATTCACTCTGGTGAAGTCTTCTCTTGATTGTTGACTTTGACACACATACACCTACCTCCTGGAGAGTGTTCTTGATCTGGCCAACTGTTGTGGAGGGTGTTTTCTTCATCAGGGAAAGAATTCTTCAGTCATCCACCACAGTTGTTTTCTGTGATCTTCCTGGTCTTTTGGTGTTGCTGAGCTCACCGGTGAGTTTCTTTTTAAGGATGTTCCAAACAGTTGATTTGGCCACACCTAAAGTTTTTCCATCTCTCTGATGTGTTTTTTCAGCCTAATGATGGCTTGCTTCATTGATAGTAACAGCTCTTTGGATCTCATATTGTGAGTTGACAGTAACAGTTTCCAAATGCAAATAGCCCACTTGAAATGTCTCTGAACCTTTTATCTGCTCCTTGTAAATGGGATAATGAGGGAATAACACACACCTGGCCATGGAACAGCTGAGCAGCCAATTGTCCCATTACTTTTGGTCCCTTAAAAAGTGGGAGGCACATATACAAACTGTTCCTACACCGTTCACCTTGGATGTAAATACTCTCAAATTAAAACTAAAAGTCTGCAGTTAAAGCTCATCTTGTTTGTTTCATTTCAAATCCATTGTGGTGGTGAATAGAGCCAAAAAGATTTGCATTGTGTTGATGTCCCAATATTTATGGACCTGACTATGTCCAAAATTCATTCATGTATGAAATTTATTTTTAATATTGCAAATAATAAAATATATAAAAAAGGCTCGTCAGCTTTCCCTAAAAAGTGGACTTTTTTTTATTGTAGAGTCAGTAAATTTGGTAAACATATTGGTCACGGAAAGACAGACTAAAAATATTATTACAGCGAAGTCACTTTTACAAAAAGGAAGTCAGGCATCTTGGATCAAAATTGTCAAAATGTTGACCCATTTTATTTATATTCTTCCTATTTCCATTAGATCATTAGATCCATTGTTATTTTATGTCCCTTGAGCTAAAGCTACTGTTATGTGACATTTCTTATGGCTCGAAGAAATGTAAGCATGCTGTGTTACTTTGCAGTGAGGAGTGTTTGTTTCATTTATGGGCTTTATTTGAGACAATTCAAACTGTAGTTTCAATATTATACTAAATGCCTCGAATATTGTTTACATACCGTCAGCGACTGGCTTCACTTTTAGACCCAATGTAAGATTTTACACGGCCAAGGCTGCTCAATTGTTATGACAATAAAATGTACAATAAATTAGACTCAAAAATAATAAAGTGAGAGAATATTTCAGAAGTGATTTTTAAATAAAAATGTTTTGGTTGACACTGAATAAAAACAAACAATGTATATTTATTATGATTTTATAAGACAATTTGTAAAATGACCCACCTCCATTGAGGTTTTCATTTATTGTACTGTATTTGCCGTTTCTTTTTGCAAAACTAGTGCGCTGGTGAGCTGGTGATACTACGAGTATTTACGACAGTGTGATTCACTGATGGAATAAGCAGGGGGAGCTGCACAAATATTACTTCTGCTTCAATTAAAAAAACAAAAACATTTTGACTTGCTAGCGTCCCCACAGTTGACACTTTTATTTTTGAAAACGAACAAAATTTGGCCAATGACTGACTGGTCACACTAATAAAAAAAATCCAGTAAATGGAGTCCGTACAATCCTTGCACATGCAAGCAAATCACAAAAACCCATGTCCCCACCCCACTACAAACAAAACACCCTTCCAAACTAAATCATACTCCTTCCATTTGGTTTTAGCATAAGATTTCTATAATTCCAGCATTTATATACATTCAAGCCCGAAATTATTAATACCTCTGGCAAATTTTGAGTTAAAGTTACTTTTATTTAACCAGCAAAATTTTTTCTTGATTGGAAATGACACAGGCGTCTTCCAGAAGATAAGACTATGTACAAGAGGTCTCATTGTGGAAATAAATAATTCTCAGCTTTTATTTACATTTTAACCAAAAACTGTCATAGGTTGTCATGACACCCTAACATAACAGATGTGGGGAAAGATTGCCATTATGATGTCATACATACGTCAGAGGCAGCTGTTTGCAATAAACAATGGGCAGGTATTTACACTGTGGGCGTGGACGGGCAGTGAGGTTTGCTGCTTGGCCATGTCTGTGTTCAGCCAGCTGTCTGCCTAAATCTGGCCTATTTCAATGAGGGCCCCCACCACAATGATAAAGAACAAGTATGTCATGGGCCAAAAATAATCAAATGTTACATCATATTTAACCCACTCAATGCAGCAATAAAAGGGGTCTTTGCATTTAGTGATTGAAAATGATCCTTGCATATAACCTTATAGTATATAGTTCTTTTACCTTGTGTTCTGTGTTTTTATTTTTTAGTCAGATGCTATTCTTTGTAACATCTATGCACACTTTAAATGTTTTAAAATATGCTATTGATCTATGTTGAAAATACAACAAAAGGAATCAACACGTTTACTTTAGTCTTGTTTAGCTACAAAAAAGCAAACTTTTGTCAAAAAATAATTTTAGCTTTAAAGATTGTTGTGATGTGAAAACAAAGATCTGACATCACTAATAAAGCAAATAAAAATTCCACAATTTATTTGAAGGGCAGATAAATGCAAAAATGCAAATGGATAGATGTTTTACACAAGCCTTTTATGCGCCACTCCAGGTTTTCGGTTTCTCTGGCTTCTCCCCTCCCTACTCCTTCTGCTCAAGGCTGGCTGGCATCTTCTGTGTATTTAAGCCAGGACCTTCCTCCCAGACTCCCCTAGATTGTCAGTCTACCTACATGGTGATCTCAGGCAATGATCTTTTGTACTTGACTTTGTGTGGATTGTTTATTCTTTCCTGCTGTTTTCTGTCCTCTGTACCAGTTCCTGTGCCCGCCAGCCACCTGTACCTGCCTCTGCCTGCTCCAGTCTGCTCCTTCTCTGGCTCTTGGTATTCCTCTAAGAATGGCCTTGGTTTCTGTCCTGCTACTTCTGTTGCTTATTTACCTGCTCTCAATAAACCCTTTGAACTGTGTCGGCTGCGTCTGCATGTGGGTCACTCTCTTGTGGTGTTTTTTGTGACAGTATGATCTGGCCAACATGGACCAAGCCAACTCCGTTCAACATGCCATATCCAGTCAGGGGACCCTGACTATGGGCAAATCAAAAGTTTTATACCATTCCAAATAGTCCAAGCTTATCTAAAGCATCCTAATTACCTCGAAAAGCTGTTTTAATCAACTCAACAGATGAAAACTTTGCTTTGTGGACACTCATGGCTTAGACAAAGGAGCTCAGTGAAGACTATAGGAAAGGGTTATAAGGCCATATCTAAATGATTTCATTTCAGCGGCTTTGGGGGTGATTTTCAGCCAATGAACCAGTGGCCCTGATCACAGTAAACGGCACAATAAAAAAACAACATTACATCAAGATTTTCAACAACATCAAGCAGTCTGCATTGAAACTTGGCCTTTGGCACCAGTGGACATTTCAGCACGACAACAACCCAAAACACGCAGTTAAAGTGGTAAAGAAATGGTTAGCAGACAAAAACATTAACCTTTTGCAATACCCCAGCCGGAGTCCTTACTTGAATCCAATTGAGAATCTGTAGAGGGAGCTAAAGATCAGGGTGATGGCAAGTAGACCCTCCAACCTGAAAGAGCTGGAGGTTATGAATGGGCAAAAAACCCAGTGGAGACGTGCAAAAAGCTGGTCAGCAATTATAGGAAGCGTTTGATTGCTGTACTAGCCAATAAAAGCATTTCTATTGATTATTGAGATAATAAAATAATTTTGGACATGCCACTTTTTGTTCATATGTAAAGCTGAGAAATATCTTTTTTAACAATGCCACTTGTACATTAGGCTTGGGCGGTATTACGGTAATATGGTATACCGCGGGATCTAAAGATAGCAACGGTATCAGTTTCAATACCGTCATATTTAAGCGCCAAAGTCACAAAATTGCGACAAGCAACTTAACAGGAAAAAAAAGACGCTACTTCTGGTTTATGTGCTAAATTATGCTTCCACTCCCTTCCACCAGATGTCAGACACCCTGTACTTTGTTTCTAGTCCACTATTACCATGTGTTGTCATTAAAAAAAATTGTAGAAGAAGAGCTCAAAGACGCGTCTCAGTGGGAGTGTCAGGACCGGCTCAATAGAAGCCTCATTCTCTACGCGAGCTGATAAACATGAAAATAACAAATAAAAATTACACCTGTGATGAAGTTTTGGTATTAGTAATGGCTGACTCTGATTCTGAGGGAGAACATCTACCTTTAGAGTCTTTTTAGCCGAGTGAAAGTGAGAATGAGCGAGAGTGAGTGCGTGTGTAACTTGGACAGCGGCGCCGCTGCTCGTGCCTTTCTCAGCGTCTCTCATAAAGCACACGCAGTTTTTCCCACATTTTGCCAAACATCAGTGAAAGAAACGGGAGGAAACTAGTCGCTCTGGCCGCGGTAGTGAAGGGGAGGTTGGGAAGTGAAGCCGTGAGCGCGTAGCACCTGCAGCTTTACCTTTAGCACCTGCAGCTTTACCTTTAGCACAGGTGATAGAAGCCGGGGCGCGTGTACTCGCCGTGGCAGTGCGGGGGTGTCGGGAATAATGCAGCTTCTATTGACAGCTGTTTGGGACAAATACGTGTTGGTCATCCTGACACTTTACCCAGTCGAGGAGGGCGAGGCAGGGGTAAACATAGTCAGCGCAAATGCACTAATCAAAGCAGCGATCGTAATAAAAGTGATGGCTGTGTGCTGTGCTTTATGAGAGGTCCCTCACTCTAAAAAACTACTAAACTGTTCTGGATGTTTATGTTCATTTAATTCTGTTTGACTCTTGTATTTGCACTTTTTATAAACTGCTATTTGTTGCTAATAAAAGTTGTTTATATTGTTGTGCATGTTATTTTGTTATTGTTTCAGTATTAGTGTTTGGTATTCAGTTTCTGAACAGTTTAGGCACAAACCAACAGTTTGGTGACGCTGTCTGAGCCTTACGTCATATGTTTTTTTAATTATTCACGGTAATACCGTATACCGAGGTAAAATAGGGAGGAGGTTTGACGGTATCAAAATTTGGATACCGCCCAAGCCTAATCTCGACCTTAACCTGTGATTTTCAGGGGTCATTTTGGCTGTATTGTGTGTAATGTGACCTCTCCAAATTAAAATGATTGCTGTTAGTGAACCCTCTGGAATTTAAATACAAGTGTGGGCTCTTTGTAAAAGGTAACAATCTCACCCACAACAGTCAGAATCTCTCTAAGTACTACTAATACAATTTTATACACTTTGGAACACACAGAGAAAATATTTTTTTGTGTTCTCGCCTGAAATATTTAGTGAAAATAAAAAAAGGTGTCAAAAGCTTCAGCAGGTAGTTGAGGACTAAAACACACTATGGGCCAAAATAATAACTTGATTACTACTCACATTTCAAACTTGAAAAGAATATCTGTAAAAATGAAAAAAACAAAATCAGTTTTTATGTTGGTAGGTCCATGCGTTTTAAAGAGGAACCATAGTTTGTTTATTTATCCAAATTGGAGACATTTGGAAAACGTATGAAAAAGTGCAATAAGTTCTGAATGCTTCAACCCACAGGCATCAATGAGGGCTCTACTGAAAGCTTACATCTAGAGGAATCTGTATTTACAAACATAATCACTCTATTAGTTATGAAAATTTATATTCCATAATAACACAATAAATCTGACATATTTACATAAAAAAATGAGTGTTATGGGCCAAAATATATATTTTTGAATAATATCCACACATAAAAAACATACTACAAACTAAATACATAGGTTATAAAACTTGGTGAATGTTACAATATATGTGCAACATTGTCTCTTGTTGCAGAAAGCACAAGAGCATGTCACATGTGGGGCATTTTACTGCACCTCTGTGAAAGGACAAAGGAAAGGTGTGCTATCTTGATCTTCACATCAGACCACATCCCCCCCAAACGCTTTCTTTCCGACTGCTGCTGGTCCAAAATGTCAATAAAAAGAAATGTACATGCCTCCACTACATCCTCCAAAAAGTATTTTATTATTTTTGTAAGTTTTGCCATAGTTTTTACTCAAAAAAAGACTGTGAAAGCACAATAAACACGCGCGCGTCATATGACGCATGAGCTGTCTCATCGAGGAGAATTGTGTTTACGCTAGGGTGACCACCTGTCCCGCAAAATGCGGGACAGTCCCGAAATTTGAAGCTTTGTCCCGCGTCCCGCAAGTCGTAAGCAGTGTCCCGCATTTTAATTTTGTCTAAAAAAAACACTGAACATGCGCAGCGCAGCCGTTATTATTGGTTCTAGTGGCTAGCTAGCCAGAGCGGGAAAATAAACACTGAGAAAAAGCGGAAGCATTAAAAATGAGCTTTAAACTGGACACGTCCGTGCCCCAAACATAACAGCTCTGGTTTGGCTTTGAGGCTGAGCATTCCTGTCACCAGTGCGTTCGTGGAGAGGGTGTTTTCTCTCATGACTGCTGCGTGGACAGAGACAAGGAACCGCGCAGCTGTGGACCTCATAAAAAGTGAAATCCTGGTGCAAGTGAACTACAGCTACACCTGCCAGGAGTTCTACAGACACATAATGAACGAGAAGGCCCTACTCGAAGCTGCCAGATCAGACAAAAAGTATAAATTCAAGATGCACTGAATCCGGTAAGAACGCATTTAATCTTTCTAGTCTTTCCTAATGGAATTTATGTGCTTATTTGGAAATGTGCTTCGTAGCGATTGAATTATTATTTTCACTGAATAATTTGGATTGAATAGACACGTGCTGTTAAAATAATTTTTTACTGATATTACTATTAAATATTATTAGTGACGTTCACAGCGCCGGTCAGCGCCGTCATTAACATTTTTATAAACCCTTTTAGCAATTTAAAACATGTTAACATCACTGCAAAAAGATATCTAATAAAAAAATCAATATTTATTCACCTAGTATAATAATAGTAATTTCTCTCCCTCGTGTCCCGCATTGTCCCGCAAAATCAGGTCTGCTGTCCTGCAACAGAGCAATAGCCAGGTGGTCACCCTAGTTTACGCCGTGGCACAGACGTTTCAGGCCGAAGGAAACCCTCACACATTTAGTATTGCCGGACTCTGTAGATCATTGGCTATCCGTATATATGGTCATGTTGACCATATATACGGAGAACAACGAACGTGCTGGAAGCGTTTACGTGATGCGTAATCGTTGCCAATGGCCGCAAAGTCTGTGCTTTCATATCCAGGTCCAGCCCGGTCAAAACCCGTCAGAATTGACTGAAAAGGTGTCAATCGAAGGCTAACACTTCCTGTTAGCATTTTAGTAGCTTTTTTCGCTGTCTCGAAAGGACTTATGGCTTTTATTAGCAATAGAAATGACAAACGCAGCTGATTTCAAGTTGGAAATACTTCTCTGCAGTTTTTGAGCCTTGAAGGATATAACATGTCTTGTGGACCTAATTATTTTACTGGATATTATTCCCTGGACCTTTATGGACAGAAAGACACCAAGCTTATGGGGATCTGTTGCTGTTTCAGTCCAAGAGACCCGTCAAAGGTAAGACAAGTCCAAACTAAATCTTTGTGCTTGTCTGTAAAAAAGGCTTTGGTGTCAAAATGGTTTATATCGTCTGAAAGATGAGACTTTAAGCTTTAATTTGGTATATATATTGTTGGGGTATGACGAGGTGCAAGCACAACGCAGTCTTTCTTTTGTAGCGTGTTTACGTCCCGGGACCGGGACGTTGTACACTAAGTCGATAACAAGTTATTCAAACATACAAAGAATGAAGTAACCCATACAATTAAATTTAAAATTTAATACTTGACAATCAAATAAAAATATATTTTGTTGTAAGATAAAACAAAGAGTTGTTTCAATTATGAATAAAAACTCATGTGGATTCTGAATTTTGTTTTCACATAATAAAAAAATTTAATCAACTTATGAGCGAGCGTTATATTGGCCTAACGACATAATGTGGCCTACTCAGAAGGAAATGTCTAGGGCTGTACCTGAGGAATGTCCTGCATTATTTCCTGAATTTAAATGTTTGAAAAAAAATTAAGATTTGAGTAAAGTCATTGAACCCATTTCCATTTATTAATGGCTTTTGTAAAAAAGGATACTAAATGTGTGACACTAAATTACAAAGTGTCAGGAATAATCCTTTTCTAGAAATCCTGCATATTAGTGAGTTTGAGTTTTTTAAACAGCAGCAAACTACTCAAACTAATGTTCTTCACATGCGGATATAAAGTAGTTATTGACATAAAAACGCTCAGAAATAGAAAGAAACCGACCAACTAGCTCTACACCTATAAAGAGGAAAAGGTGTGAGGTGTCCACTGTCCACACCAGCTACCATCCAGATGTAGGTAAGAGCACCATGAACTGTACATGGTAATGCATTTCGTCCCATTTTTCAGTTTTTTTTTTAATACTCTAACCCAAGAACAGGTGTGTAATGATCTATAATTTTAATAATAGTCATTAAAATGGCCTAATTTACGAAATAAAAGCGTGTATATATATATTTTTTTTTTCCAGGACATGATTACTGTTCTTGCGTCACTTCACTGTTGAACATACTTGATCCTTCAAGTTTCCTGCCATCTGTCATCTCTTAGGTTCTGTCTTTGAAAATAGCAATTAGCACTATAGTTTGAGACTTAGCTTTACTTTGCTGACTACATTTAGACTAATGTAAACACTAGTACACTGTTGAATACACTCAAGAATCTTTACAATTTTGGAACAGCTCATCAAGTTATGAACAGCCTGTTTAACACTGGCTCTTGCATTTCACCACCTTTGCTCCCAATAAGTGCAAGTGACAGCAACTATCAAAGACAAGGTAAAAAGCCTGGAAGGGATACTATGTCCACTCTACCAGCCTGGCAATAGCTGTCTGTCCTCTACTCCCCTCTGTTCTGAGTATGCATGATGGTTTGAGCACACCCAAGGTTTCTCCAGCACCACCTGCTTCCGGTGATGAGGCAGTGCCCAAGGATGTAGGGGGTTAGGACTTGAATATTATTTTCTAAGAGTTCACTGTAAAATACACTATACAAAGTGCAGATTTATGTCTCAAACATTATGAGCAAGTTTGTCAGTTTTTTTTTTATAAATGTTGTTAAAATTGATAATTTACAAAGTTTTGGACCTGCCTTTTAATGATGTATGAGAATTTACTAGGACATATATTTTTTATTTAATATTTATATTAAGTGTGTATAATAAAGAAATTATATCAATATAAAAAATGGATGTGCAAGTACAATTCATAGATTGTAAATAAACATGGATGGATCGATGGATTGATGGATTATGTCATAATGACAGGGCAATAAAATGGCGGTTACATCCGGGCTTTTCCGCTTTTACTGCATAGTAAAACAATAAGTTTCAGATAGCATAAACAAACATTAATCAAAAATTCATAGATCCCAGACGTGTACATGATTTTTACACTTGTAAAGTTTGCCTTGGATTTCTGTTTATATTTCTGCTTTTGGAGCCTGCCCTCTGGTGGACGGAGGCCCATATAAGGGGTTCAATAAGAGTGGCTTGGTGGAAAGCACAAATGATCATATTCCCAATGCGATTTAAAATTTTTCTAATTGGACAAATTATGACGGAGTTACAGTAATAAAAGTATGCACACACACACACACACTTATGCTGCCCAGTGTGAGTGGTCGCGTATTATCTTGAGTTACTAAATGTGTGTAAGTTTTTACCTGATGACTTGTTAGCTTTTTGACTGATACTCGTCCGTCTTGTTAATATGTCCGGGTGAAAGATACAAAGTGTCCGGGTGAAAAATATAAAGATCTTTGTTTCATGTGTACATTTCCTAACTCTAGATGTATGCATACCATACATGAATAGTTTTTTGCTCAGCCCTAGTACCTTTTGCAAACACTTACAACAGGAGATCTCCCAGGTGATACTGTGGAGCAGTCAGGTTACAAAAAAAAAAACAACAACGGTGGGAGGGCGGTTTAATCCCCGCTCGAAAAATCATAACATCCCGCTCTCCCCCACGTACTGTCGTCCAAGGACACAACGACAAGACACTTACTCACAACCTACATTGCCTCCAGTGGTGTTCCAGCTGTAACACTGGTAAATAGCTTAATGTATGTAAAGAGCTTTGAGTGCCTACTACAGTAGGTGGAAAAGCACTTTATTAACAAAAAAGTGTTAACTTACCACCATGGCCATTCCAGTAGAGTGGATCCCAGGATGTTTGATCACACAATCTGATGACTTCATGCACTTCATTTTGCCTGGCAACACAATATCACAATGACTAGTACCATAATATGTACAACCCTTTATTTAAATATGATAAGACTCTTTTGACTATGGTTTACCCACCACACTGAGCACACACAGGAAGCTTCTGAACGGAGGCGCAGAAGTAGCAGAAGGCCCTGTTCTTCTGTTTCCTACAAACGCAACATCTCAGTTCACCGTTAAATCATTTGTAGTGCACTTGAATCCAAAAGAACCACGACTTACCTCTGACATTTGTCACATTCCTAAAAAAAACCCACAAAAGGCCAAGTGAATAAGATGTGATGTTAAACGTAGTACGGTCTGAGTATGAGATGAGAACAATACTCACCATGTTAACGTTACAGGGATGTTTCGCCACATCCACATGATCTCGGTTTGCTCGAGTCTGTTTCTCCCTCTCCTTACGGCTCTCAGCCTTCTTACGGGCACCAGTTTTCTTTTTGGGCATTTCCTCTGTTATGTACCCAGGAGACTTTAGTCTGTTACCGATAAACAAGGAGCCAGATGAATAGTTTATAGTTAGCATTTATAGTTAGCATTTCTAAAGTTAAAAAACAGTTAACACCCCGCAGCCTGCCTTAAATTGATTTATTAGTACATGGACGTGTTAAATCTTACTGATGCGATGATTATAAAACCAAATGGCGTCAAAGTTTTTTAGGGTCCGCATGATGGCTAGTAGAGACGGTGAAAGTCACGCGGTCTATACACTTCAGTAACTATATATGTGTGTGTCTTAAGCCTTGTTATGTAGTCTTGTTAATACTATTAAAGATAACGCTATAATAAATTCCGAGTTAGTAAGTTTTTACCTGATGACTTGTTAGCTCTTCGACTGATACTCGTCCGTCTCGTTAATTTGTCCGGGTGGAAGATCATTGTTTCAAGTGTACAGTTCCTACGTCTAGATGTATGCATACCACACATGAATAGAAACGCTGAACCCACCGGATAAAAAAACTAAACCTATCGTGTGCATCGTGCCTTTTAAGTCCAACAGAAGTCAAACAGAATAGCTTCACAATGGACTACCATAATAAGTTTTATTGTGTTAAAACAACATACAGCCAAGCAAAACAAGGCAACAGAACAATATTATTATATATTTAATTAGGCTCCAAGTTACAAGTAATAAAATACAATGAGAAACTATTCCTGTGACAGATGCTTTGTCAGAAATGTTTCATTTTAAACAAATTAAACATTCGCCTACACAATTTATTATGGAGTATTTGATTATTGCTCTACACATGGACGGGTCATGTGTTATTGAGCAGCCAATGGCGGAGCAGGGACCAAACAGCTGACAGAGGACAACAACAGACGGTGCTCTTTCTTGCAAGTGGTGTTGTGTAGTATCAGACATTGTGGACGTGTTGTTGTCCACACAGGCCAGACAGGGTCGGCCCTGTTCTGTCTGCAATGTCCACTTTTTACATTGTTGCACTAACTTCGCACTGAGCAAAGGAGCACATCATACCGAAAACCAGCAGCCATGGCACCGTCCAATATCCGAACCTGCCGCAGTCTGGCGCTCTCGACGTGGCTGCTGTCGTTTTGTTTCGTCCACTTGTTGTGCCTGGACTTTACGGTAGCAGAGAAGGAAGAGTGGTACACCGCTTTTGTCGAACTTACCTACACTGACCCCGTTACTGCGGTGGTAAAGACCGACAAAACGGAGAGCGGGCGATACGGGGAGCAATCACCCAAGAAAGAAGCCAGCGGTCTGGTGCTGATGCCCAGCCTCCCGCAGGACCGACAGGTCTGCGACCCCAACGCCAGGTTCCCGCCCGTGAATCCACGCAGCGCCTGGGTGGCGCTTATCGCTGCGGGCAACTGTACTTTTCAAGAGAAAATCAAAATCGCTTCGATTAACAATGCCACTGCGGTTATTATATACAATGTGGGTTCAGGCAGCCCCAACGACACCATTACTATGTTCCACCCAGGTAAGGGCTAGCACGTAGGCTACCTAATAAATAGGCTCATGCATCTTTTAATGTGGCGCTTTGAGTTTTTACCCAAAGTAACATTTACAGGTCAGTGAGATCAAAATGTGTTTCGTCTGCTTTTCCATGAGCTCCTAGAGATGGATGAGTACAACAAGTACCTGAGTCACCTGAGGGTTATATCCACAGAACTGGGCTACTCAAACCACACCAAATCTTTTCAGAGGAGTCACATTTCCATTTGTAGGCCAAAGGCAGTGCAGGCCGGAGAAGAGGTAATGACATGAGCAGTGTGCTTGCTCTCTCATGGTGACACCTTGATTTAACTTTTAAATGAAACTGGTAGGCCACAAACCCTACTCAGGCCTCACAGTTTCAACTTACTTCAAAATAGGCAAAAACTGCACGGACAGGTTCTATTTAGGTCAGTAGAGCCTGGGCCCTTCAGACCTAAACCATGACAAAGCACCAAAGTTTACTGACAATTGCTGCTTAAAACGTCTTTGTTCCAGTAAACGTATGGTGTTGGCAGGTTGGCGGTTTGATTCCCGCTCTCTCCAGGTCATACAGTTGTTCACACTTAACCCACCTTGGCTCCAGTGTTTGTGGCACTGTTGTATGACTGTGTGAGAATGTTTGAAGGTCGGAGAGTCTGTAGGCGCAATATGGCTGCCACGTCTCAACCACCAGTGTGTGACTGTGGAGTGAATAAATAATGGACTTTGAGAGCATTGAAAAGCCCTATATAAATCCAATCCATTGTTGTTATTATTATAAAGTGTACCTTAAAACAGGTCAGTTCATCTGAAATGTATTTTTTTAAATAGTGTTTGGTGTACTTATTTCAGCATCATTGTAATCACTGGCACATTTGTGAGACTGTGGTTCTGTGTAGCCTCTTCCAGAATCCAATTAGTGCTTGCATTGTTAATAGGTTGCAAGGTAACTCACAATAAACCTGTGCCTTTGTTATCTGGTGTGCTACAGAATTAAACCCCGCCAGCTAAAAGATATTAAACACACCTTGCCTTTAAATTAAACCCACTATTTATTCCTGCTTTGGAATAAAACATGGATCCCTGCACAAGTTCAGCATGTGTCTCTCTCTGACACGGGGCTTCTATTTTAGCAGCAGCTATTTTAGTCGGCTCTGACTGCGTCACAGAGAACAGTGGAGCAGATAAGAGTCTTAAGAAATCTTACATGCCTTATTTCCCCTTTCCTTCAAAGCTAAGCTCAAGCTTGCTATGCATGGACATTGTGGGTTATATTGTTCTTTCCAAGTTAAATCACCATCATGGGTTTGTGTTTGCACCTGTGATCACTGGGATGAAAAATTGTTTATGGTTATTGATGAATTTGCATTATCAGCAAGTCCTGCATTTCTACCTTAACATTTCCCTAAATGGCGTAATGAAAGTGATAATAGCTGACCGTCTAACATGTTTAGTAGCCTTATTACAAACATGGCTTCTGTTGCCTCAGCTCTGTGCTTTATTTATGTTCACTGTTCTAAGCTAGCCCCCACTGTGAGACAGGATAAACACTTTTGTCAACCGCTGTAGTGATGGAATAGCCTTGTCTTAACCTTTTAACTGTGTACGGATTATTTAAGTTATGCACATGTCTTAAATAGTAGCTACTGAAGCCCCCAGCAATGATTACATAATCATTAGTTAGGCCTGAGTAGACATACAGACCCTGAAACAATGCAGCTGTGCAGACTTGACAACACTCCTGTTACATAAAAGGATTTATGTCAACAATAATGAATTAAAAGTGCATACTGGATAAAAAAAAAAAAATGCTGTATGCAATGCCGGGAGCTCCTCAGGAAAACAGTGGAGTTTTGGAAGAGAAGTACTTTAGAAGTGACCTGTGACTGACGGAGGCTGGGAGGTTCCATGTCAGAGTCATAAAGAGAGAGCCGAGGGAACATGATGTAACTGTGTTCAGCCTGTTTGTGATGCTGTTCTGGGGAAAAAAAACATAGCACTATAATGATACACTATATAATGACTGTTTTGAAACAATGCCATGGTTTACGTTTGAACTATACTACAATAAAGAAATAAACATGACCAGTCAGATGGTAGCATCTGGGGTTTGCAGTGTTTGTCTTCTTGTATTGTATCTAACATTTAAAAAGCAGACAAGTGACAAGGACCCTTCGGATTGTGTGGCAGAAGGAAAATCTTATCTCTAAAGAGACTTACGATGACAAGCAAGCAATTTGAATACTTCCATCAATAAGTTTTGCTTTCCCTTTTGATTAGACCTGTGCTAACACTCAAAGATGATATAACAAAAGTAACAAAAATGACATAACGGGGAAAGCTTTGTGCGGGGTCAAGGCAAAGCAACAGATGGTTCCTGACAGGCAGAGCAAGGCCTTAGCTGGTTGACCTAAGCTTCCAGTCCCTAAGCCACCAATTAGAATGTCGTTGTAAAAAAGAGTTGGTTAACGGGACCTCGGCCTGACTGCTCATATTTCCAGCCTGGACTGCCATTCTCTTTCAGACAGAACAAGACAAACAAGTATATGCTCTTTTAGTTCACATATCAGCTCAGCTCTAATTTTACTCTGTAAGTGCAAATTTGCATAAATGTATTAGACCAGTTAGAAACAAAACATACAGAGGAAAAGATAGTCAAAGTTAGTCAAAGATGAATAGAAAAAGCGAGAGTTACAAAATATATCATTTAAGATCTGGTCCTAAATTCAGGAGTCTGATTGCTGAAGGGATAAAAGACTTAGCGGTTGGTTCTGGTGAGAGGCATATAATAACGCTGACCCGAGGGCATTGGGGTAAAACATGAAGATAAAATGTGCCTCTGGTTTATTTCTATGATCCGACCAGACTTCCTGATTACCCGACTCTCCCATACTGAGGCCAGATCTCTTTGCCGAATGCCAATGATCTTTGAACACATTTTAACAATGCTATTCAAGCTGTTTCTGTTTCTCACAAACAATCCCTGTGCAATCCCTTCTCCTGACTGCTGTTTTTAGTTGGATTACAATTCTATCCATTTATTGAAGATAGGGTTGGTATTGATTGTATGATTTATGTATTTGAAGTCCCCGGAAAAAAAATATGAAAAATGACTCAGTGGCGACCCCTAGAAAAGTCAAAATACATTGGGCCTATGGAAAATGAAAGTAAATTTTTCCAATGTAGAAATACAGAACTTGGTACATCCATAGGAAACCTCAGGGCAAACAGAAAAGTCTATGACAGCCACACCCTAAACTCAACAGGAAGTCCGCCATGTGGGGTGAAACACACAGCCACCAAAATCGCACCCCTTGCGCAAAAAGATGCAAATCATTGTGTTTTAATCTAAATGGCCCCAAATATGGTGAGTATCATCTAGACACGTGTGCCAACCAAATTTGTGACTTTGTTTTTGATATCTTATCGGGTATGGGTGTGGCAAGCCTGTAACAAGGTGGCCATTTTTGTGAAAAAAAAATGTCTCTTAACTCTCAAACGCCTTCTCGGATCGAGTTGGAACTAAAAAGGCGTTTGTGCACATTCATGACCTAAACACAAAGATATGTAAATAAAAGGGTTATCTTTAGAAATGGCTCTCCAGCGCCCCCTACAAACTTATAATGGGACCCAAGAATTTAGTTTGTCATAGAGACATGAAATTTGGTACACACATCTCTTATGTCATGACGAGCATAAAAGCCAATGACAACCACCCCCTATCTATAAATGTGTTGCCATAGCAACGTCCCAAATATGTGGAAAAAGTCAATGGGAAGTGAAAATTTTAGTTTGTCGTAGGCAAATGAAACTTGGTATACACATCCAGCATCGGGTTATGAACAAAAAAGCCAATGGGGACCACACCCTATCACACACGGGAAGGCGGCCATTTTGAATTGAATATGTGAACCGCCTTAGAATACACCTCTCTTTTAAAAAACAACAGAAAATAGCTGCTTCATTCCACAGACACCAAACTTTTGAGCTAAACATGTGTTAATGTGTGTTCAATAGACAGCGGTTTTTCTTGACGTTTTTGCTTGAGTTATATTTTTTTTAATTATAATTTTTCTATAAAATGTAAAGTGACCCAGTAAACGTGCACCGAAAAGTCAAATTTATTGGCCCCAAAATTCAAGCCCGGCAAAAAAATGTATGTATTTGAAGTCCCCGAGGAAAAAGAATGAAAAATTAAAGCCGCAAGCGGCGATAAAGGCCCTCGCCTCCCTTGAGACCGCGAGGACACATTTACTCGTAGGATTGCATTTCGTGCTTTAAAGCGTAAACTTTACGGTAATGTCAAATAATCGGGCCTGTGCTACTGCTTGAATCTTCTTCTGGCTGGAGCCTGCTTCATCACCTCGGGCCTGTGCTACTGCTGGGGCCTGCTACACCACCTTGTATTTTAGAGTTAAAGGTCTCCACAATCCCTGGTTTTCCTGGGAGCTTTCTGAACCTTTGAAAATAACAGATTATGCATTTACATTTACATTTACATTTAGTCATTTAGCAGACGATTTTATCCAAAGCGACTTACAAGTGAGGAAAAACAATGGAAGCAATTTTAACAACACAAGGTACAAAAAGCATAAGTGCACAAAAAACTAGTCAGTTTAAACCCAGCATAGTTTACAAAGCTAAGGATGAGAATTTTTTTTTTTTTTTTTTTTTTTAAGAAAGGAATCGTTAGAAAGGAAGTAGAACTCAGTGTTTGTCAGTCAGGTGTTGACGGAAGAGATGTGTTTTCAGGCGTTTTTTAAAGATGGCTACAGAATCTGCTGATCTTGTAGCAGCATGTAGATCATTCCACCAATGTGGAACAGATCCAGAGAAGGATTATGCTTGGGCTAAGGCGAGAAAAACAAAGTACTGGCTGGAGATTTGAGATGACTCAGGAATCGCTGCACCCCCCTGTTTAAAAAGGCAAAATGTAAATATTACATGTCTAAAAGTACAAGTTTACAAGTTCCAAAGGATACTGAGGAGTTTTCTAAGACTCTAGCCTTGGCTCTGGAGGGGCCTCCTCTAAAGGAAGGATCCTGGCAATTGGGAAATGGCATTTATTTCCCAAAGAAATGGCTGCCTCTTCACAGACTCATTACGACCACAGCCACAAATGTATCAAAAAACAAATTGATAACTTTTTTGGCACACGTGTCTAGATGATACTCACCAAATTTGGAGCTGTTTAGATGAAAAGCCTTTAGCACAAGGGGTGCGATTTAGGTGGTCACGCATTCCACCAAACATAGTAGATTTCCTGTTGAGTTTACGGTATGGCTGTAATAAACTTTTCTGTTTGCCCTGAGGTGTCCTATGGATGTACCAAGTTTTGTATTTCTACATTTGAAAAAATGTACTTTCACTTTACATAGGCTTAATGTATTTTCATTTTCCAGGGGTCGCCACTGAGTCATTTTTCATTTGTTTTCCTCGGGGACTTCAAATACATACATTTTTTGCCAGGCTTGAATTTTGGGGCCAATAAATTTGACTTTTAGTTGCACGTTTACTGGGTCAAATTGAGGATCATTTTACAGACAAATTATAATTAAAAAAATATAACTCGAGCAAAAACGTCAAGAAAAACGCCTGTCTATTGAACACACATGTGTTTAACTCATTCTGCCTAAATTTGGTGTCTGTGGAATGAAGCAGCTATTTTTTGTTGTTTTTTAAAAAAGAGGTGATTCTAAGTCGGTTCACATCTTCAATTCAAAATGGCCGCCTTCCCGTGTGTGATAGGGTGTGGTCCCCATTGGCTTTTTTGTTCATAAGCCCATGGTGGATGTGTGTACCAAGTTTCATTTGCCTACGACCAAAATAAAAATTTCACTTCCCATTGACTTTTTCCACATATTTGGAACGTTGCTATGGCAACACATTTATAGATAGGGGGTGGTTGTCATTGGCTTTTATGCTCGTCATTACATAAGAGATGTGTGTACCAAATTTCATGTCTCTATGACAAACTAAATTCTTGGGTCCCATTATAAGTTTGTAGGGGGCGCTGGAGGGCCATTTCTAAAGATAACCCTTTTATTTACATATTTTTGTGTTCAAGTCATGAATGAGCACAAACGCCTTTTTGGGTCCAACTCGATCCGAGAAGGCGTTTGAGAGTTAAGAGACATTTTATTTTCACAAAAATGGCCACCTCGTTACAGGCTTGCCACACCCATACCCGATAAGATATCATAAACAAAGTCCCAACTTTGGTTGGCACACGTGTCTAGATGATACTCACCAAATTTGGGGCCATTTAGATTAAAACACAATGATTTGCATCTTTCTGCGCAAGGGGTGCGATTTTGGTGGCCGTGCGTTTCACCCCACATGGCGGACTTCCTGTTGAGTTTAGGGTGTGGCTGTAATTGACTTTTCTGTTTGCCCTGAGGTGTCCTATGGATGTACCAAGTTTCATTTTTCTACGTTGGAAAAAAGTTACTTTCACTTTCCATAGGCCCAATGTATTTTGACTTTTCTGGGGGGCCGCCTGTATGGGCTTATGAACAAAAAAGCCAATGGGGACCACACCCTATCACACATGGGAAGGCGGCCATTTTGAATTGAAGATGTGAACCGACTTGGAATACACCTCTCTTTTAAAAAACAACAAAAAATAGCTGCTTCATTCCACAGACACCAAACATGGGTAAAATTAGCTAAACACGTGAGTAAAATAGACAGGCGTTTTTCTTGACGTTTTTGCTCGAGTTATATATTTTTTTTATTATAATTTGGTATATATTTAGGCCCGAGCCGGTGATGGCCGGGAGGGCCTATTGTTTTTGCTCGGATTTTTTTTTTTTTTTTTTTTTTTTTATCTTTATTGTGACCAAATGATCCTAAATTTGACCCAGTGAACATGCACAAAAAGTCATTATATTGGTCCCAGACTTCAAGCTCGGCAAAAATGGTATGTATTTGAAGACGCCGAAAAAAAAATACGAAAAATGACTCAGTGGCGACCCCTACAAAATCAAAATACATTGGGCCTATGGAAAGTGAAAGTAACTTTTTTCCAACGTAGAAAAATGAAACTTGGTATATCCATAGGACACCTCAGGGCAAACAGAAAAGTCAATGACAGTCACACCCTAAACTTAACAGGAAGTCCGCCATGTGGGGTGAAACGCTGCCACTAAAATCGCACTTGCGCAGAAAGATGCAAATCATTGTGTTTTAATCTAAATGGCCCCAAATTTGGTGAGTATCATCTAGACACGTGTGCCAACCAAAGTTGTGACTTTGTTGTTGATATCTTATGGGGTATGGGTGTGGCAAGCCTGTAACGAGGTGGCCATTTTTGTGAAAATAAAACGTCTCTTAACTCTCAAACGCCTTCTCGGATCGAGTTGGACCCAAAAAGGCGTTTGTGCACATTCATGACCTGAACACAAAAATATGTAAATAAAAGGGTTATCTTTAGAAATGGCTCTCCAGCGCCCCTACAAACTTATAATGGACCCAAGAATTTAGTTTGTCATAGAGACATAAAATTTTGTACACACATCTCTTATGTCATGACGAGCATAAAAGCCAATGACAACCACCCCTATCTATAAATGTGTTGCCATAGCAACGTCCCAAAAATGTGAAAAAAGTCAATGGGAAGTGAAATTTTTAGTTTGTTGTAGGCAAATAAAACTTGGTACACACATCCACCATGGGCTTATGAACAAAAAAGCCAATGGGGACCACACCTATCACACACAGGAAGGCGGCCATTTTGAATTGAAAATGTGAACCGACTTAAAATACACCTCTTTTTAAAAGTACACAGAAAAAAGCTGCTTCATTCCACAGACACCAAACTTGGGCAAAATGAGCTAAACACATGTATGTAAATGAGACAAGTATTTTTCTAGACTTTTTTGCTCGAGTTATATTTTTTTTTATTATAATTCGGTATATATTTTTTTATTATAATTTTTCTGTAAAATGATCCTCAATTTAACCCAGTAAACGAACAACTAAAAGTCATTTTTATTGGTCCCAGACTTCAAGCCTGGCAAAAATTTATGTATTTGAAGTCGAAAAAATACGAAAAATGACTCAGTGGCGACCCCTACAAAAGTCAAAATACATTGGGCCTATGGAAAGTGAAAGTAACTTTTTTCCAACGTAGAAAAATGAAACTTGGTATATCCATAGGACACCTCAGGGCAAACAGAAAAGTCAATGACAGTCACACCTAAACTTAACAGGAAGTCCGCCATGTGGGGTGAAAGCAGCGGCCACTAAAATCGCACTTCGCAGAAAGATGCAAATCATTGTGTTTTAATCTAAATGGCCCCAAATTTGGTGAGTATCATCTAGACACGTGTGCCAACCAAAGTTGTGACTTTGTTGTTGATATCTTATGGGGTATGGGTGTGGCAAGCCTGTAACGAGGTGGCCATTTTTGTGAAAATAAAGCGTCTCTTAACTCTCAAACGCCTTCTCGGATCGAGTTGGACCCAAAAAGGCGTTTGTGCACATTCATGACCTGAACACAAAAATATGTAAATAAAAGGGTTATCTTTAGAAATGGCTCTCCAGCGCCCCTACAAACTTATAATGGACCCAAGAATTTAGTTTGTCATAGAGACATAAAATTTTGTACACACATCTCTTATGTCATGACGAGCATAAAAGCCAATGACAACCACCCCTATCTATAAATGTGTTGCCATAGCAACGTCCCAAAAATGTGAAAAAGTCAATGGGAAGTGAAATTTTTAGTTTGTTGTAGGCAAATAAAACTTGGTACACACATCCACCATGGGCTTATGAACAAAAAGCCAATGGGGACCACACCCTATCACACACAGGAAGGCGGCCATTTTGAATTGAAAATGTGAACCGACTTAAAATACACCTCTTTTTAAAAGTACACAGAAAAAGCTGCTTCATTCCACAGACACCAAACTTGGGCAAAATGAGCTAAACACATGTATGTAAATGAGACAAGTGTTTTTCTAGACTTTTTGCTCGAGTTATATTTTTTTATTATAATTCGGTATATATTTTTTATTATAATTTTTCTGCAAAATGATCCTCAATTTAACCCAGTAAACGAACAACTAAAAGTCATTTTTATTGGTCCCAGACTTCAAGCCTGGCAAAAATTTATGTATTTGAAGTCGCCGAAAAAAATACGAAAAATGACTCAGTGGCGACCCTACAAAAGTCAAAATACATTGGGCCTATGGAAAGTGAAAGTAACTTTTTCCAACGTAGAAAAATGAAACTTGGTATATCCATAGGACACCTCAGGGCAAACAGAAAAGTCAATGACAGTCACCCTAAACTTAACAGGAAGTCCGCCATGTGGGGTGAAAGGCGCGCCACTAAATTCGCACCCCTTGCGCAGAAAGATGCAAATCATTGTGTTTTAATCTAAATGGCCCCAAATTTGGTGAGTATCATCTAGACACATGTGCCAACCAAAGTTGTGACTTTGTTGTTGATATCTTATCGGGTATGGGTGTGGCAAGCCTGTAACGAGGTGGCCATTTTGTGAAAATAAAACGTCTCTTAACTCTCAAACGGCTTCTCGGATCGAGTTGGACCCAAAAGGCGTTTGTGCACATTCATGACCTGAACACAAAAATATGTAAATAAAAGGGTTATCTTTAGAAATGGCTCTCCAGCGCCCCTACAAACTTATAATGGGACCCAAGAATTTAGTTTGTCATAGAGACATAAAATTTGGTACACACATCTCTTATGTCATGACGAGCATAAAAGCCAATGACAACCACCCCTATCTATAAATGTGTTGCCATAGCAACGTCCCAAATATTTGGAAAAAGTCAATGGGAAGTGAAAATTTTAGTTTGTCGTAGGCAAATGAAACTTGGTACACACATCCAGCATGGGCTTATGAACAAAAAGCCAATGGGGACCACACCCTATCACACACGGGAAGGCGGCCATTTTGAATTGAAAATGTGAACCGACTTAAAATACACCTCTTTTTAAAAGAACTCAGAAAATAGCTGCTTCATTCCACAGACACCAAACTTGGGCAAAATGAGCTAAACACATGTATGTAAAATAGACAAGCGTTTTTCTAGACTTTTTGCTCGAGTTATATTTTATTTTATTATAATTTGGTATATTTTTTTATTATAATTTTTCTGCAAAATGATCCTCAATTTGACCCAGTAAACGCGTGCAACTAAAAGTAATTTTTATTGGTCCCAGACTTCAAGCTCGTGAAAAATTTATGTATTTGAAGTCGAAAAAATATGAAAAATGACTCAGTGGCGATCCTACAAAAGTCAAAATACATTGGGCCTATGGAAAGTGAAAGTAACTTTTTCCAACGTAGAAAAATGAAACTTGGTACATCCATAGGACACCTCAGGGCAGAAAAATGTATTACAGCCATATCGTAAACTCAACAGGATATCTACTATGTTGGGTGTATGCGTGACCACCTAAATTGCACCCCTTGTGTCTAAAGGCTTTTCATCTAAACAGCTCCAAATTTGGTGAGTATCATCTAGACACGTGTGCAAAAAAAGTTATCAATTTGTTTTTGATAGATTTGTGGCTGTGGTCGTAATGAGTCTGTGAAGAGGCAACTATTGGGAAATAAATGCCATTTCCCAATTGCCAGGATCCTTCTCAACAGAAAATGTTGGGTGGAATACATGACCACCTAAATCGTACACTTTGTGCTAAAGGGTTTTCATCTAAACAGCTCCAAATTTGCTTTAAAGCACGACATGCAATCCTCCGAATATATGTGTCCCAGCGGTCTCAAGGAGGCGAGGGCCTTTATCGCCGCTTGCGGCTTTAATTAGGCCCGAGCCGGTGATAGCCGGAGGGCCTATTGTTTTTGATTTTTTTTTTTTTTTTTTTTTATCTTTATTGTGACCAAATGATCCTAAATTTGACCCAGTGAACATGCACAAAAAGTCATTATATTGGTCCCAGACTTCAAGCTCGGCAAAATGGTATGTATTTGAATACGCCGAAAAAATACGAAAAATGACTCAGTGGCGACCCTACAAAATCAAAATACATTGGGCCTATGGAAAGTGAAAGTAACGTTTTTCCAACGTAGAAAAATTAAACTTGGTATATCCATAGGACACCTCAGGGCAAACAGAAAAGTCAATGACAGTCACACCTAAACTTAACAGGAAGTCCGCCATGTGGGGTGAAACGCGCGGCCACTAAAATCGCACTTGCGCAGAAAGATGCAAATCATTGTGTTTTAATCTAAATGGCCCCAAATTTGGTGAGTATCATCTAGACACGTGTGCCAACCAAAGTTGTGACTTTGTTGTTGATATCTTATCGGGTATGGGTGTGGCAAGCCTGTAACGAGGTGGCCATTTTTGTGAAAATAAAACGTCTCTTAACTCTCAAACGCCTTCTCGGATCGAGTTGGACCCAAAAAGGCGTTTGTGCACATTCATGACCTGAACACAAAAATATGTAAATAAAAGGGTTATCTTTAGAAATGGCTCTCCAGCGCCCCTACAAACTTATAATGGACCCAAGAATTTAGTTTGTCATAGAGACATAAAATTTTGTACACACATCTCTTATGTCATGACGAGCATAAAAGCCAATGACAACCACCCCTATCTATAAATGTGTTGCCATAGCAACGTCCCAAAAATGTGAAAAAAGTCAATGGGAAGTGAAATTTTTAGTTTGTTGTAGGCAAATAAAACTTGGTACACACATCCACCATGGGCTTATGAACAAAAAAGCCAATGGGGACCACACCCTATCACACACAGGAAGGCGGCCATTTTGAATTGAAAATGTGAACCGACTTAAAATACACCTCTTTTTAAAAGTACACAGAAAAAGCTGCTTCATTCCACAGACACCAAACTTGGGCAAAATGAGCTAAACACATGTATGTAAATGAGACAAGTGTTTTTCTAGACTTTTTTGCTCGAGTTATATTTTTTTTTATTATAATTCGGTATATATTTTTTATTATAATTTTTCTGTAAAATGATCCTCAATTTAACCCAGTAAACGAACAACTAAAAGTCATTTTTATTGGTCCCAGACTTCAAGCCTGGCAAAAAATGTATGTATTTGAAGTCGCCGAAAAAAAAATACGAAAAATGACTCAGTGGCGGCCCCTAGAAAAGTCAAAATACATTGGGCCTATGGAAAGTGAAAGTAACTTTTTTCCAACGTAGAAAAATGAAACTTGGTATATCCATAGGACACCTCAGGGCAAACAGAAAAGTCAATGACAGTCACACCCTAAACTCAACAGGAAGTCCGCCATGTGGGGTGAAACTCATGGCCACTAAAATCGCACCCCTTGCGCAAAAAGATGCAAATCATTGTGTTTTAATCTAAATGGCCCCAAATTTGGTGAGTATCATCTAGACACGTGTGCCAACCAAATTTGTGACTTTGTTGTTGATATCTTATCGGGTATGGGTGTGGCAAGCCTGTAACGAGGTGGCCATTTTTGTAAAAATAAAACGTCTCTTAACTCTCAAACGCCTTCTCGGATCGAGTTGGACCCAAAAAGGCGTTTGTGCACATTTATGACCTGAACACAAAGATATGTAAATAAAAGGGTTATCTTTAGAAATGGCTCTCCAGCGCCCCCTACAAACTTATAATGCTACCCAAGAATTTAGTTTGTCATAGAGACATGAAATTTGGTACACACATCTCCTATGTCATGAGGAGCATAAAAGCCAATGACAACCACCCCCTATCTATAAATGTGTTGCCATAGCAACGTCCCAAAAATGTGGAAAAAGTCAATGGGAAGTGAAATTTTTAGTTTGTTGTAGGCAAATGAAACTTGGTAAGCACATCCACCATGGGCTTATGAACAAAAAAGCCAATGGGGACCACACCCTATCACACACGGAAAGGCGGCCATTTTGAATTGAAAATGTGAACCGACTTAAAATACACCTCTTTTTTAAAAGTACACAGAAAAAAGCTGCTTCATTCCACAGACACCAAACTTGGGCAAAATGAGCTAAACACATGTATGTAAATGAGACAAGTGTTTTTCTAGACTTTTTTGCTCGAGTTATATTTTTTTATTATAATTCGGTATATATTTTTATTATAATTTTTCTGCAAAATGATTCTCAATTTGACCCAGTAAACCAACAACTAAAAGTCATTTTTATTGGTCCCAGCCTTCAAGCCCGGCGAAAAATTTATGTATTTGAAGTCCCGAAAAAAATACGAAAAATGACTCAGTGGCGACCCCTAGAAAAGTCAAAATACATTGGGCCTATGGAAAGTGAAAGTAACTTTTTTCCAACGTAGAAAAATGAAACTTGGTACATCCATAGGACACCTTAGGGCAAATATAAAAGTCTATGACAGCCACACCCTAAACTACACAGGAAGCCCGCCATGTGGGGTCAAACGCCCACTAAAATCGCACTTTGCGCAGAAAGATGCAAATCATTGTGTTTTAATTTAAATGGCCCCAAATTTGGTGAGTATCATCTAGACACATATGCCAACCAAAGTTGTAACTTTGTCATTGATATCTTATCGGGTATGGGTGTGGCAAGCCTGTAACGAGGTGGCCATTTTTGTGAAAATAAAACGTCTCTTAACTCTCAAACGCCTTCTCGGATCGAGTTGGACCCAAAAAGGCGTTTGTGCACATTCATGACCTGAACACAAAAATATGTAAATAAAAGGGTTATCTTTAGAAATGGCTCTCCAGCGCCCCCTACAAACTTATAATGGGACCCAAGAATTTAGTTTGTCATAGAGACATAAAATTTGGTACACACATCTCTTATGTCATGACGAGCATAAAAGCCAATGACAACCACCCCCTATCTATAAATATGTTGCCATAGCAACGTCCCAAAAAATGGAAAAAGTCAATGGGAAGTGAAATTTTTAGTTTGTTGTAGGCAAATGAAACTTGGTACACACATCCAGTATGGGCTTATGAACAAAAAAGCCAATGGGGACCACACCCTATCACACACGGGAAGGCGGCCATTTTGAATTGAAAATGTGAACCGACTTAAAATACACCTCTTTTTTAAAAGTACACAGACAATAGCTGCTTCATTCCACAGACACCAAACTTGGGCAAAAGGAGCTAAACACATGTATGTAAAATAGACAAGCGTTTTTCTAGACTTTTTTGCTCGAGTTATATTTTTTTTTATTATAATTCGGTATATATTTTTTATCATATTTTTTCTGCAAAATTATCCTAAATTTGACCCAGTAAACATGCAAATAAATGTCATTTTATTGGTCCCAGACTTCAAGCTGAAAAATTTATGTATTTGAAGTCGCGAAAAAAATATGAAAAATGACTCAGTGGCGACCCTAGAAAAGTCAAAATACATTGGGCCTATGGAAAGTGAAAGTAACTTTTTCCAACGTAGAAAAATGAAACTTGGTACATCCATAGGACACCTCAGGAAAACAGAAAAATGTATTACAGCCATATCGTAAACTCAACAGGAAATCTACTATGTTGGGTGTATGCGTGACCACCTAAATTGCACCCCTTGTGTCTAAAGGCTTTTCATCTAAACAGCTCCAAATTTGGTGAGTATCATCTAGACACGTGTGCAAAAAAAGTTATCAATTTGTTTTTGATACATTTGTGGCTGTGGTCGTAATGAGTCTGTGAAGAGGCAACTATTGGGAAATAAATGCCATTTCCCAATTGCCAGGATCCTTCTCAACAGAAAATGTTGGTTGGAATACATGACCACCTAAATCGTACACTTTGTGCTAAAGGGTTTTCATCTAAACAGCTCCAAATTTGCTTTAAAGCACGACATGCAATCCTCCGAATATATGTGTCCCCACGGTCTCAAGGGAGGCGAGGGCCTTTATCGCCGCTTGCGGCTTTAATTTTTAATTATAATTTTTCTGTAAAATGATCCTCAATTTGACCCAGTAAACGTGCAACTAAAAGTCATTTTTATTGGTCCCAGACTTCAAGCCCGGCGAAAAATTTATGTATTTGAAGTCCCCGAAAAAAAATACGAAAAATTACTCAGTGGCGACCCCTAGAAAAGTCAAAATACATTGGGCCTATGGAAAATGAAAGTACATTTTTCCAATGTAGAAATACAAAACTTGGTACATCCATAGGACACCTCAGGGCAAACAGAAAAGTTTATTACAGCCATACCGTAAACTCAACAGGAAATCTATTATGTTGGGTGGAATCATGCGTGACCACCTAAATCGCACCCCTTGTGCTAAAGGCTTTTCATCTAAACAGCTCCAAATTTTGTGAGTAGCTATCATCTAGACACGTGTGCCAAAAAAGTTATCAATTTGTTTTTTTATACATTTGTGGCTGTGGTTGTAATGAGTCTGTGAAGAGGCAGCCATTTCTTTGGGAAATAAATGCCATTTCCCAATTGCCAGGATCCTTCCTTTAGAGGTGGCCCCTCCAGAGCCACGGCTAGAGTCTTAGAAAACTCCTCAGAATCCTTTGGAACTTGTAAACTTGTACTTTTAGACAAGTTATATTTGCCTTTTTAAACAGGGGGTGCAGCGATTCCTGAGTCATCTCAAATCTCCAGCCAGTAATTTGTTTTTCTCGCCTTAGCCCAAGCATAATCTATTATTTTCAAAGGTTCAGGGGCTGTCCACACGGAGACACAAATCACTGTATCCATATACATTTTGTATCGTATTGGCCTTTCGTCCACACGGATCCGGTGTTTTGGGAGACTGAATCCGCTATTTTTTGAAACAGGGTTCTAAAGTGGATAAATCTTTCGACAACACCTTTGCGACACCCTTGCGGTGTCGTGTGTACAGCCAATCCGTATATTTGTGAAACGATGATGTCATCGCATCACGTGTCGGCCTCGTCTGCGTAACAGCAACAACAATAATGGCGGACTACATGATTGAGTTCGTGCTGCAGAAGCTACCAATCCTACTAGCTTTATTACAGCAAAATCTATTGCTTCTATGCAGTTGTGGTGAGAAACAAGCGATAATGGAGGACAACACCATACGCCACATGCTCTTAGATCCACCGAAGAGAACCAGGAGAGCAACCAGGAGAAAATGAATGGAGAGAGAATTTCCGCATGTCCAAAGCACTCAGAACTCAGTCCGTATATTGAAGAGCAAACAACAAACATGAGGGCACCGATTACTACACTCTAAATATATGACTGCAACAATTTGAGAACTTGTTTTTATTAGAAAATAAATATTTAGGTCTTCGTCTTCTTCTGCAGCGCGCAAGGTTATGCGCATGCTCAAAGTCTTCTTCTCCGTGTATAGTGTATATCTGTGGCAGAATTACAGCGCCCCATACTGGTCGGGCATATATACCACATCGTTTTCAGCCGGTCGTGTGTACGCAGATATTTTCTTGAGACGACGCCGTCTCAAGATCGGATAGGGGATGCACTGGCTTCGTGTGGACATAGCCTCAGACAGCTCCCAGGAAAACCAGGGATTGTGGAGACCTTTAACTCTAAATTACAAGGTGGTGTAGCAGGCCCCAGCAGTAGCACAGGGCCTTTATTTGATATTACCGTGAAGTTTACACTTTAAAGCAGAAAATGCGATCCTCCAAGTGCATGTGTCTCCGCGGTCTCAAGGGAGGCGAGGGCCTTTATCGCCGCTTGCGGCTTTAATTTATTTTTTTTTCTTCTTTCTTCGATGTTTGTTTTTTGCTGCAACTTTTGTGTTATTACTGTAAAAGCACAAAGTACAAAATGTGCTCTGTGAATACATTTCTTCTATATATAAAATAATTGCAGGCCAGGCAATACATTTTCTGGATCCTAAAAGAAAAAAAAACACTTACAAAAACAAACAATTTATGTATGCATGTAAGACAAATTACATGGTTTTGTTGCTGTTATGAGGCACCCAAACCAAAATTGTGCCAAGGGAACAGAACCAGTTTGTGACCTACTTAGCGTCTGTTCAGTCAGTGCTGTAGTTACTTCAACACTGTTCTGTTTCATATGTTGCAGGGACAGGTGAAGCGGTGGCCATCATGATTACGGAGCACAAAGGTGTGGAGATTGTAGGCTTACTGGAGCGAAATGTTTCGGTGACAGTGCGCATCACCATAGGAACCCGTAACCTGCAGAAGTATGTGAGCAGAACGTCTGTGGTGTTTGTGTCCATCTCCTTCATCGTTCTCATGATTATCTCCCTGGCCTGGCTGGTCTTCTACTACATCCAGAGGTTTCGCTACGCTAATGCACGAGACCGCAACCAGGTACTACTGAATTATACTGTGTTGTGAAACTTGGACATTGTACCATGAATGTGTGAGGCTTTGTCACAACACCACAGGAGAGGGAACCAAACACAGACGACACAGTTCGAAGAAAGGTTACTAGAAGAGGCTGATTTAACTTGAGAAACATGAACGGAGGGGTGTGTTCGCAAGATATGGGGAAGTTTTAAGCTAACAACCACAGGGTTGATGACCCAAGATATCTTGAAGGGCCAACTGAATTTGGGCAAGAGCTTATTCGACTCGGTTTTCAGTGGGATATTCTTGGTAGAGAGCCAAACCAACTGACCTGGAGAGTAGGGTGGAGCTGAGGACCGGTGATGGTCTGCAAGGCACTTATTCTGAGCGGTGGAGCGTCTATGGGCCCTCTGAAGTCTTTGTCCAAATTCTGCGACTGGACGGACGGCACAGCAACTTTGACCTCCTTCTCAGAAAACAGCAGGGGCTGGTAACCTAGGGCACATTCAAAGGGAAAGCGACCCGTGGCCGCCACGGTTAGAGAGTTGTGGGAATACTCGACCCAAACCAAGTAAGTGCTCTAGTTGGTCAGATGGGTGCCCATAATGCAGCGCAGTGCAGTCTCCAGGTCCTGATTGGCTCTCTCAGTTTGGCCATTGGTCTGGGGATGGTAAACTGATGATAAGCTGACCTGTGGCCCCCAACAACTCACAAAAACTCCTCCAAACCCCCATGGATTTGGAACATATGCTGGACCAGCAGCTCAGCAGTCTCCAGGGGCGAGGGCAATTTGGGATGGGTATTTTAACAAACGGTCAAAAATGGTTAAAATCACTGTGTTACCATTCGTGAAAGGCAGTCCGGTAACAAAGTTGACCCCTTCGAAGGTTGAGTTTAGTAAAAGTGGTGGCTCAAACGCAGACAAAATTTACAGTAGAGGTAACTTATTCTTCACAGTGATGTTATTTACGCCGTGGTAATCAATACAAAGTCCCAAGGTCTTATCTTTCTTGTCCACTGTTATAAGAATTCTTTATCCTTATCATCCAGAGAGACACGTAGACAGAGTATAATTTAAAAAAGCAATGGCCAGGTTCTTGGGCGAACCGGGCACAACCTCAGGAAAAGACCCGGCTGGCTGCCTCTGGCGTTCGGCTGCATTTAACCATGCTCGTCCCAGTTGCATGGGCTCCTCTGGGGAACGTGAGCCAAAGCACCGGCAGGGAGCCCTCACTGCTAGGCCGGTCTGTCACGATAGTCTATTTATTCGACACAGGGTTTACGCTGCATCAATTTGTGCGTGGCGACCGCTACAGCAAAGAAGTACTCCTCTGAGTTCATGTCCTTATATGCAGAGATGCTCAGTAGGCTACACAAATTTACTAAAAAGATGGGAATAATCTGACAGGCTGACAGGCTTATTTTGTGATTAGTTTTAGTTTAGTATGTTTAAAATGCTTCTGGTATTTATTTATTGAGCACAAAGCGCTGCTCTGTCTGCTCTGAGACAAGCCGACAGGAGCTGACCTGGAGCTGCGTGCTCTAGTCAATGCTCATTAGTTTGTTTAAATAGGTAGAGCTGTGAAGGTATCAAACAAATCATGATATAAATATATAATATAACATTATCTCTCATCCTTCTGTTGATATTGATATCTGTTGATAGGTTCACTGTTCAGCTTAATAAGCAGAGCAAGTAAAAGAGTTAAAATATTTTAAATAGATTTAGTCTCTGCAATAAAAAAAAAACTGAAGACTATGTACTAGATAAATTATTACTTTTACCTCTCCCTGCTCCCAAGCCCCTATAAAAGGTTATGTGACCTTTGGCCAAGACGCCAAGACACTTAGACTGCCAAACACTTTCTTAAAGGCACTCAAAAACTCAGAAAACGTGCACACTCTAGCCCCAGACTCTCCCAGAAAAGCTTCAGAGCTCTTTCCCTTAATAGTCCAGTCATGTAAGATACCTTAAATACTAATGAGCATTTAAGCAGAAACCTTTTACACTTCCCCAAATCATCTCCGCCGCAAAGTTCCGGAGCTGGAAATGGTGAGTCCCCGGGATGGTCTGACGACGGACGGGGGTTAGCCGCCGGCCCCCCAGACATGGCAGCAAGAAAGAGACACCTGCTTGGCGACGTCTTCCACGTCCACGTGGGTTACCTGGGCAGTTAACTCCTGTTGGCTCTTCATTAGGCTTTGGAGCGTTTGATGGCAGTGGCGCAAAAAGGGGGTGCACTGGGTAGTTGCGCCCCATAGAGGGGTATGCAACATCAATTTTGGCAAGTCTGTTAACATTAATATTGCAAGCCTCCAGAGGTCTCACTTTAAATCCTACCTGCTGCCTTTCACTATCCACTTGTTTATCAGCTGTCCCATACCTTGACACGCCATCTCCTTTTCCCTCTTTCTTTCTTTTTGTTTTATCCATCTTTCAAAGACAACTGTGTGCGTACTGTGACAACTAACACATAAGGTAACATGCTTGCTCAGCGGCCTCACGGCGCCCCCACCAGCCACGCCCACTCGCGATATTCCATTTATTCTATTTATGGAGTCTAATGAGGGCGCCTACTGTAGCCTGTTAGTCCTCTAAAATGTTATATAGTATTGAGGAAATACTGAAATAATTTAGAAACCCACAACAGCAGCTAAGCCTCATTTAGGAAATACCAAATATTGTAATACCATCGCTTTGGCGCCCCCCATGTTGCTGCGCCCTTATGCGCCACATATGGTGCTTACCCCCTTTTTGCGCCACTGCAGGGGTATGCGAAATTGATGTTGCATACCCCTCTAGCACTGGGTAGTTGCGCCCCTGTTTGATGGTGTTTCCCAAGCAGGGTCCCATGGCTGGATATGGCATGTTGACTTGGTCCATGTTGGCCAGATCATACAGTCACAACACCACAAGAAAGGGACCCAAATGCAGACGTAGCCGACACAGTTCAAAGGGTTTATTGAGAGCAGGTAAGTAAGCAACAGAAGTAGCAGGACAGAAACCAAGGCCGTTCTTAAAAGGAATACCAAGAGCCAGAGAAGGAGCAGACTGGAGCAGGCAGAGGCAGGTACAGGTGGCTGGCGGGCACAGGAACTGGTACGAAGGACAGAAAACAGCAGGAAAGAATAAACGATCCACACAAAGTCAAGTACAAAAGATCACAACCTGAGATATAGTTCACCACGGAGGTAGACTGACAATCTAGGGGAGGAAGGAAGGTCTAGGCTTAAATACACAGAAGATGCCAGCCAGCCTTGAGCAGGAGTAGGGAGGGGAGAAGCCAGAGAAACCAAAAACCTGGAGTGGAGCATAACAGGCTTGTGTGAAACAGCTAACCATTTTATTTTTTGCATTTATCTGCCCTTCAAATAAATTGTGGAATTTTTATTTGCTTTGTTTTTACATCACAACAATATTTAAAGCTAAAATTATTCTTTTTTTACTAAAGTTTGCTTTTTTGTAGCTAAACAAGAATAAAGTAAACGTGTTGATTCCTTTTGTTGTATTTTCAACGTAGATCAATAGCAGATTTTAAAACATTTAAAGTGTGCATAGATGTTACAAAGAATAGCATCTGACTAAAAAATAAAAACACAGAACACAAGGTAAAAGAACTATATGCTATAAGGTTATATGCAAGGAACATTTTCAATCACTAAATGCAAAAACCCCTTTTATTGCTGCATTGAGTGGGTCAAATATTATGTAACGTTTGATTATTTTTGGCCCATGACATACTTTTTAGATTTAGGCAGACAGCTGGCTGAACACAGACATGGCCAAGCAGCAAACCATGAAAAAGCATGACTCACTGCCCGTCCAAGCCCACAGTGTAAATACTTGCCCTCTCTTTATTACAAACAGCTGCCTCTGACGTTTTTATGACATCCTAATGGCAATGACAGCCTCGGTATGTATTTTGATTTACAGTATGTGGAACAAAGAATCTTCTATATGTTTGCTTTAAGTTCTACAAATCAAGTCAAGTTCATTTATTCGTCTCCCTTGGGAGAAATTTGATTTAGAGACAGGGTACTGCTGCATAGGCAGACATAAAACATATAGACAACATAAAACATCCAACAAAGGAGAGGGTACATAACTGGCAACCAGATGGGGACCAAAGTGCAAGAGGATCAAGCTTCAATACTTGAAGTACATTGCAATTACAATTACACATTTAAAGTGCAATGCACAGTAAAGTGCTGGTGCATGTTAAAGTGCGGTGCACAATACAGTACTGATACACATTCGAACACACACTACAAATGCTATACATATTAAAAATACTGGTACGAATTTAAAAAGATGCTGGTACATGTTACAGTTCTGATAAAAACCTCACTACATTTGCTCATTAATGAGCTTAACTGACACTGGGACAAAAGAATGCACAATAAGATCAAACACATGCGTTGGGATCAATTTGTTTGCCCTCTCTTTACCATAAAAAGTGAATCTTATGATTTGCCCCTTTCATGCTACATAAAATCTGATGATTATTTTGCCACTTTCGTGTCAGGTGACTCAGGGTTTGACCATAAAAGAGCTGGACTTATTGAACAATGTGTTTATTGTTTCCAGAGACGCCTGGGAGATGCTGCCAAAAAAGCCATATGCAAGCTCCAAACGCGCACCATTAGGAAAGGAGACAAGGTAATCATGACACTGGAAAAGCTGGATGGAAAAAATTCTATCCAGATCATTTAAATTATTTATTTTATTCAATAAACCTTTGTACTTTGTAATGTGTTTAGGAGACAGAGTCAGATTTTGACAACTGTGCAGTTTGCATCGAGGGCTATAAGCCTAATGACGTTGTACGGATATTACCTTGCAAGTAAGGCTCTGCTGGCTAGTTATTAATATGTTACACAGTTGGGTAGATTCGAACAGTTTTTTTTTCCTTTGCTTGTTTAGGCATGTCTTTCATAAACACTGTGTGGACCCCTGGCTACAAGACCATCGAACATGTCCCATGTGTAAAATGAACATCCTCAAAGCGCTTGGGGTAAGTTGGACAATGGTAAAGACACATAGTGAAAGTAATAAAACATTTTCCCTGCTCTTCCCACTTCTACTCAACTAATGGTGTATGTTGAATAATGTGTGTTCAATCAGTTGAGTCCAGACTGTTCAGAAGATGTTCCTCCAGATTATGACACATCAGTCAGTGGACCTCCAACCAGCGCTATCACCGGGGCGAGTGAAATCACAGTCAATGAGAGTTCAGTGGCCCTTGATGCGGATGGAAGAGGAGTAGGTCTGCCCCAGCTTCCGGCCAATGGAGGGACAGCTCCTCAGGCTGAGGGACAGATTATTGCCAGCAGTGAGTGCAAACATAAATTTTTTAACACCAAAACACTACTTTAACCTTTATGTTTATAACTATAGTCTGACTAACCACTAGTCTAACAAAAACCAATGTCAGCATGTTTTAAAGAAGTCATACTAAAATCAAATTGAGGTTGAGCTAACACAACCAATAATTTGTTTGGAAGGTAGGTTATTCTACATATTTGCTCCTTAGTCAGATTGGCTAAAGTGTTCTGCACATGCTTCTTATCTCTCCGCACAAGCACAAGAGGTCAAGTGCGTAAGTGACATTCATTGACTTGTGATTTTCCGTCACATTGTTATGCTAGCTTGTCTAACTTGTTTGACAATTCCCCAATGGATTTGTGGCCATGGTTATATAACAAGACAAGTGCATTTAAATGGTCTACTAACCATAGCTCAAGCAAAGTTGTTTTCACTTTGCAGGGTTTATCCTAGCTTAGTGGTTAATTTTTATAAACATATTTACACATTACACAGCTCAGAGTCTGATTTTGTTTAGTTTATTTTGGTCAACAATAAAAATAAAAATAAAAAACTATTTTATTTAGAACACAACTTATATTAAACGAACAATGTAGTGTACAACAAAACAAAACTTAAAAAAGAAAACACGACAGTCACAATGTTTTACAAGAAAAAAAAATAGATATAATCCTGCCATTTTTAATATTACTAAACAATTTACATTGTTTAAATAATTTGAACTAATATTATTTATTACATTTCACAATAAATTATTTTACTTCAGCATATTTCTTAAAAGTACTGATCTTATATCAAATTGTAGCAGTGTTTCTGCCTCTTTTACTGTATATTGTAATCAGTCCATTCCACCAGGTCACAACACCTCGAGTAATACACTGGCTCTTTTGAATGGTGCGAGGAACACTGTATCTTCATATTACATTTTCTAAGTCTTCAAGTTTTAGGTTATATGATTTTAAGAACAGTGTGTTGGTATGATCTGTAAATCCCACATTGTGTACAATTCTCATGGCTTTTTTCTGGAGTCTGGTATTTTCCCAGACCCATTATATTATTTATTTTGCAATAAAACAGTCTAGACAGGCAAAACAAATTAGAATTTTGTACTGTGCAATATGGAGATAGTCTATTTATTGCTTCCAACACAACCAGAACCTCAGAGGCCATTAATTAACATGCCTGTTTGTTCATCTGCATTCCTCTCAATGTCAAGTCACTAGATTGAGGAGATTAAGTTTCAATGTATTTGTAACATTTAAACAACACTCCCAATGATTCCAGCATGTGTTTATGTGTCCCATATGGTCAGCCAAGTCTTTTATCACTTTCCTATGCATTGTCCCAGTTGTTTCATTGTTGCTGCTCCAGTTCTTTGCACCACTCAGGTCTGGTTACTGTCTGTTTGAGATGTAAGATGAGCTGCTAGGAAGGAAAACGTGAAAGAAGTTCTGCCAAAATCTTGTGTCTAAGCACAACCTACTGCTTGTGCTGCTTCTGTGACCTTTGCTGCGGGAGACACTCACTCAATGACAATTTAACATAAACAACTTAAAAACAGTCACATTTTATTGGGCTTTTTATGAGGACAAAGAACGCACACAAACTGAGGCTGGTATGTATGATAACAGCCTCAGTTTGTGTATTTTATATAAGCAATAAAGATAAAGAAGCAACATCTGTTTTGAAATGTTTCATAGAGTTTGTCACTACACCAGTACACCTTAACCCTTAGCTATTTCCAGCTTCTGTCACCTACTTGTACGTGTGTGAGTTTGACAAGCAGTGCATCAGCAGCAACATGCAGGTATTTTTTCTCAGGACTAATTCAAATGTAAATTAGAGGTGATCCATCGTATGTCGCAGCACTAATGAGCTAACAGAGACTGTGACACTGACAGGCATTTAGCGTGAGGCGAACAAGCCGGCCTGTCAGCTCTCTGCTGCTGTCTGCTGGTCGTGATGGATGGCAAACACTGTGATGTCTGTAGCCTGAATAATGAGCACTGTGGTGCACATTATTGCAGCCATTTGTCTTTCTGGCTGTAGCCATACTTAGGATTGAATCTGGTTGTCTGCTTTGTTTTTTTTACATCAACGCAATACTCACAGCTTTGAAGTTGAGGTAATTGCATAAATTTTCATTCCTTTCTTTAGCACTCAAACGTTTTTTTAAGTTTGCAAAACTGGAATTGAGTCAGATATCTGCCTCTAAACTGTTTTGGTGAATGGAAATGTACTTTGCTAGTGAAACAGCATTCTGCATTATGTTCTGTTCTGCTCATTATGTGATATTTTAGGAAGGTCACAAATGTTCAGTCCTCAAGAACGAACTGAATTTAAGTTGAAGGTCAAAGATCAAGAGACCTCTGTAACATCCAGTCAGCCTTGTATTGTTTGGACTATACTGTATTAAGAAAAAATAATAAACAATCATAGTTCTTGTGAACAAAGCTATAAAAGACATCTGAGCTTTCTACAGCTGTCTTGTATTTTTACTAAAAGTTTGAAATGTTCTCCTAAAGTTTCAGAATCCTACAATCCTAAAAAGTGAATGCTATGCTACAATGACCCCTGAGTAATTTTCCATCTCTTCATTTCCTTCTCTCTCAGGTGAGCACCAGCCAGCGCTCAGCAGTGAGTCATACACGTCTCTCATCATGGGAGTCGACATGTGTGAAGTAGACCTGACGGAGCAGGAATGTGAAGAATCCAAAACCTGAATGTGTTAATGCGCACATTCATTTGGCCACAAAGAAAGTTGCATTTTAAAGATGGCTACAGGAGCAGCATTACAAAAGAAACTGCACAAGTACTTCCTGTCGCTAACATCTGGCATAACGTGCTGTTTTGTTCTCTTTGTGGTGATCTCAGCTCGTACATAAAGACATTGAGTATGCCCTTGGTCTGCTGCACATCCTGTTGAACATGGAGATAATTTACCAGCTTCAGCTTTTATGTGTAATTAAAAGTTGAGATCATTCCAACATAATCCAACACAGGAAAATCCAGATGAAAGCAGCACATGTGAAAGCAGCAGGCTGTCTCCATGCATGCACCATGTTGGTGGATATTGTCAACAGCAATTTTATCATCTGCTACATTTCAAAGCTTAAAGTTTTGATGTGTCAGTTTTAACACTTCAATGGAGTTTGAGTCCACACATTTTGCTGTATTTTCCAAGTAGAACTATTTTTGTGAGATTTTAGTACTTCACTAAGTGATTTTTCCTGTCACGGAAGGAAAATAACCAAACCTTCTGTCTTTATCTTTGACAATCATATTTAAACTGATGTCACCCACTGCCCTTTGAAGCTGCTTCTGCTCCCGGACCACATCCTCATAGGACCTCCCGGGTGAAGGAAATGTTTGTACCATTTATGTAGACTCTGCTGCTAAATATAGTTTGTTGGTTCCCGTAAAATAAACTGTTCAAGCCAGCCGATATAAATATTAGATACTGTGTGACAGGTTTTCAGGAGTGTTTAAACAGTGTTGTTTTGTCAGAATTGTCAGGAATTTATTTGGATGATGATAGCACAAAAACAACATAACATAAACATAAACCTGTATAAATGGATACATACTTTTGTTAAGGGAAATTGAAAAAGGAACACTTAAAGGAATAGGGGTGTTCTTTATTCTCGTTATTGGCAGAGTTAAGGCTCAAAGCTTTTACTGATACAGTAGTATTTTAGGTCATTTTTACTGACAGTCCTGGAAAAGCAATGGGGCATGACTGCCTCCAAATGGTCATAAGTGGGACACAGAAGATGTGTTTTGCGCCGCACATGAGCATGCAAAAATATTTCTGTTCCACTCCTACAAATCCCCAACCATGACTGGTTGTTCTGAACAAAGAGAAACAGGCATATGCCTAATGTGAAATTATACTGCTTCCATGTCACATACTGTGTGCTATAACATCATTAAAATCTGATGACCACTTAGCAGCCATAAACAGATGGTATGTATTTGATGACAACCTCCAAATGATTCCATTTATAGTCCCATTTAAATCTGACAATTGATGATAAAAAGACAAAGGATTCCATGATCATAGATTAATATTAATAATGATTACCTTGTATCTATGACAAAGCTTGAGAACAGTTGATGCGTTTTACGAATACTGACTGTTAATCCTCATTTATTACTTTCTTATAATGGATGCACACTTATTTCCTTTTGTGTTGCATTGCTGTCTTTTCTAATGTGTGGCTGGTCACCAGGGTCTGTTCTGTCTCACATTCCTAAAGAAATGCACAAGCACAGAACACTGCAAGCAACACAGCCAGAGGAATAAACCAGTTCTATTCACTGTTTCCATTACGGGGAACCTGAAACTCTTGTTATGGAACACCCTTTTGGACCATCAGTTTAATTAATTTTATTACAATTACAGCATTAGGATAAGCACAGCTTCATTCTGACGTGGGAGTTTAATGTCTACAAGAAGTGACACTGCTGCCACTTTTTTTTTACAAATAGTCTGTCCTAGATTTAACCATATTCCAAAATTGTATTCTTAACATTTGTGTTACTGCTTGACTGTTCCCTCAAAGAGATTCTTCCGCAGCTGAAACCAATTGAATGAATGTAGCCTACATTTTGCACACTATTTTAATAAAAACACCAAATTCTTTGTGGAACATCTTAGTAACTGTAAACATTGATTTAGAAGTTTATGTATTGCAACCCCTGTGTTATCCCCCAAAGATTTTTAAAGCAAACCCCGTTTTGTGTAACCATTTTATCTTGCCTTTTATGTGACAATAAGTGTGACCATCTTGAAAGAGGGCTCTGGATTAAAAATGGCACATGTCATTTTGTAATCTTGTAATCTGAGGACTGACATATTGTACCCAGCAGCAGTAACAGCTTTGCTGTTTTGTAAAAAAAAGTGTATTGCACGTGTTTATGATTGTTACAATACATTTTTTTCCAAGTTTGATAAATGTGTTCTGTTTGTTTACGTTGCTGAAGTGAGAACCATCAAATAGATGACCATCAAATATAATGAGTATGGCCAAAATATCTTAAGTCATAACTCATGATATACACTACTCAGAAAATTTACAAATATCCAATAAAATATTTCCACCTAGAGGCACAAGCCCACTTTTAAAAATAGGCTCAAAAAGTGAATTTTAGGATTGAGATGTGGCACGCCGGATTTGAAGGAGTTGTAAGTTGGTTTTGAAGATGGAACAATAATGTCTTTAAGACTTTAAATCTCCAAAATTATAAAAATGTGTAACTTTGACGTGGCTTTCTTTTCTATATTTAAATACAAAATGCTATACTCAACAATAGAAGCACAGTGGAGGAAACTAATTGGAGCCGTAATGAGTGAGATCTTCCAGCAGAGGGCGCGATTACCGAAGAATAAAACATTCCAACTATTTTTCGAGACCGAAGAAGATGCTAAAAAATAAATGAATTAGGCTTCTCAGGAAAAGTTACAAGAAAAAAAAATAGACTTTATCGGGGAAAATAGAAATTGTTGGCAAGTGCGGAGCTCACAGTTTCAACATGGCATTATTGTTGGATATATCTGTCCAGTAGGATAGGCTAATGCGTGAGATTGCAACGATGTTCGAAGAGGCCTGTGTTGTTACAGATAATTCCCATTCTTCACTTCTGTGTTGACTCGGTGCGTGCAGGACAGTCTGTGGGTGTTTCTTTGGTGACAGAAAAAGCAAACCATCTTAAAAGAGAAGAGGCAGGCAGATTCCAGCCAAGAAGTTGACCTGGAGCTGCCAGCTGGGTGGAGGCTTTAGTGTCAGCCCTGCAGCTTCCAGTGAGTGACAGTTTGTGTCTCCAGGTGGATGTGGGAGAGGCCTCTCACATGCTTAGTAGTCAACTGGTTTAGCACATACCTGTGGACCAGATTCAAAACTTCTAACACCAAACATAATTGGCAAGTGGGAATATGTGTATACTGTCTCTTCAGCCCACCACCATCCAAAGACATGCATGTATAGGTGACTCTAAATGTTGACTAAATATGAGTGCAAATGGTTGTCTGTCAGTGTATGTCTCTTTTCATTCCTGTCAATTCTCTATACTTGCTTATTTCTAGATTTGATCAATGCTTTATAAAGGATACACAGCCTACTTTAGCCAACCGAACTGAATTAATTGCAGTGTCTTCCTCTCATGTAGATGGAGAATGGAATGGTAGTTTTGCTATGAGATGTGAAGATACCCATAATGAAGGAACCCCAAGGTAAAATCCTGTTCATCACCTTGTTAAATAAAGTTGAAATTGATCATAAAAATACTAAAGAAATCTGCAGTAATACATCAAGCATAAACTCCAGGAGACCTTGTCACTTTCCCTCACCTTAGCACATACATTGTTATATAAACTCAAACACTGAGCATTAGCTGGTTATCCATAAAATTCAAATTAAGCGGTAGGTTTCCAAATCCTTTAAGGCAGTTTAAGGATTCCTTTGAAGTCCACCAAATGGTCATTTTTATGTCCAGTAGCCATAAATGTTTCATATGTGACAGACAGACAGATGAGCCTGTGGGAGCAGGTTAAGCCTGGCCTGTGCACAGACAGAGTATGTGGCAACTTACAGATGAGCTGCCTTGGAAGTCGTCAGCAAAGGACTTGCAAGGCCCAGACCTTGGGTAACAGTCTATCCCCTATAGAGTCAGGACGCAGAATCAAGTGGAGAAGAATTTTATTGTGTTGTGGCGTACACTTCTATTTTCCACATTTGTAATTCAGACTCTAAAACATCTTCAGCTATAGACAACAAGTTAATCAAACACAACCTCAGACAGTTGCTCTGATTTATTGACGGTTCCTCATTGATGAACAGAAACAAAACTGACTCGGGTAACTGCTAAGAACTAGAGAAGCATTGTAAAGAAAACATCGTGGTTTTGATGCTGTTCTATTGTGATTGTGTTGCTTTTATATTTGACATTTCAGCTCTAGTTGTATCTCAGTGGTTTCCTGTGCATTATGTGACATGAGTGCCTTTAATGTAGGTTTGCTCACATACACATGTTGTATTTAGATTAAACTGTAACAGTTGGCTATCTGTTATTTCTGCCACTGCCTGTAGGCTTTTGTATTTGTTTATTTTAAGTTGGAGTTTTTGTTTACGTTTGGATGCTGTCATGGGATGCAGAGAAAACCAGAAGGAAACTAAAAAGTTTCTTCTCTTATTTTGAAAAAGGAACTAAAAACTGAATGTAGAAATAGGGATGTGAGTTTGAGACAAAGGGAAAAACATGTTGGGACATGTATATTGTAGGTACTCTTTGTGAGAGGACAGTATACATATAATAATTTAGAAAGAATGCTCAAACTAGATGTAATTGCTAACACTTTATTTGACACTGCACTCGATACATTGTCTATACCTCATTAAGTACAATGTAACAAACTGTAATAACATGTAATTATTATTATTAATACATACCCTAACACTAACTCTCATCCTACCCTGCCTACAGTCTGTTACACAAAAAGGTAAATACAATGTATCAAGCCTAGAATAAAATAAAATGTCGCCAAAAAACTTAACACAATGAAATAATCCATTTTTTTAAATCTTACACATAATAACAATAACTGTGGAGGTTGTAAAACCACTTCTACTTCTTGGTTTCTGACAATATCTTCTATCTTCAGAGGAAAAGGTCACAGTTTTTGTTGTCTTAATATCATTTTATCCCCCACCCACCAGCAGTGCTGTCATGTTGTGCACTAATCCATAAATACAATCATCGTGTGGCCGGTGAAACGTGGAGGTGTGCTTGGTTTACCCAATGGGTTTACCAGAAGGGAAAGTCTTCAAACATTTGTCTAAAGTCCTCTTTATGTTAGCTGAGTCATACTGAATTAGAGTACCTCCCCCCCCCTCTTCCCGCATCCTGTTTTGGAACAGCCTCAAAGAGCAGAAAACCAAACAAAGCACGTAAGCTATATCTTGTCACTGAGTAATTCTTATAGCGCACCTTGTTTATACAACTTTAATAAGATTTTTATAACTAGTCCACTAAAGCTTGTAGAACGCCAAATAATCAAATAAGTTCATATGATATCCATAAAAGTGCAATATCAAATGAGACAAACAAAACAACAGCCAAACAACATTACCAACTTAACATTTCTGAAGACAACTGCATTAGTAAAGCTTTGGTTAGCTGAGGTTTAGATAACTTCGCGCCATTCATATTTCTCCTGTTGTTGTTCCACCTCTCCGCAGCTGACGTCGCGCGCGCTACGTGACGCGCTGCGCAGAGCGTGCGGCATTGGCAGCGGAGAAGGAGAAGGAGGAGAGGACTGCTGTTATGTCTTTACAGTGGCACTATCGTCTTTGTGTATCAAAGCGCCGACAGGCAACGTGACCAGCAGGACGTACAGACTGTTAAGTGTCAAGTTTGCGCGTGAATAAAGCCGTTTAAGCTGCGAAACAAAGCAAAACTCGACGTTTGTGAGCCGCACCTGCCTCGGAGCAGGACAACAAACAAAGACAGATATTTCTGCACATAAGCAGCATTGGGCTTTCACGCGATTAGTGTGGCTTCGCGCCGGGCATGTTACTTTGTTAATTATCCAACACTCTCCGCTGACGTCCCGGGCATCCAACCGTCTTTAAGGGTGGAGAATATCACCAGGCCTCCAGTGTTTTAGAGAGGACTGCTGTTATGTCTTTACAGTTGAACTATCGTCGTTGTGTGTATCAAAGCGCCGACAGATCCTGACCAGACGTACAGATGTGTCAGTCAAGATGCTGCTGGCAGGCGCGTTATGGATCACCGAACGAGCAAACATATTTATATAGGCTACAGTACATCTACAAAAAAATAATCTAACAATGATCCTAAATACCTTCCATTAAAGAGAGGTGTGTCATTAAAATTCTAGTTGGCAGAGTTTGAAAAAGTTTTGGACTGAATAAAAATTCTTGACACATTGCCATTTGGAGTTGAAATACCATGTTGATTTTGTAATGCATTTTAACGACAGAATACTGAAGGTTATTTACACAGTTGCATGAAAAGTTGCCTACTCCAACTTTAAACCTTAATCCTGAACAGGTTTTTGGCCGGGGGGGACGAGGCTGCACCGAAAGCATTGCACACAGTCCTCTAGTGTTTCAGCCAGTGGCTCAACAAGAGTGCTTTTATTTGACTACCAACCAGAGACATGTCTGTTTGTTGCTCATGCTGAATCATGTTCTTCTCCTCCTGCTTTCTCGTCTCTCTGCTGCTTCTTCTGTTCAAAACTGCTCGTGCAGCAGCAGGAGAAATGGAAATGACAGGATAGGGTTTATAGTTCTCAGACTGGCAGATGGCTGTCTTGTTTTCTCCCATGTTTTGGTTTCAACCCTGAGCACACACACACACACACACACAATGAGGTGTGCCTAAGAGAGTTAACAAAACATAATTATTTTTAAAGATTACTAACATGTTTCAACATCACAAAGTGAGACAAAGACCAATAGCTTGTTTCATTCTACATAAGCTCACAGTGAAGACAAGGGAAGTCATGCAGCTACTGTTTTTGTTCTCCTTTGTATTTTTTTCCATGGGTCATGAGTTGAAACCACATAGAGAAATGACACATTTTCACATTTTACAGAATGTATGTCAACAACAAACAACTGGTCAACTGATCTTTTTTTAAAAACCAAACAATGTTGTCATACTTGTTATGTTTTTTTGTTTGTTTACGTTATCCACATCATGAACATCAACTCTCACCCATTTTCAAGGGCATTACTACTTCATCTTATCCATTGACCTTGAATCCCTACTGACCCACTGATGGAAGTAACTACAAACATTATTACAGTGTTATTAAGGCTAGATCTTTCAACTGGTCGCACTGTTCGATATAATATATCACTGTGATATTTGGTTTTCTTATTTCCTTTGCACTATCCACACCTCGGTTAAAACAGGCTTAGTGTGAAATAGAGCTAGGCCATGATGTCATTGTTCTGTAAATCCGGGTCCTGTTGGTCCTGGTGGTGTGTGCCAGTTGGTGCTCAGTGCCCAGTCACATTGGCACATAATCAGTAGATCCAGGGAGAGCTGCTGACGCTGTGAGAGTCAGAGAGACACACTCACACGGCTTATTCCTCTGAGGGGTCCCAGGACACATCCCTCTGCTGCAGATATGGCAGATGGGTCTCTTATTTAGTTGTTAAATAAATAACAAGTGCAGACTAGGGATCCTTTTACAAAACTCTTCAAAAACGTATGTGTCTGACCAGTTAAACAGTTACCTTATTAACTGCAGTCTATTTATAACAGCTCTTTTATTTAACCAGCCGAGGGGCTAACCTTTGAGCAGACTAAGGCCTGCATGATGAGAAAACTCAATCATTTTCTCATCATAAAGACAATACGACAAGATTTATCTTATTAAAAGCCAGCTAGGGTTTCAGACATTTACTGTTGTCAACAATTGCAAACAATTGCACTAGTTCATATTCTGATGGGTTAAAACTAGTCGAAGGTAAAATAGAAGCTGTTCAAGTGTTAATCAGTGTTTCATTTGCATTAAAGGTTGGTGTGAAAAACTGCTTATCGGCACTATTTGCATATTGAATGCTAAGTCCCACAGCACATTGCTTTTGGTGAACTGTTGGAAATCATCTCAACATGTCCATAAAAGAAAGTTATCTTTGTGGAGTATGTGGACAAGTAGAGCCTAAATGAAGAACAAACAGCAATTCTATCCATTTAACTAAAATAAACTGAGGAACAGGCTGCCATCTTTGTTCTTATGCAACAAACTTTGAGTATTAAATTACACAATACGCTTGGTCATCATCGTGCAAAGCAGTATTTCCAGACCAGACTTGTATGTCTTTTCTAGGCTAAGCAGAAATGAATGTTGAGAAATAAAGCTGTAAAATCTGTTTTTATTGCATATGTGGAGCTGACCCTGGGATCTGTTATCTAACACGTTATTGATGTTAAGTCTGTGGTAGATTGTGGCCCTTTGTGTGTGAACAGCAGCAGCAGCCACCCACAGTAGGACTTTAGTTGTTTTGTCAGAAAGAAACAGAAAACATATCGGGTTTGATGGAATAAAGAAAACTGATGTTTAAAAGTGCCTTGTTTTGTAATCATAATGGACAGCTCGGATTATTTTTCAAAATCATTTATTGTCTTGTCAGAGCAGATTTTGGAGATTTAACTGTAGAAATAACCAACACAGTATGTAGCATTTGTTCCCAACCACGTGTGTTTCCTTTTGCTTTGTGCACCCACACATTCAGGGGAAAGCGTGTTGTTGTAAACACAGAGGTGTGAGCTGGGTTTCACACAGAGCGCTTTTGATGTGTTTCGATGCATTCGGTTGGTTGTGTTGCAGACACAAGGTGTTTACAGTTTGTAGTCATGAAATCAAAAATGCTACAAAAGCATATTTAAGATGAATATATGAGTTTATGGGAGGCTTTTCTTTGTAGCTTGCTCACATTAGCTCATTGTGAAGAGGCAGAGGTTGGTTGACAAGTGGTCTTACACCTTCAGTGTTTTCTCTTTGTTGTGCCAGACCCCTTTACTTCCTGTGTTAAGCCAAAAACTACAGCTGAAAACAACTGCTTTTCATGAATTTCTTACCCAAGACTTTAGTAGAAACCTGTAGATGACTGGGTTCCTTTTTTACAGGGCTGTGGTCAATGTTTTAACTACTGCTGTATAATTGTGACCATGTGAATTTCTAATGTTGAGCGGGAGTTCACACTTCTCGGTAGTAATGGGCGATATGAACGATATGCGATATAAATGATAAAAAATTGGCATACGATAGAGATTTTAACTCTATTGCACTACCGCGATAATACATGTTGATGATGCAATTTCCCCGCAAAATGTACAGCCACGAGCTGCAGCTTGAAACATGGCTGAAAGCGAAACGGAGGAGCTGGTGAAAAGACGCAACATCCATTATTTAAAAGTGCCTAATTCGGATTTAAGCCGTCTGACGTGCAGCAGCAAATTATACTCTGTAGAGTGTGGGGCAACAGTTCAGAGCTAAGATTTTGGAGATTTAACTGTTGTACTACCTCAACCAAACATGTTACTGAATACCAGCATTTGCCCAACCACGTGAAGACAGCTTTGCCAGTCTTCACGGAGAAAGCTGTATTCGTAACATGTTTCGTTTTGAGGTAGTACAACAGATTAGTCGGTTTCACCTCCGTGAAGCTTTGATGCTAGCATAGCCAGGCAATGCAGCCAAAGAGCGGCGCGGACAGTTTGAGCGAGAGAGAAAATGCTACAGCGAGCGCGAGAGAAGATTATAGATTAAATTAACATATAAAATCTTACACGTTTGTCAACAGAAAAAAGAGGCAGAGGTTGGTTGAATTGACCCTTCAGCTGTTGCTTTATGCAAGAAGATTGTGAGTTCCTTTTCAGGAATAACATTAAAAAATACATTTAGCAGTTTGGCTTTCCTTAGGATCTATGTAACCTGTTCTGAAATGATTCTATTATAATTTATATATCGCAATATATATCGTTATCGCAAGAGGCTGCAATGTATATCGCAATATGGATTTTTGGCCATATCGCCCATCCCTACTTCTCGGCAGTTGTTTTGTTCCCCACAAAGAGACTCCAATGTGTCATGCTAATCGCCTCATTAGCGTCAGTCTCCCCCAGCATGCACGTGGACAGGCTGAAGTCAATTCAGCGTTTTAGTGGCAAATTGAAAGGTCTAAGAAGGCTCCTGTCTGCGAGACACCAGGCCTGAATGGTTTGATGAGCGCAGAACTGGAGTGAATCACATGCTGTGCCTGTCACACTGTGCACACTTAAACTGACTGAATACCTATGAGAGACTGTCCACATTCTGACACCAGACAAAAAAAATGCCTGTCTTATGAAACATTCAGTCCTCCCCTGTCTCTTCTCTGGACGACTCATTCTTTGGTGTTTGTTGAGCTTCTTACTAAAACAGCTCAACATGCTGTATGTGTATCCAAATCATTTTGTTAAGGTTTTGGAACAGTCTAAAGAGATATCACTGCATTCGACATGCTAAACAACATATGACCCATATGAGTGGGGGTGATGGATCTCCTCATATGACCATCTAGGGTTGAATGTTTTAATGGTCTATGTTTCAGATTAATCGCTGCATGACAGACGCATTTCCCTCAAAGGCTGTTCTGCTGCTTTTTAGTCTCAACATCAATTAGTCCTGGGATTGAACATATGCTTCCTTTGTCTTCAGTGAGTTGTTGATTCTCAGTGTTCTGTTCTTTTGGCAGGTTTGCTGGTGGGGACCCTTGACGTGGTGCTGGACTCTAGTGCTCGCATGGCCCCATATAGGATCCTGTATCAGACTCCTGACTCTTTAGGCTACTGGATCATTGCCCACGGTATGTGCTCTCCAAGTAAAACACAATGACCCTTTGAACTGGAGGTTTCTTTAGTTAACTTGCATAACCCGGTGCAGAGTCAAATGGTTTAAGTTACCCCTGCTCGGCACATGTTCTCATATCCTGGATTTTCCCATGTTAGCAGATAAATACTGAGCATTACATCATGCCTCGGTGGTTTTAAAGGGAGGATTACTGAAATGGGGCGCCAAATCAATACTCAAGTATAAATGGATAGGGCAGCTAAAGCTTTTCCTGCCTTCATTACTTAATGTGTTGACAGTGTAATCTACATATTATCTCCAGGTCTTTGAGATCTGTATAAGTGATCTACTCATCTTAAGCAAAATCTAAATAATGTATATGGAATCAAGAAAAGACTTTGTGTGACATTCAGTGGAGAGGAGTAAATCAGGGTAATGCTAGATTAGACGGTTGTGTTTACTTTGAATGCTATGAAATGAAATTATAATTTATATTGGGCCTCTTTGACATTGAGCCACATAAAAGCCAGGCCCTGCACTCCTCCTTCTGTGCACTGTTTCCTCAGGAGAAGTCTGCAAGAGAAGTCTGCTAGAGATGGCTAAATGCACTTGATATGCACTTACTGAAAGCCTGTTTGATGCTCTTTGGGGGAATAATGGTTCAAAGTGGAGGCTATTACTGCAGTCAGTTTCATCTCCACTCTTTGATACTCACCACAATTATAATTCTATATGCTACATAAAAACACACCTGCATTATGTTAAATGTGTAAATATTCTAAACCACTTTATCTTTTAACATACAACCTCTGTCATCTTCTTCTGCAGGAACCTCACGGAAAGAGATCACTGAGCACTGGGAGTGGTTGGAGCACAACCTGCTGCAGACTCTGTCTATCTTTGAGAATGAAAATGACATTACCACTTTTGTGAAAGGAAAAGTTCAGGTAAATATCATGATGTAAGATGTTTGTGTTGAAGACCATAATGCTGGATACTGCTATAAAGAAAGTGTCATGCACACTCCAAAATTATTTGGTCTCTTTCTTCTTGTCACAGGGAATTATTGCAGAATACAACAAAAACCATGATGTCAAAGAAGATGATGATGATACAGATAAATTCAAAGAGGCCAGCGCTAAGTTCCGTAAGCTGTTTGGGATGCCAGAGGAGGAGAAGCTGGTCAACTACTACTCCTGCAGCTACTGGAAAGGCAAAGTGCCACGACAGGGATGGCTCTACCTCAGCATCAACCACCTCTGCTTCTACTCCTACCTCCTGGGAAAAGAAGGTTTGTTGCACATTCACCGATATTATTTATACCTTTTCTTTCAAAGCCTTTTTGCTTTCCAATCCAGGACCCTTTTCAAACTATCTCCAGCTCTGTCTGCCACGTATAGATGTGTCTTTTGTTTTAACAGCATACAGTATTTCACATAAGTAGTAGACTAATGTATTGACCTGCATCCGTATATCACTGGGTGCTGGTGAACTGGTCAGACCTAGCCTCTTCAGGTGAAACCTTTGTCTTTTCTCTTGACTTACTTTAAATCCATAGTGTACATGATACGATATTGATATTCTGCATTTTTTGTCTATTCTAGCCAAACTTGTGGTGCGTTGGGCCGACATCACGCAGCTGGAGAAGAGCGCCACCCGCCTGCTTCCTGATGTCATCAAAGTGAGCACCCGTAACAGTGAGCTCCTCTTCTCCGTTTTCCTCAACATTAACGAGACCTTCAAGCTAGCCGAGCAGCTGGCTAACATCGCAATGAGGCAACTGCTCGACAACAAAGGCTTCGAAGAGGACCGCTCACTACCCAAACTAAAGAAGAAGTCTCCGAAGAAAGTGTCAGCGCTGAAGAGGTAGGAACCAATGAGAATTAGGAGTTTTTCTGATGAATGATGCTTGAATTTATTTAATGATTAGTAATGTGCTTTGGCAGACTTGCTATTGATGCAGATTTTGTAATAGAGAAAGGTAATGGGTTAAAGTGAACATATTTTGCTACACATGCAAAAGCACAAACTTAAGCAAGGGCAGATAGCTTATGGATTTTTGTCCAAACAAAATCCTCTCAGTTTTGTGCAAACATGTTTTTGTTTTTCTGCAGTTTAGCTTCAGCAGCTCCTCAGGCCAGTGTGATCCCTGTTCAACATATCCACACAAACAATCCATTGTCTGCAAATGAAGTCATAATCCCAGTTGTACAACACAAGAAATCTAACTTTTTTGCCATAAAAGACTCAACAGTGGATAATAATGCCATCCCATTTTCTTAATAATATTTTTTAAGACTATTGGTCATATTCATTAGTTTTATTTGACAACAAAGTGTCTTGTTCCAGGGATCTGGATGCAAGAGCTAAGAGTGAGCGCTACCGGGCCCTTTTCCGTTTACCCAAAGATGAGAGACTGGATGGACACACAGACTGCACCCTCTGGACTCCCTTTAACAAGATGCACATCCTGGGACAAATGTTTGTTTCCACCAACTACATCTGCTTCACAAGCAAAGAGGAAACTCTGTGCAGCCTCATCATTCCACTACGTGAGGTAGGCATCTGTAAAGCCAACAGTGATTGTACATGTCTGTTATTTGTATGTACATGCTTATCGTAAGGATGTAAATTTGGTTTTAAGGAACAAACAGTTGGTATTAGCTTGAGTAAGCAGCTGGTAGAGGAAGAAAAACACAATTATATGTCTATTTACTGTAGATAAGATTGTGTTCTTATCTTGTAAAAAAGAGAACTCCTTTTCACAATCTTATCTTTTTGTGACCTCCAGGTGACCATTGTAGAAAAGGCCGACAGCTCCAACGTGCTGCCCAGCCCGCTCTCCATTAGCACCAAGAATCGCATGACGTTCCTCTTTGCAAACCTAAAAGACAGAGACTTCCTGGTCCAAAGGATCTCTGATTTCCTGCAGCAGACTACATCCAAGATTTACTTAGAGAAAGAGCTGACGAGCAGCCTAAACAGCTCAGATGACGAGGTAAGACTGGTGACGGAGAGATAGGTGGTACTATTTTCTCACTTTTTAGGGCTATAATAGTGTGTCCTCTTTAGGTGTACTCGCAGCACGGCTCGCTCTTGTCCAGCAGCCCACAGCTCAGTTCGGGTTCAGAAAGTGAGCGCACGTTTAACCTGAACGACAGCAGCGTGCCGACAGCCACACAGGCGCTCATGACCATGTACCGCAGACGCTCACCTGAAGAGTTCAACCCGAAGCTGGTGAGTTAAATGTACTTTGTTCATTGACAGTCACAAGCACATAATCCCATCAATCATCATCCATTTAATTTGGCTTTTGAGAATTGCAGTGCAAATTTCCACACAATTAAAGCTAAAGCATTGCTGAAATAATACCAGAGTTGTTGTTGACCTTAATTCAACTGCATCACAGGCAGACAATTTAAAGTAGAAATATGCACATTCACTATTGAGTGCAGCAACAGTACAGGTGCATTAAATATTAAACATATTGTAAATGAGTTTTGTAATTTATAGTCACAGAGGAGAATAATATGGCTTAAAGTCCATGTGTTTATTTATTTATTTTTTCAGGCTAAAGAGTTCCTAAAGGAGCAGGCGTGGAAGAACCACTTCACGGAGTACGGACAGGGAGTGTGCATGTACCGCACCGAGAAGACCAAAGAGCTCGTCCTCAAGGGAATCCCTGAGAATATGAGAGGAGATCTCTGGCTGCTTTTCTCTGGTGAGCTCAAAATCATGCACAAGCACAGGACTCTTGATGATGCTCAAAGCAAAAATGTAAACAGGCTGGTCTAAAGACATTGTTGAGAATCCAGTGTTTCCAGTTTATTTATGTCATATGGTTTGTTATCTTAACCCTTTCCCTTATTCCCCATCAACCCTTTTCTCACACACTACAGTGTTTTCACCTGCTCTGTTTGAAACCTCAAGGTATATAAGGTGCATAATTGGTTTCTGACTATAACAGTTTTTTTGTCCAAAGTACAGAGTATTAAAACCAGTTTGATGACTTTCTGGCTTGTGGTTGTTTGTAAAAATACACTAAATAGGTCAACTGAGATAGTTCTGAGTTAAACCTAGTGCCCAAAAACTTGTTTTAAAGAAGGAACTACATAAACTATGTGACATTTGCCATGTGACAATGTAATCTCTGAAAGAAGAAGGGCTGGAGTCAAATAGTTTTGCAAATTACTGGTTCTTTTTGACCATAGTAAATAATTTTATCTTTTCTAAATTGCTTGCTGAATATCTTATTTTTCCCATATGAATGTTGCTTATAATTGCATCTATTGTTGACTTCTAAGGAGCGATCAACGAGATGGCCACTCACCCGGGATACTATGAAGACCTGGTAGAGAAGTCTATGGGTAAATACAACCTGGCCACAGAAGAGATCGAGAGGGACCTACACCGCTCTCTGCCTGAGCATCCAGCTTTCCAGAACGAGATTGGCATCGCTGCCCTGCGCCGGGTTCTCACCGCATACGCATTCAGGAACCCCAACATCGGATACTGTCAGGTGACTATGTTCTCCACAAGATTGACAGAGACGTGGTTACATTTTTCTAAAACTCTTTCTAACTGCCCAAACAGGCCATGAATATTGTGACATCTGTGTTGTTGCTATACGCCAAAGAAGAGGAGGCTTTTTGGCTGCTAGTGGCACTCTGTGAGAGGATGCTGCCTGACTATTACAACACCAGGGTCGTAGGTCAGTGCAAATTAGAACCTTTTGTGGGTACACTGCATTCAATGTGCCTGAAAGGCTGTTTTGTCTGGATATAAAACTAGTGTAACTTTTGTATTATTATCTTTCCTTCCAGGAGCACTGGTCGATCAGGGTGTGTTTGAGGAACTGGCCCGTGAGTACGTGCCCCAGCTGTACGACTGCATGCAGGACCTCGGAGTCATCTCCACCATCTCCCTCTCCTGGTTCCTTACCCTCTTCCTGTCTGTCATGCCGTTTGAGAGCGCTGTAGTGGTTGTGGATTGCTTCTTTTATGACGGCATTAAAGTCATCTTTCAGCTGGCTCTTTCAGTGCTGCACGCAAATATCCACGAGCTGCTGGACTGCAAGGATGACGGCGAGGCCATGACTGTCCTGGGCAGGTATGAGAGCTGCATCTATTTGAATTCTTATCTTTCATTGTCACCTTGTTAATGTGGCTATGATATTTGTAGGTACTTGGACAGTGTGACCAATAAGGACAGCACTCTTCCTCCCATCCCTCACCTGCACTCCTTACTGACAGACAACGGAGAACCACATCCAGACGTGGACATCTTTAAACTAGTCCACAGCTCCTACGAGGTAACAGACAGTTTAGTAAGCCTTAGTAATTTCATTGCAACACAAGTTCATGTTTGTGTGTTATTCTCTTATCAGAAATTTGGCTCAATCCGTGCTGATGTGATTGAGCAGATGCGTTTCAAACAAAGACTGAGAGTTATCCAGACCATTGAAGACACAACTAAACGCAACGTGGTAAGGACACAATGAGTTTTCTCTGTAGTGTTCCACCTTTTAATAAAAATGCCCATTTCTTAATGAAAATTAATTTCAGTGTTATTGCATGAAGCACATTCTAGTAATTTGCCTGTTTCACATTTAACATTCTTATTTATTGTAATTATGTTCTGTTTCAGGTCAGAACTATTGTAACAGAGACTGCCTTCAGCATTGATGAGTTGGACGAGCTTTATGTACTTTTCAAGGTGATTACAACTTAAATAAGATGTACTTAACAATGTTGAATGTTGTGCTGCTGCTAATGAATCTTAATATTCAACAGTAAAAATATTTTAAATCAGTCTGCCATATTGTTTGTACAACACTAACTAAAACGTTTTTGACTAGTTTTCTAATCTAAGTACATAACATATTCCTTCATTTGTTGACCATCCTCTTTGTCTTCTTTCTCTAATAAAAAAATAAAATAAAAACATTATGTCATTCCAGGCAGAGCACCTGACCAGCTGCTACTGGGGCGGCAGCAGTGACCCAACAGAGCGCCACGACCCCAGCCTCCCATACTTGGAGCAGTACCGCATCGACATAGAGCAGTTCAAGGGGCTCTTCAACCTGCTCTTCCCTTGGGCCAACGGCGCCCACTCAGACCCTCTGGCCATTCGCTTCTTCCGCCTGCTGGACCAGAACGGAGACGGCCTGATCAACTTCAGAGAGTTCATCAACGGCCTCGGTAAGTAACGATCACCGGTTCTTCTCATTTACTAGCGTTCATATGAAACTGACAAAACATGTTGGTGTGTGACAGGTGTGCTCTGTCATGAGGATCTCACGGAGAAGCTAAAACTCCTCTACAAGTTGCATGTGTTACCAGGTGAGTGGGATAAATACATTTAATAACGCAATAATGAATACAGATTTTTAATAAACTGTTTTCTGCTCTCAGAAATACAAAATGAACAGGACGAGCCTGACTCTGCCTTTGAGGCCACACAGTACTTTTTTGAAGACATCACTCCAGAAGCATCTATCAGTAGGTTTTCTACAATGGCCCTGGTGCATATTGTGTTTTTACTGAAGTAGAGCATATAATAATAGTAAGTTAAAGAAAACGACTGTAATATTGTATCTGTAAATGTCAGATATAAAATAATTCTAGCATCTACAATATTTCTCAATATGACTATTTATCAGTACAGCCCAATAAAGCGTTAATGTGTCTGTTTTTGCAACAACTAGAACAAGTTCTAGTTTTACCTTTACTATTCTTTTTGTGGCCATGGGAACGTCATATTTCTTCAAAGTAATCTGCATAAACCCTGAAACCACAAGCTTATCAGCTACCTGCCTTATGGTTACAAAGCCACTATAACAAAGCCACAATAACAAACATGTTTTCAAGTCAGATTATGTGTGAAAGGCACAAGTCTGCACTGTGTCGGATGTTTTCACTGTGTGAGAGAAACTATCTTGGACTGGTTTAGATAAAACTGAAAGCTGCTGGTTATGTTACTACGCTGTGTTATCACGTCTTCTGGAAGATAAACTATATTGTATAATGTAAACACAAGAATACAAAAAGTAAATGCAGTCTTCCACTGACATATATTCCTGTCTGTATCAGCCAGAATCGTGATGACTCTGGTTGATGCACCCTGGATGTAAAGAAATGGAGCAAAAGCTGTTGCTAAATAGGGCTACATATTACAGGAAATGGACAATAATAAGTGTTGTTGTTGAAAAATAGCATAAAATAAACCATGGCCGTCCTCATCCTGTGTCTCCAGGCCACGACTCCAAATGCAGAAGTGAGAAGGATGACGGCTTTGTCAGAGTCACGTTTAAGAATGAGAAAGGTAAGAGGGCCTTCTCTGTTTAAAGTTTCAATAAGATGTCTTTTTTTGCATCTACAACTGTAAGTACTAAATATAAAAGAGAAGCTGAATTGTGTTACTTTAAATTCCAAATTTTATAGTAAAAAAACTGAACACTCCAGACTACCATCATTACCTGAAACTGTGGAACCAAGAGACGCGGTCCAAACTGGAAAACCCCAAAGACCTGCCTAAACTAAATCAGGTAAGACTGCACCAATGACTAAGGAGATTTGAAAGAGAAGTGGCATTTGACACTGTCATTGATTGTGTTTTCATTTTTCAGAGCCAGTTCATTGAGCTTTGCAAGACACTTTACAGCATGTTCAGTGAGGATGTAGCAGAGCAGGACCTGTATCATGCCACAGCTACTGTCACCAGTCTGTTACTGGAGATGGGGGAGGTGGGGAAACTCTTCTCCTCCACTGTACGAAAGAACAGCATCCATGGGAACAAAGGAGAGCCAAGTGCAGTGCCGGAAGCTGGCTGTGATGGGGCTGTGTTTGTCTCGTCAGCTCTGGAGAACAAGACCAGCTCAAGTGACGAGGAAAAAGGAGAGGACGATATCCTTCCAATGCAAGAGATCAAGCTGGAGGACTCTTCCCCTAAAGACACTGGCACTTCCTCAGCCATGCTCATCTCTGACGACGAGACCAAAGATGACACATCCATGTCGTCTTACTCCGTGCTGAGTGCCGGCTCACATGAGATGGACGAGAAGCTGCAGTGTGAGGACATTGCAGATGACACGGTTCTGGTGCGCAGTGACAGTGGTTCCCACAGCGACAGGAACAACATGCCTCATATTCCAGGGCTACACGAGCGAGGGCTTCCTCATAGCACTAGCATTGACAAGGACTGGGCCATCACTTTCGAGCAGTTTCTGGCCTCTGTACTGACAGAGCAGGCTCTGGTGCGTTACTTTGAAAAGCCAGTGGAGGTGGCAGCTCGCATCACTAACGCCAAGAACGCAAAAAGTCGGTCGAGCCAACTCTCTCTCAACAAGTGACTATGAGATCTCACTGTCCGGATGAGAGATCCAAAGAGAGTTCACACAAAGACTGTAAGGGAAGAGCCTGAATGGGAAAATGATGTGTATGATAGTTGAACTGTTTGTGACCAAAATGTTCTTAGCAATGTATTTTATCAGAAGTGAAAGACTTTTATTCTAAGACTCTCAAGAGTTGTCCAGCTGAGATGAAATATTAACCTATGGTTTGCTCCAATGATCAGTGTGCACATGTCGTAGCTGTACTTTATAAGACATTACACATAGATGTTAAGATTGTAACCTCTAGTACTCAAAGGCTATCTAGTTGTAAAGGTCCACACATAAAGAATAAACATTATATAGTCTAAGTACAGTCACCTAAAATACAATCAAACTGTTGCTTCTTTACCTTACATATCCACGTGCTGCTACTTTCTTTAAGTTTATTGTCGGTTGACAATATAAAAATAATGCTGTGAAATTTCCGACTTGTTTCAAATTTACTGTAAAAGCATTTCATTTCTGCACATTATATTTGCGCTTTTCACACTAATCGCATCCTTGACATTTATTCTCCAACTAAATATTCCCAATATGACTGTTTTTGTTTGATGGAAACATGATCTGAATTTTAACTAATGGCAAAAACATTTCTGGAATAACAATTTTAAGTGTTTATTAATTACACTAAAAGACTCTGCACTTTATGTTTACACCACAATTCCATCCACTGCTCGCCTTTTGTTGTTGGAGGATTACATTTTCAATTTTTACATTATTACACTATGTTGCCGTTTTCTATTTGTTTGTATGTGAATAATTTGTATTTGTCAATGCTCTGTATACATCATGCACACTCAAATGAATTAAAATAGTTGTATTGTATATTCTACACTTCACAACTGACAAAGCCTCAAGCCTTTCATTTACCCAACCTTAACCTTACTTTTTCAAAATCAACATTGGGAAAAGGAATAATCTTAACCCTGTGCAAGGTTACAACTTGTTCAGTTTAAGGTTATGAAGGGTTCATTATTCAAAGTCTTGTTTATCTGAAATTAAACCAGATGAGACAAACCAATATAAAAGGTGTCATGCCACATCATGTAACCTGACTGAATTTTTTTTATCATATACTATAATATTTTTGTTGTGAAACTATCAATTTAGTTATATGACATTCTATCCTACCCTTATTTACGACTGACTTACTACTATACTAGAGAAACATTTTTATACAAATTGCATGTGTCTATTGGATATGTGAAGGATAATTTAGTAGAAAAACACTGCCCCCTACTGCTCATTGTTGGTGCACAATTGGTCCATTTCAAATGTGATTTCCTCTTCCCCACATGATCTCCTTATCTCACATTTCCCTCTTTATCTTACACAGGGTCATAATCCTTTATGCCATGCGATATAACTTGTAGTAACATAATTAGCACATAGAGGATGCGGTAAAGTGCACCAAGGGGGGAGTCTGGGGTTGTGTCAGAAATTGACCAATCATAGCACCCATCGGAGCGACACTGATGTGATGTCAAATCCATGGACAAACCACAAATGATTAATCTGTCAGAGCTACTCCTGTAAAGCAGCTGAAATATTTCAATTCAGTGAAAGAAGAATATCAAACAAAAGCTAAATTATGTTAGACTATAATATGAAATGTATACAGTTTTAGTTATTTCTCATCTAAGCTAACACATGAATGCATCATGTCTCCGCAGGGCTACCGTAGGTGCTCACATGCTCTAGAAAGAAGGGGGTTTTAGGTGTGGGATTGTTAAGATGCCAAAAAGACACACTGTATTTTTAATTGTGCCTACATATCATTAGATTGTTGATCACTCCATCAAAAAGATTGGACGAGACATTAGATTTTTTGGACTTTAATATGATCGCAAGTTTGGAAGCTTAAACAATTATGGGATATTGTGTGTCAAGAGCGACTTAAATGAATTTTTTTTTTTTTTTCACAAAATGTGGAACGGTGATGAAATCAGCCCCTAAAAACCAAACTGCTGAGAGGCCAAACATTGTGAGATCTTATCTGTTTTCAATGAACTCCGGCCAACACTTTACGTCACTACTCCCCTTGTGCTTTTCTTCTATTCATTGGACATTTAAGCTCACTGTGATACTTCCTAGTAGATCAGGCTGTTACCTAACCAATGAACAGAGAACTGTGAACATACACCAGTCCAGGACAACAAAAGAGCAGAGATGTGAACTTTAGCAATATAGAAAACTGCTGAATTAGCTCGATATACTATCCTTTTTTTCCTCAGCTGCTCTGTGATTGGCCGAGAAGACAAGCCCTTTATGAAACAGTCTGATAATACTGTAGTTAGGAACTGACATTGTGTCCTGTGCAGACACTATTATTAGTGACGTTACTAAATAACGCAATGAAAAACTGCAACCAGCAAAGTTTTTTGAATTGTTTCTGAAGAGGTCACATGTATCCGACCTTTGTGTATGTGTGTAAAGGAAAGTATAAAAATGACCTTTTTATTTTTTCAATGCCAAAAATTGGTGGGTAAAGGGGTTATTGTCAAAAAAGTGGATGTGAGACTTGTTTTTCCTGAGTGGTGTGTGCACTGTGAGGTAAATTGAACATTGACTTTCTGACAGTGAGTGGACTTTGATTTGTCCCAACGTACTGGAGAACACAGTAACGCCTCTCTGTAGATGTCATAAAAAAGCCAGCCAGTAAATATATAAATACAGCACTTAACATCCATCTCCCTTTTCTTTGGCGTGGATTATAATCTGACCTGGCTCGTCCAATAAAAAGAATTGAGCGGCTCAAACAATGTAAGTGTTCTGCTTTTACAATTTAACTGCTGTTCACTTTGATTGAGGCTGTCTCTGAAAAAATTATGAATACTTTACAGTTAATTTTTACATGTTGAGATAATATAGCTGAATTTTTTTGCATGCGTTTCCTGTCACTGCAGAGCCAGGAGACATGGTAGGACTTACGCCCTCAGACGTCCCTCCACCTCTGGGGGTCAAGATGGCCAGTGCTGGGGCTGCAGCATGTATAGCTGACCTTGTCACATTTCCACTGGACACTGCCAAAGTCAGACTACAGGTATCTGCTCACAAATACAGATAAAAGACACTATCATGTCCATTCCACACTACTGATAACTGAAAATAAAAGAATTTAATGTGTTCAGAGTAAAGTCTATGTTAAACAGCAATACTTTTTTTCTACTTTATGCAAGAGGTTGGTCTCAGAGAAGCAGTTTTGCATTTAATGTGTGACCCTCAGATTCAGGGAGAGAAGGTGGCAGTGCAAAACATCCGCTACAGAGGAGTGTTTGGGACCATCAGCACCATGATCCGAACAGAGGGGCCCCGGTCTCTGTACAACGGGCTTGTGGCAGGTCTGCAGAGGCAGGTGTGCTTCGCCTCCATCAGAATAGGACTCTACGACAATGTGAAAAACTTCTACACTGGGGGAAAAGACAGTAAGTGTAGCAGTCACTTAAAGGTGCTGTAGGCAGTTAAGCAACACTCCCAAACCAATGCACAACAACTCAATACAACGTCAATTCCTATTTTAGCTGCAACTTGTGATTTATGAGCACACTAAACATTTTTCTGTATTATTTTTTCATTGGCAGTGATGGATATGTGTTGCTATACTGACGTCAGCAGTCTGTTTTTTGTGTGCTAAGATGATTTACGGTACCGTGTTCAGATCCGGGCGTGCTGGTGCGTATCTTGGCCGGCTGCACTACAGGAGCCATGGCAGTGTCCTTTGCGCAACCAACAGATGTGGTCAAGGTACGATTCCAAGCCCAGATGAACCTGGACGGAGTGGCTCGTCGCTACAATGGCACCATGCAGGCCTACAAACACATCTTTCAAAACGAAGGGCTAAAAGGACTTTGGAAAGGTGCTGCCATAAAAAAAATTATAATAAGATAAAATAAAAAATGTAAACAGAGCACCTGAATGGAAGCCTAAATATTAACACTAACTTGTTTATTGATGTCATGGTAGGCACACTTCCCAACATCACAAGGAATGCGCTGGTTAACTGCACAGAGCTGGTGACGTATGACCTGATCAAAGAAGCCATCCTCAGACACAACCTCATGTCAGGTGGGACTACGCACCTCTTCATCTTCTCCAGCTGATAACACCGCACATGTCCATACAGAGCATATTGTAGTTTCCCTAGATGTGACTTTTATCTCATGATCTCATTCATTTATACCGCCTCATTTTGCTTTTACATATTGTGCTGCCATAAGGTTCTATACTACTTGCTGAGGCTCAATTTTTTAAACTTTTTAAATTCTGAAACTATCTCCACAGACAATCTCCCGTGCCACTTTGTATCTGCGTTTGGAGCTGGTTTCGTTACCACGGTGATTGCTTCCCCAGTGGATGTGGTCAAGACCAGATACATGAACTCACCGCCAGGCCAGTACAAAAGTGCCATTAACTGTTCCTGGGTCATGCTGACTAAAGAGGGGCCCACTGCTTTCTACAAAGGGTAAACTCTCTCATAGATGTACTTTTTAGTATGTCTTTTTTTTTTTAAATGACACGTTAAGAATTTCTGATATTTTGTTTCAGATTTGTGCCATCATTCCTCAGGCTGGGATCGTGGAATGTTGTGATGTTTGTGTCATTTGAACAAATCAAGCGGGCCATGATGGTCACCAAGAAAAGAATGGAGGCCCCTAATTAAAGTCTATGTTTTACAAATTGACTGAAGAATACATCTGAGGTTAAACTTTAACAAACCTCAGTATAAAAATCCTTACATAAACAGTATTCCTGTCCAGTGGCAGCAAAAAATCCTTTGTTGAAAAAGGAATCAAATACAGAAGTCTTTGTATTTGCCTATATGTCTAAAAGAAAGTGGTTTAATTCTTCTATTTATAATTTCTCATAATGACATTACAGACATTAAGGGTGCACTTTTAAACAGCTAGTTTTTGGGAAGCTTTCAATACATATTAGACACATTAAATATACGTATATTACTTGTTTTATATAACCTGTGTTTTCTTCATTGACTCGCTGTTATGCAATCACGTCCACGCCATTGAACACATCATAAAACTGTTTATTGCCTTTGATGTGTTACTCCTTACATTGACATTCCTCAAAAGACAGGAAGTATAAATGCTACATGAGATATTAATAATCAATATATCACTGTCCAAATTCAATAATTTTATTACAGCACCTATATTACATTATATTTGTGTTATACTTTTGGACATTTTGCAAACATTTTGCTTTGAGACATTTTTGGGTGGGACACACAGGCATAATACACACAATTGAAATACAAATTAGACTGTTAAATGTGCTGGTTGGGTTTTTTCTGCAAATGTCCATTAATCACATGGCTACTTAGTCACAAAATGAGTGCAAAAGCACTTTCAATAATCTCGTTCAGTCCTCTTCAGCAGCTCTCACTGCTATTCTCTACAACATGGAAGGTACTTGAATATTCACAATGAGGTGGTAAACTTGTGCTTCATTAAAACCCTAGGGACTGAAAGTGATAATTGCACCAATAATACAACATTTTTTTAATCACAATCCTCATTTGTACCAGTCCTTTCCAGTGTCAGGAGTCAATGAGAAAAGACAGGGCACATGGAATTAGTTTTCAACTCTTAAAGTAAGACACACAGCAGGGTCCTTTAAGTGGAGCTGGACTTTGTTGTGAAATTTTTCTCTGTACTGATTGAACAACATGATACTTTCTGGTTCCTCGGCTAACCAGAATTTATCAAATTCATATGCCAGGTAGCCTAGAAGAAAGAAGGGAAGACACTTTGACTTCAGAGTGAATCTACAATCTAATACAAAGAGAAGTTTCACAGTTTTACACTTACAGTACAGCTGATGGAAATGCTGAAGCTCAGGTGATCCTAGGACCGTGTTGTAAAAATGTGGCTTCAAAGCACCACTCTTCAGAAGGCTGTAGGCCATCTCTGTCAAGTTGATTCCGACAATGGCATATGAATACCTATTAAGCACAAGTACATTTTAGTCAAGACTATTATTTTCAGTTTTTAAAGATCTAATTGTCTGTATTTATGTTACCCAAGCTTGGGATGGTTTGCATGTGATAACACTTGACGAGCCTCCTCCGTGTAGTTTTCACTGAAGAACCTGTAACAGAGCAGAGAAACACTATCAGGCCACTGACTGTATGTGAGGCAATAAAAGAAACATCTAGCTTTGACAAGTAAATTGCCGCTGTAATAAATCGATGGGATTTTCTCTGCTAGTATATACCAGTACTCGCAAGATATTTATTTAACACACTCACACAAGGTTGATAAGACCCAGTAAGCCCATTCCTCTGAAGTCAGTCTTGGGGTCGTCTCCCTGGAATCCAATGTCTCCCCATTGTTTGGTTATCCTCGATTCCAGTTTGACTGCCGGCATCAGCAGCTCCCAGAGCTGAGAGCACACAGTGACATTCATTACTTTTACAAATAAAAAAAAAAAGATTCATACCAAAAAAGAATTGTAATTCTTATTAATACCTTAATCAACATAGCCTCATGTTGTGGGTTATCAGAGCTAAAAACTTCCTTTCTCAAGTCTTCCACTTCTACATACAAGCTGTTGTATCCTGTAATCTGCAACAAACAAGTATGGAGGCTTTCCTTAAACCTAAAAAATAAAAATTACAATAATTACTTGCATGAATTTAGTAATATTTAGCCACAAAGAAGAGGCATAGAACTTACTTGGGATCTTTCTGGGGTTTAATATTCTTCTCATGCATTATTTGATCCACACATTGGTGTAAAGCTTCTCTGCTGCTTGTCAAAGCACTTCTTAACACCTACAGAGAAAAAAACACAGAGATAAGAGAAAGAAAGCAGTGACAGTTAAAGTATAGCTAAAAGTACATGTGCTCCATAAACATGCTTGGGGTCATCCTCAGAAACAATGAAGTAAGCAGATGAGTAAGCAGTTTGCACATCAATAATCCTAATATATTTTTGCATATATGCATCACAGGATCTTCTTTCAATGCTTAATAAATATATAAATAATAGTTTAATTTTATGGACTAAATCTCTCTCGCTCTCTAAAATTATTGAACACAATAGCACATCTTACCTTGTTCTTTGATGACTGCAGAGAGTACTCTATAACAACAAACAATACTTGTTTTTATTTACATCGCATAAATAGCACACATGTTGACTTGTAATCATTGATGCAACAGTGCACCTGCTTTTGTCGTCCTTGTTGCCCCAGGTTTGATTCCAGAGCATATCCTCTGCAGTTCACACTTTCCTGTAGCTTGTCTGATGAACCACTTCATAAAGTATCTTAAGAAGGATGTGTAGACGTACTGCAAGATGTGAGCCAGCATTTTCTGCAACCCAATGACCAACAAAAACGTTCAGATATTTTTTTCAATAACTACATTTAACACATTCATTCAAAGTAAGACCATCATAGTGTGTCTGCGTGTCATCTGGCAGCAGCTGCGGTGAAGATGGCTATCTGTATTTCGACCAGTTACAATAATTATGTGCTTTTGTTTAACTACGAAGCAAAAATGTAATGTAGGTCAATTGACTAGTTTTAAATCACAAAAAGTTTGGTATGCTTTTATTATATACAATTAAAATAAATTCAAGAGCGGATTAAATGTCAAAAGAACCGCAATTACACCAGTTAAGCACTCACTAACCTAGGTTAACCTAGCTGTTATGGCTAACTTTGGACAAACCCTCATATTTCTGATACAGTTATTTATAAGAAATCACATACGTAAAGGAGGAATTTTATTAGGCCCATGTAAACAAACTTGTAGAATTTATGTTATGTTTTTATTATTGTAACCAACCGAGCAACTTGGTGACAAATGAGACAACAGGTTGTCTTTGTATCCGTTAGCTAGCTTCTTAACGTTATACGAATTCTGCGCCACATCCCAATGATGAAGTGAAGTTAATAGTTTTATTCTTACCCTTTTTGCAATAACAAAGCCACTAGTGAAATTATAAAATAAAACTTGCGCTTCCTTGTTGTAAGCTAGCACCAGACGCAGCTGGAAGGTTAGCAACGTTTCACTTGACAACAGTGTGCTGTGGTGCGTTCAGGTCCAGACAGAACCACAGTAGGGACTGCGTTATTGTAGGAGATTTGATAAGAAACATACTCCCCATTTGTGGTAATACTGATTTCACCGTGTTCAATAGAACGGTTTAACTGTTTTTGCCAAACATGTAAAGCAGATGGGCATATTATCTTTTAATACAGAGTTACTCAAACCAGTGACCGCTCAATCAGGAAGACAACTCTATATTGCCATCTGCAGTCTATCTAGTGTACTGCTCCCCTTTTAAGTGATTTTCACAGTCTAACCACAAGATGGCGCCAGGACCATAACTGTCACAATTTAACATTTTGATCTCAAATATTAGGTCAACACACAGTCTATGGGTCAGATTGATTTTATGTAGAGCAACGTATTGTTGTAAATATCTTTGTAGATAGTCAATACGAGAGAAAACGGAGACTATGTTGTTCCACTTGAACATTCCCTGGACTCGGGTGCACAGCATGAATGTGCACACAGGCCCCCCCTTCTCTAAAGCAAGTGACCCTATCCTGAGTTGGTCTTCAGTGCTGCCTCTGCAATAATTAAGTGATAGTCTACCTTCTCTTCTAATCAGTCCCTGTGGGCCTTTAAAAGCTAGAGATCTATCCTGTACAATTACTGCATATTAGAATGAACTCCCGCCCAAGACACAGGCTATATTGTTATACAGATTCCTCTTAGTGACCAGATTATTATGACAAAATAAATGTTTACATCTAGCATGAGTTGTCCACGTTTTTACGTTCAAGTCACAATGACACAAAGAAGACACATGTTAATAAGCATGTAGTCATCATCATTAAACCAATATTCACCTAATATTGATAGAACCAATGGCCATGTGTATAATAAAGAGAATGTACTGGCCTACAGGAATAGAATAAAGGCTAAAATAACTTTGGGTAGTATTACTGATGACTTACTTAAACTAATACATTTTTCTCAGGACTAACAGAAGGATAGAAAGTATTGCATTTACTAAATAGGTTTGGTGGAGAGATCTTTGACAACCTGCAAAATAGGCCTATTTGTTCAGAAACCAGCTGTAGACTTCATCCAGTTTAAACATTTTTCTAAATGTTGCTGTTTTGTGACTGCAGTGAAAGACTATTGGAAATCCCAGGAGAGCCCATAATGGCACATAATGGCACATTGTGGGTTGCACCCCACTCTCTATATATTATAATTATGGCCTTGATTGAAAGATGTCCTAATGGCATTTAGGGCATTTAAGGCCACTCTCTTCAGGATACTGAGCAAACAAAATTGGCTTGACCTGACTTGACTTGGTATGTTGACAAAATGTTTTAAAGCACATAATCTAATAATCTAATGACGTAATGCTATTGTTGAAGCCCACTTCTTTAAATGACTGAGACAACAGTGCTTTGTTAAGGGTCCTCATTCCACCTTCACCCCTTTTTTGTTTGCTATTGTAAGACCAATCCTGTTTCACAGTTTGACTCAAAAATGAATCTATAAAGGGCAAAGCTGGAGCCCACATGTTTTTCTTATGGAATGCAATTCCCTTTAGCCCCTTATGTGGTTTGCAATGGGATTGGGAAGATTTTGGGAGGGCAGCAATTATAAATAGATGCTTTTCTGTGTTTAAATGGTTCTGGACGATTATCTGAAAAGTGCATAAATGGGAAGCCGGTAGCTATATGTACATGTATGGGGCGCAGTGGCTCAGTGGTAGAGCGGCCGTCCTTCAACCGGTGGTTCGATTCCCGCTCTCCCCACAGTTCATGCTGTCGTTGTGTCCTTGGGCAAGACATTTAACCCACCTTGACTACAGTGGTGTTCCAGCTGTAACACTGGTGTATGGAACCTAAATGTAAGTCGCTATGGATAAAAGCGTCAGCTAAATGACTAAATGTAAATGTAAATGTATGTACAGAGAGGTGCCACTGACCAATCACAGCACAGTGGGGGGTTACTATGAAACAGTATTCATGAAAACAGAAACTTGTTGTGTTATCGTAGACATCTCCACAAGATCAGACAGGCCACTGGCTATTGAAAACCATCTGTAGGAGCTTTTTCTGTGTTTTTAATATGGAATTGCATGTAGAGGTAAAAAACACTACTGGTTCGGCTGATAATGTAATATGAAGCGCTGTTGACCCTCGTGTGGCTGCCCGCAGCTTTGTACAGCTCTGTACAACACTGCACACAACCTCCCACAGCCTGCCTCCATCCCTATCCCACCACATTCACCCATTCATCAGCGCTGAGGCAGTTCAGCCCGGGATAGGGAAGGGAACGGTGCGCTTTCTCCGCGCGTAAGGACACGTTAGGGGCAGCGGTGACTCATAGCGCGCGGTCACTTTTTCACTCAAAGGACTTGAAGCTAGAAATGAGGAATCGATACCTCCACGGACCTACTTCGCGATAGAAGGCGTGGTTTGCTGTCACCGACACAGTGGCTTATTTCCCACATATTTGCTCGTAGCCTGGCTTCACGGACACAGAGGGAGCCCTCGGTTCTCCATCCACGGAGAGTCACCAAAGGTAAGACGTTCCCCTCTTCTTCTTATCGCCTCATGCCTCCCTTTTTATGCTTCGACTCACCTGCCTAATTCGTCCGCAAGGTCATATCAAATGGGCACACCATCTCCTATCGAGGTGTGGATACTGTACATGACACACATTCAGCAGCATTCGGTGCTATTTTGCATGCACTCCATGTAGTGTGATTACCACTGCGCTGCAGGCAGACAGGGCTCACACACTGAGGCGTTTGGATAAGGGAGATATCTCATCACAGTCAGGGGATGTTTTCCATAAATATTTGCACTTTGGCAACAGACAGGCAGATAAATAGTGGGGGAGCACACACAATGCACTACACCTGTCTATGACCCACAAATAAGCCTACTGCTCAGTTTTTATTCAGTCCATATTGAGAAATAGTGCTGCATTTGAAACATTTTTAACAATGCAGCTAATGATTCTGTTTCGGATGCTCAGTGGATATTTGAATTAGGATTTGTGTTATGAGGCCGATGGGTAGAAGGAAGAGCCACAAACCAAATCATGCTGTATAGAATAGCTCATCATTAATGTTCCAGCAGAATTATGTGCAGCTGTATCTGCCTCCTCCTAGTGTGCACAGGCTCCTATAAATGATTAAGCTACAGATCTATGCAAATCATTTGTTCTGCTCCAAAGTTGCAAATATTCAGCTGAATGTTGTCACTTCACTTGTAAAACTGACCCAGATGCTTTCACAGATAAGCAGTCGTTTTTACTTAAAGACTTGAAGAAATAAACCCAGATTCAAAGGCAATCATTGTATGTAATAGGACAGAAACAGATCTATAGCCCAGGATTGCCATCTTGTAGAATACGCAGGATATGTATGGAAACTAATATTTTCCATCTTGTGTACTCAGCTACTAATCACCACTCTAATTACTGAATCAGACATGCTTTCTTTGACACTCAATGTATGTGATTTATTATCTTACACATGATGTGATCTCTGCTGAGAAACCATTGAAACAAGGAAATGATCGCAGGAAATTAGGAATGGCGTCATTGTTTCACAAGGCCTGCATGTTTTGAGTTTTTGAACAGCAACAGCTCATGTACGATCCTTTAAAGCAAACCCACAGAGACCCTGTCTTTGATATCTGTCCCTCCATTATTATTCTGTAAAAATATTGCCTTTATTAATTCTTACCATATACATATGTTTAAATTTCATATCTATCACAATCTGTTAAGATGCAATAATGTACATACAGGATGAGATTTCTCATACTTGCACTGTTAACTAATCTGTTTCTATTTTCTTCCTTAAGGAAATTGCCCAGTGTTCTCCAGTCTTCATCTGTTTTCATCTCTGGATTATAATTATTTTATTTTTTGAAAAGATTGAATCAAACATGGGAACCAATCCAAAAAGGACAGTGACTGTGCAGATGGTTCCTCAGCTGGCTGTGGTGGACACGCTGGGCAATAAGGAGTCTAACGCCAACTGGGCCACAGAGCCCAACCTCAAACACTCGCAGGTTTGTCCAAAACCTGTCCTCACGTCTCCGGACCACAAACAGGATAACGCATTTGTGGCCACACTTCCCACTAACGTCACTCCTCAAAAAAGTGCCACAAAGTCAGAGGGTGCAGTTGGCGGTGCTGTGTCTGACAAAGCCACCAATGGAAGCCAAGACAGGTCTGACACTGTTGCAGCAGCACAACAACACAAACCGGTGCTGTCACAAACACATGGAGACGTGCAGAGGGATGCTAACATGAGAATGACCGATGACAAGGAAATGTGTGTGTCTGCTTTGTCGTCGGCTGTTATGGTGTCTAAAGTTGACAAGCAAAACTGTACAACAACAGAGACGGAAGGGTTGTGTATAAAGACAAATACACAAAGTAGTCTCAGTGTTAGACGGCAGAGACAAAGTATCTGTAAATAATCAAAATCTAAACAGCAAATTATTGAATACAACATCTGATGTGGTCACACATGATGGCAAAGAAGTGATTCCTCCACCCAAGCAAAATCTGGAGTCTACATCTCCACTTTCAGCAAAGAGTGAAACCACAGACAAGGCTTCCTCTCAAGCCGAGCAAGAACCCACTAAGGCCTCACAAGTCTCAACGTCATGCACTCAGAAAGATTTGTCTGCTGTCCCTCTGGCCGTGCACAGCTCAGCCGCACATGGCCAGTTGGCTGAGCAGCCGAGCCAAACACTCACAGATGCGTCTGGGGGGCCTCGGCCAAATCCTGAGTGCGAGCGCTACAGGGAGGCGTCCACTATGACCTCATTGTCGCCACCCACACCTCCCAGACAGCGCCATGACATCGAGGTGCAAGCTGTGGCGAACACTTGCACAAGAGGTGTGTGCACAAGCCCCAGCCTGCTTCCCCTTGCTGTAACCCAAAGGCCGAGCGCTGTTGCAGGAGTGGACGCACGACAGATGATTGTATCCTCTGAGTTGAAATCAGAGAGGCTCATCGTTGAAGCCGAAATGTGCCCCAAGCAAAATAGCAGACCGCTTTCCTGCACTGATATGTCCCCGCAGCAAGACTCTAGGCTAGGAGCCAAACCGAAAGAGGGATCATCTCTATGCAATACCGGTTTATCAAATCAACATTGAACACAGCAAACACAAAGAACCACAAGCTGCAGCACAGAATTCTACAGCAAAAATATCAACTGCCCCCACTTTAAAATCAGGGAAGCCCCCAGAGAGTGCACCCGCTGCCCAGCCTGGATCTGCTGACAGGAAGAGTGCAGCGCCCTGTCAGGCCCCTGATACAAAAAAGTCTAAAGCGTCAACAAAGTCCAGCAAAAAGGAAGTCAAACCAGAGAAAAATGACAAGGAGGACAAGAGCGTTCAGGACGTTGTGTGGGACGAACAAGGCATGACGTGGGAAGTCTATGGCGCATCTGTGGACCCCGAGTCGCTTGGGTTCGCCATTCAGAGCCACTTACAGTGTAAAATCAAGGAGCAAGAGAGAAAACTGATTGCCCAGGTCTCCATCCGAAAGTCAATCTCTGGCATGGATTCGCCGCGACATGGCAGGAAGAAGAAAAGGAGGCAGCCTAATATTTTCAGGTCAATGCTGCAAAATGTCAGACGGCCCAACTGCTGCGCCCGCCCCCCTCCTTCCTCCGTCCTCGACTAGCACACTTCGCCGAGGTGTCACACTCGGCTCCCCGTTTTCCTAGAGGTCAAAATGCTTGTCCTCCTCTCATGTGATGATTATAAAATGCCAAGTGAGACATTCATGGGAGAATGATCCCTGTAATGTAAGTATACTGGAATGTTGTAGCATAAAGTCCACTATTTGTGATGTTTCTGAGCAAAGAAGACAAAGGTAGGACATAGAGATATACCCGGAACAAATCAAGACTTATTTTCTAGATATAGACATTATGAAAAAGATCTTTTTAAATAACAAAGGCAATAATAGTGAAACGCATGTGTGGTAGTTACAAAGGCAGAGCTAAAGGCGCACAGATAACGGGGTAGAATTAATACATGTGCAACTATATTCAGCATCTCATTCCATTTTGTGCAATTGGTACATGTTGTTGAGGTGTTTCTGGGCTCTATATTTATAAAATGGATGTATTGTTTTTTGTTTTCTTTTTGCACATTACCTCTATGTGAGTGATTACATTGTGCAGAAAGGGATTGTACACATGCACTGTTTAATCTGGTCTCCCCTGGGTTTGTATTAAAATGAGAAAGCTACACTTCCTATTAATGTGTGATTAATTTCCACTCCTTTTATCAAACATGGGAAACAGTGGAGTATCTTTGTCTATAGGCTGACTTAGAAGACGGTAAAATCTCAAATAATGTCAGAGCATCCTTGTTGCATAGGACAAATCAGACACTGAGAGGACCATACAGTATGATGCAATCTGTGCAGAAAAATTAGCGCTAAGCTTAAGGAGACACTTTTTGATTCCTAATGAAGGCATGAAATGAGTTGAGAGTCCTCCAAGAGCAGAATTTACATGCAACGTGTCCTTTTAATTGACAAGGGGCCTCTGGAGAAGAGATGAGATAGGACGATGTTAGCACCAGTGGAGAATTCAGCTAAATACTACACACACTGACAAAAGGGAATAAAATATTGTCAATACTGGGCAAATTCATAAATATACAAAGGTGATCTCTTTTCATTGGACTAGGAGTAAACTATTGTAGGGATTTTTATTGGAGCTTGATGAAAAGGTAGAAAAATGGCATAAGATCAGTCAGGTTATGTCATAATAGTAGTGTGGAATAAGACACATGTTCAGAGGGTGGCTCCCTTTTCCTATTTGCTGCAAATGAGGAATAGCATACAGTAGATATGAACTTATTAGATTGTACTGCAACAATTTCACTCTCCTAGCTCAAATGAAAACGCATCAGTGTGGATTTATCAGACAGTGCATCATTAAAAAGGAGCACAGTGCCGAAATGACCAAGCTCTGGGTTACCATGGAAACATTCGGTTTAACAAACCAATGATTAACTAAAGGGAGTGCCTACATTTTTTTCATTAGGTTGCTGAGGATCATTCTGAGGCCATTGACTACTTGTGACATTCAGTTTTAGTGTATTAATGTCACACTATGACATTCAAAAACGTCAAAAATCTACACAAAGTGAGAGGCCGAGTTTGCGATACTGAACGCTGCTATCACAAGCAAATGCATTGTCTCGAGTGGTTCACTGCTGATCTTAGGAGACGATGATGATTGTCTTAACAAGGGTGTCACTTCCTGTTAATGTCAGGATGGGGATGGCGGCGGGGTGGGGTGGGGGGGCTGTCACATTTTTGTATTGGAAGAAGAGTCAAAGTGTTGTTTTCACACTCACACTGTTACACATATAGGAAGGGTCTTTGACATTCAGAGCAGATTGAAGGGTGTCAAAATGCCACTGTCACGAGGCCTCAAGGTAGATAAGCATGTCGTTTTTTACCCATCTTTTCTTAAGCTTCCTGGCATGGTCAAGTTCACCCTATACGTCTATTTCTCTACATACCCCATCTTTCAAATCTTTCAACACAGTTTTAATTAGCTGCGTCTCAATTTTTAATAACACCCTCCTAACTGTGTGGCTATGACCGCTTTCCATTTGGAAGGGCAGATTAGCTTTGGCCACAGGCGGTGGATAGAAGAGATCTATTCCAAAAGAAAGGATGGTGAGATGAGGTTTCAAAGACATGCACAAAATACATTCACTTCCTAAAGTACATCAGTCATTCCTTTTTGTCCGGGTTATTTACAGGGCTCTCTTGAATCACTGCTTCTCACAGAAGAGGAGCGCACTTGTGAGACATAAAGATGTCGGGCTGGAGGCAGGCCTGCAGTGTGACATTTTATCCTTTTAAGTCCACCCTTCTTGCTGTTAGCATAACTTTAGTTCTTCAGCGTGGTGACTCTTAGCTTGTCCTGTATTGAAAAATGAAAATCAATGGTGTTTCTGCAAATGTAGTCATTACATCATAAACAATTACATTCCCTCAAACTATGAGAAATAATGTATAATGGAAGAAACAAAAGATATCCTATAGTATGTCCAGAATATCATTCAGGACATATTCAAAAAAGAAGGCATCTGGATGTAGGTTTGAAGGTGACTTTGTCAATTCTTCAAAAATGTTTAGAATATGAACATAACTTAAGAAAAAGTCCCAGTACAAAAAACAAATTTATGTAGTTGTGACATACTTACTCATGTTAGGTCAAGTCATTCTTTCTACCAATAGGATGGTTTTGTAAAAAAATCTCCAGAATTTCCAGAAATATTGACACTGCAAAACCTTTTAATAACAAGTTCCAGGAAGAAGATTTCACAAATGACAAAATGTTCTAATATGTCCTGTCAAGCCCCCACACTGACATTGCAGACACATTATTTGGTAGCGGTAATTTGCAAATCATGGCTTTCAAATTGTTGGTTGTACGTTGCACATTGTGACTCGTTGTATGGCTATGTAAACAAATGTAAACTGACTTACTTTAAGCATTGATGTCATATAAAGTATTTTGGTATTGTGTAAACATCCACTTAAAGATAATCTTGCCAGATGGTCTGTGTTTGCTGCACAGAACCACCTGGAAGGGCTTCCATAGAAATGAGGGGATTGGATTTATCATCTGTGAGTATCCAATCAGAGCCATGTTGTTTACATTAGAAACAGTAAAATAGTGGCTTTGTCCTCAAACCTACAACACGCCCTTACCTGTCAGTGCTGCCACATCATTGGTCTAACCACCAGCTTTTTCCAGAGAAGAACAAAATGGATTTTCATTAAAACTGCAAAATAATAAAACATTGAGTTTAGCATCAGACTGATTTAAGGCCACCCTCTTAGCTTGTCCTAGGGTGAGGGTGCATCGCCAGTATTTATCTGCAGTTTACTGTGCCTTCCTTTTTATTATTTTTTTCTCTGTGTAAGCACGCATAGTCGGTGCTGGAAACAGTCACTTTTCCAGTGTAGGACTTTTTCAGCAACCATTGATTCAATGTTGATATGTGTCAAATGTGTGATTAGTTTAACAGTACATACTGAACTATCTTTATTCTTTAATCTCACTACGTCTTGCCATATTTTTCATTATTTGACTATGACCCATATAATACAAAATTAGTTTTATAATTTTAATGATGAGCAAAGTTTACACTTGTTTATGTTTTATGTTTATTTGAGTTGTCATTAACATTAATGAGGATATAAACCTTGACACAACACTACCACTATTACACAGCTTGACTGCAATATAATGATTTCCCAAGTGTAAGTACTTAACAAGGAAACTCCCAGGCTGTGTGACAAAGTAAAATTAGAGACTGATAGTGCATAAGAAGAAACTGGAGCCTCAGGGTGTCCCTCAGACTCACGCTGAGAAGCTCAAATTAATGGGTCCGCTTCTCCTCCACTGTGTATGCATGGAGAGTGGGCACCAGATAAACTATGGTGCAAGTGCGTAGGCGGCAAAAGCACTTCTAGATGATTTGTTGTTGTTGTTTTATTTATAAAGAAATAAATTACCCATTTTAAACTGGACTTTAATTCTAATGAGTGAGCATAAGGTCCATTTGTGTGCTGCAGATCTGCGCTGATTCCTAATTAAAATCACAAGATGTTCTTTTAATACACTTGGAAAATATGCCGCCCCTTGAAGGCAATTGGAAATACCAAATGAGACAGTCTTCAGTGGAAAGATTAGAAGCTATCTCTGCCTAATCCGTGTCTCGTTTTGATGTCCCTGCAGATGTGTGTGTTTTACCATCTCAAAGTGTAAACACCCGCCATGTGTAAGTCACTAGTAGCATCCAGAGTTTCGGGGGAATTCGGGCAGAGCTGCTATCTCCAGCTATAATTGAAGCGCTCCACAGATAAGTTGCTGTCCTTGCATAGAGCTTTTAGATGTGTGTTTGGAGTGACCCAGTTAACTTCATAAACACAGTCCCTCTTTTGCTCCTATTTAGAAAACAGCACATGCTCAGTTATGTCAGATTTCTACAGCATTTCAAACTGCGTCATCTGACTATCTGTGTGAAAGGGTCGGCATATGCAAAAGCTAGAAATACAATAACATGTCAAAAAGCCCTGCCCGTTACTATGACTACTATAACGACATTGCGGTCAGTGTTCTGTGTTGTGTAGTGGACAGAATAGCTCAATTGTCCATTATCCCAAAGCTAATTTCAGTGTTACTGTAAGAAAGATATGATATATTATATGATGGTCACACTCAAGGTATATGTCTGGTAGTAGGTATGTGGCAAAACCTCAGTTTCTTGATCACCACTGATACTACCATGCAGGCAAGCTCGCTGCAAAAGTAATTATTTTTTTTCTCTGTATAACACTGAAAATATTTGACATTCCTAGTTCTGATATTGCAAAATCATCATATGTGTTTTAACATTATGACCACCAGCCGAACTAGTGCCATCTAAAAATACAGACAAACAGATGCTTCTGGATTAACATAGAGCTTTTCCCATTTTTCTGTCACCTTTTATTATACTGAGAGAATGAGTTGACTCACTGGACACATTCTCAATCACAAGTGGCCCCTTCCTCCAAATGTGCCTGGAGGGATCAAATCTAAGGACACACTAATTCACACTTGACATTAATTCCTCAGGATGCATGTCAGCCCCACCTTCCCACCATGCATTTCAATCCATCTTCTTTCTATTATACTGAGAGAATGAGTGTCAACACATTTTAGTTCATCGCAACCAAAGAGATGCATGTATCACAAACCCCTTCCTCACAATATGACTTTGATGCTAATGCTATACAGTAGCTAACCTTCACTGCTACATCACAGTTGTTTCCTCAGATATGCTAACAATTAATTTATCTTCTCTATTTGCAATTGTCCTTTCAAGCTGTTGTATTTTACGTCATGATGAGTGTCAAATTGGTGCCGAATATTATAGTCCTTGAGCACTTGCAAACACACAGATTTTCCATTATCTTTTGTGAATAAATAGGAAATGGGCCATTTTTCTTGGAAAACTCTACACCTTGTGTCTACTTTTCTCCTTTTTTGACATTTGGCATTTGCCACAGAGAGAGTCATTTCAACACCAGAAAAGAAAGGCAAAGTATATTTAAAAGAACACCGGGTTTTGATTGGTTAAAAATAACTCCCTTCTTGACTGTTTACTTCTTCTATCTTTATCATACTGAGTGAGAGTTAAAATTGCTGCGTATAAGCCACTATTAAGATGCACAACAAGCTTCTTGTGATTTACAGGATTTGCCGGACACATTCAAGGCACAATTCATAATTCCGATCACCCTGTCCGGATTTTAATGCCATGTCCGAATGCTGCCAGTATTGTGGTGGCTGGTGTAAGCATTGTGTATTGATTTAAATGACCATTCAAAGACACTTAAATACCTTTGGATACATTTGATTTGATTTGGACTATAGTGTGAACATGGCCATAGTGTAAGTTCTTGGACACAAGCCATATTATTCAGAGCATTAGCAGAATAAAATGTGTTTCCTCACACATCTTTTATGGCACATTAGATACACTCTACCATGAGAATGAGTGTTAATTACTTTTAAGAGATCAAAACTTCAGATCGATGAATAAATGGGACTGCCCCACTGCATGTTAGGGACTATTTCTAAACAGTTTTTCATCATCTATTCTTTTCCTCTTGTTCTTTGCCTCCCTCTTCAACCCCAGCTCCACATTCTGTCCTCATTCCCCCATCAACCCCCTCTCCACATCATATCCTCTCCTTTCTGCCTGACACAATGATATCATAATGAAGCCTTCTAAGCCCGTAACAGAGAGGTTATTAAAGCTTGAGCTGGCTTCGGCTCTGCAAAGTCTTTCCCATGAAATGGTCTGGTGCGGCTGGTGCCTTATTTATCCTCCTATTGTATTAGTGAGATAGCTGCAAGTGAGGCTCGTCCTCCTGATGGCCACTGCATTCCCAATGGAATATGTGCCCTACATTTGTTTTCTTATTCAACATTTGGGGGTTTCTGCAGCATTCCCTTTTACTTTATGTCTTGTTCTTGGTCTGTCCTATATGCTTTCTTTTCCTGCACATTTATATACACTCAAATGACAGATTTGTTGTACCTACTTAAAACAAAACTGTATCAAACAATTAAATTGAGTAAATCCAACATAAGTTATACCAAAGTGACCTTTTTAACTTAATTATAGTAAATTATGGTAAAGATCAATTTGGTTAATACAATGGTGTTGGATCAGAATGTATTTCCTTTATTAATCTGATTGACAGTCATTTCTACTGTGTATTGCATATATAGAAGCTTTTTCTTTTTTTTTCACTTAAAATACAGCTCAGAATGATTTTTACAGTGTTTTGTTTAACAATGACTGTCATTGATTGTGTACAATTCAATGAAAGCACACAACCTTTTAACCTCTGTGCCACAGCATGTATACACATCGGAAACTAGTATAGACTCTCTCAGGCTCACACAAACAATAGGGTCACCTTCTCTGGCTTTATTAGAGATTGCTTTATTATGGCTGACAGATGAGCCCATAAATCATACTGTAGGTCCCCCGATGCAGTGAGAAGATCCAAAACTAACTCAACACATATTACTAATTGTGTGTGTGAGACCACATGTGTGCACATAATCTCCATCACTAACTGGAGATAAAGCCTGACATTAAGTTTTTCTTTTGCATTATGTTCATAAATGTATCATCATAGTTGACCATAATCAACTCAACAGGAAAGAATGAAAGGAAATGCACAATCCTTTTCGCATTTGTACAAAGGCTTATGGAACTATTGTCATGGTAATAATATTATCTTTTACCCTCAGTTATTCAACATGAGATGTGTGAGAGAGACGAGAGATTAACCTCTGACCCTGCCATGCATACTGTATGAACACTCATTGTCATGGAATTTGACTGACAGGCTTTTGACCTCTAACCTTTACTGATCTTAAAAACTGATTCCTCTGAATAAAAAAAAACTTAGCCTTTTACCAATATAAATCATGTCAGCCAGTTAAAATACCTAATACTATATACGGTAGAAACTCTCTGTCACCCTACTACTCACCCTCGCTGTGTCATTACAGCATTATTATATTCCTCACTCACATGTGCTTGGCCAAATAAATATATATACATAAGTAGTTTGTTCTTCCAGATGAAGCAAAGATGACATTAATCTCCAAACATTCACAAAATGTGTGGTGTAAATGTAATTATTTTTAAGACCTAAAAACATTGCAGGTTTGAAGCACTTTTACTGTTCTTTTGGGAAACCTCTTAGCCTTTTGCCTTCTTCCTTAACATTATCAATCCACACTACCTCTTTATGGCACATTGCACCAAAGTTCAGAGTCACCCTCAGTGTCGATAATAAGATGGTGTGTTGATGGTGGAGCCTCAGTAGTGTACAGACATGGGGAAGGATCACAGGACCAGAGGCACGACCACTCTGGAGAAATGCCTTATATTTCTTTTTGTGGCAATGTCCGGCGCCTGCATCGGCCTGGTGGTTATCTACTTTACTGACAAATCTGCCTCTTCGTCTGAAGAAGGTGAGTGTATACTGTCTGTTTTACAGATCTATATAGTGCATTGCAGATTGTCTACTGTTTGATTTCTATGAGCTAAAACATGGAACATCTGACTTCTAACTTCAAGATTGAAAGCTGCTTTAGTCCCTGATAGAACACTGGGCCACAAGATCAGAACTACAATGTCTAGAAACTTAATCTATGGATCAATGTAACACAGTAATCGCAGTTTATGTGTTGGGTTTTCATAAATTACCAAATACAAAATGATAATTTAGTTACATATGTAAACCACTGCATATGTATCAATAGTGTCATGACTAATATGTGCTCAGGCCCTCTCTGATAAGATAAAAACCACAATCAGCAAGAGAATTTATATCTTCAAGCCATACAGTATGAATTGCACTGTAACATTTATGAATTTACTAGTTGTCAGTGGTGGCCCATCAAGAAGGTCACTACTAAGCTAATCTGCCTCATGCGCCTTCTCCTAATAATAGTATTAACAGTATTTTGCTTTGCTCATAAATCAAAAGTAAATTAGTATTTTGTTAACATTACTTGTCAATACCCACCTCTACCTCAAGTATACTTTAAATACATGGAAATGTTTCATGACTAAGAAACAGTAATCGATTAAATTAATGGACCGCTTGAGTGTAAAATTATGTCATGATCTCAAATGCAAATAAAATATTCACAATTGAATTATATTGTATTACCAATCTCCCTGACACATACCTGTAATAATTTCTAATGCACCATGTATCCTTTTCTCTGTATTTTCATCTTGAGAGCAATTTCACATTTCATTAGGAAAGCCTCTTTTTTATTCCAATCCCAGAGCGAGAGGAAAAATGCTCAGTGTAAAATGGACGTGACTGCTTGTTACAGCCGCCTTGTTCCTGGCGCCTTGTTTTGTCTCGCTTAATTGAAGAGGGAGAATTGTTTATTTTTGCAGGAGGGGTGTAAAGTTGTCATATATGTACCAGCAAAACCAATTTGCTTAGAGAGCATTACAAGTCATCCAAATTTATTTACACATTAAATATGAATAAAGAACTCTGTGACTAATGTGTTTACAGCAAGACACTGCTGTTTAAGAACAGGAGCGACAGTAGCTCAGTGGGTAGAGCGGCCATCCTTCGACCAGCGGGTGGGCGGTTCGATTCCTGCTCGAAACTTTCATAACATCATAACATCCTGCTCTCCCCACAGTTCATACTGTCGTTGTGTCCTTGGGCAAGACACTTAACACACCTTGCCTCCAGTGGTGTTAGCTGTAACACTGGTAAAGCGCTTTGAGAGCCTACTGGGTAGAAAATATACTACTATATTAAAAAAAAAGAAGTGAGAGTGGACATTTGGATACATAAGGTGCTATTTCAAATAATAAAGAAAGAAATATATCTTTACAAGGATGCACAAAACAAATTACTCTCAAAGAAGCAGGAGTAGAAGTTATGCGCCAAAGGAGAACTGCATCTTGAAGTGCGCCTGTTATAATCCTGTCATTTACAAATTTAAAATAATGCTGTCCGTTGTTAGGGCCACCATCAGGCTGCGGTGGTCCTCAGAAGCTGTCCACGGAATCTGGTACCTTCACCAGCTGGAACTACCCAAACAGCTATGACAATGGCAAGAGCTGCTCCTGGCATATCACTGTGGACCCTAATAAGGTGATACACAAACCCATCAACAAGAAATGTATTCAGCTGTGGCCTCCTTTAGGATTAAAATCTGCATCAGTTTGTAACTGTTTTGAAGAGTAATTGGGCTATATCCTCAAACAAGTTAGATGCCAAGTGGATAGGACATCAAGGGTCACAGTTCTGTCATCAATATCTATTTAGACTACTAATACAGTGAAATGAATGCACGTTAACAGGAATCGTCTGTCTGTACAATGACTGGTTTAGCTAGTTTAAGCACGCTTGAGAAATATTGCAGCCAAATCAAATTGCCACCAAGCAAACAAAACAGTACAGTAGGTATCTTTACTATCTTTGCTATATTCAAATATATTCAAATATATTCAAATTACTGACTGAGCATTATATTTTAGCTGCAAAAATACATTCAAAACCCTCTTCAGCCTTACGTTGTACTTGCAGGAATTGCTGTTTTGATGAAGTTAGTAAATGGCAGCAGGGCTAACTTTGGACAACCAAAGGTGCCGAATAGCAAAGTGCTGTTATAATGTAAAGTTCTGCTCATGTAGTTCACACACATGAACACTGAGCCTATGGCATAGAAGGAAGACATCAATCTAAACAAAACAACTCTTGAAACTAAAAATAGTCATACCACATTCATCTCATAATCTCGTCTAGTTCAAGGTCTTTGAGAAGTGATCTTCTTTTGGTATCAAGTCAGCAGTAAAGTTATCAACTCACTGTTGGGTAAATTGTTTTATGTGAAGCCAAGCAGTGTGGGACAGCTGGGAAGAGTGCAGCATCGTTTAGGACAGATGGCTGCCTTGTCTCTTTCATTCTCCTCAGCTCTCATCCCAGCACCCAAAGGAGAAACTCAAAACCTTTACTCTTCTGGCCCAATGGCAGATGCAGTGGCTGCTTTCTCCTCTCTGTCTCTCTCAGATAAACAGACCGTGCTCAGTCTGAACCTCGACAGGGGCCGTCTCTGAGTGCTGCCAGTATCTTTCAGAAATAAGGGAAAACAAACCTGTGAAACACCTCTGCATGTGACTGTTGCAGGTGATCCATCTGTGGTTCGAGGAGTTTGCTTTAGAGGACACGCAGCTCTGCACAGGGGATTTTGTCACTCTACGAGACTCGCTTGGAGTCATTGGTAAGACGTGCCGGGAGTAACAATAAACAGTAGCAATGTGAACACACTATTAATATTCAACATGCCATTAATGGTGAAGTGTGTAATATTTGATGACATGACACACTTAAACTACTTTCTAGAGTCTGTGAACACCTACGGTAGCCTTGCAGGGACATGTTGTCTGTACGTTTAGGTCATTAATGTCCTAAATAAGCTAGAATTAATTTCACCAAAAGTTATAAACAACTGTCTTCAAAGCTTTAAAACTCAGTTTACTAAGCCAGGCACATGCAAAGTGTATAATAACAACTGTACTCACTGTGTGACTTTAAATTATATGATACACTTTTTTCTCAATTGTAAAATATAAAAATAGTTACATAAAAAAGTGTTATGTAGTATTCTGTTGAAACATTCTAACCTAAGAAAAAATACGGTTAAAACTGTTGTGTACTTGAGTATTGTCCAGCTCTATTGCTGCAGTGCTATTCTCCCCTCCAAAGCAAAGGGAATAAAGCTTTGATGTCATGCCCAAATCAGAGCATCCATCCATGGGATGACTCGGCCACAGAGTCCTACTGGTCCACTGAACACTGCAGCAGAGGAACTCTACTATTAAATTGTCTACTACTGCAGTCTAGACTAGTTTCATGTGTACCTTGAAAAAACACCAATAAACTGGGTGTTGAATTTGATGGAAATATGCTTTGTGTGCAGGTAAATACTGTGGCTACTCCAAACCAAAGCCAATTGTGACACTGACAAATCACCTGACAGTCTACTTTGACACCAATGAAAGAAAAACAGACCAAGGATTCAAGGCTCATTACAAAGCTGTGGCTCCCGGGGCTACACCAGGTGAGATAATAATCAAAACAAACATAATGTGCTATTCTGCAGTAGGCCTATATGATTGAGCTAGAAAGTGAAATGAAGAGGGTTATGTGCTGGTTGAAGAGAAAGATATAAAGGAAATTGGGGTGAGTTTGTGTAGGGCATGGTGAGGTGTACTGAGGTGCCTGTAATACTGAAGTGCCCTCCATCTCTGCTGCCAGAATTAGCTGGAGCTGGTGGTTTTCTTCAAGGTGACCAGGGGAATCTGCAGACCCCTGGCTTTCCGGGGCAGAACTATCCAAATGATGCACTCTATCAGGTAAGTGCAACACACATGGACACATACTCAAAGGGGTAATGGCTGCATGGTGCACCTTTACAGTGGCTTTTAATAATAACACAAGGTTCTGCAGTCAATGAGTCCCAATGCACATGCAGGATATAGCCTTCAGAGAGGGACAATAACAGGCAAAAAATAAAATATCCAGTTAATAGAAAGTAAAAGACTCTCAGTTTTAGAGAGCACAAGCCCACATAGTCCTACTCAGCGGCGTAGCACCAAGTTTTGGGCCCTGGGTACAAACCATCTTGCTGGGCCCCCGTACCAAATACCATAGTGATACCAATGTAGAAGGGCCCCCCCTCCGCCTCGGGCCCTGGGTACTCAGTACCCTTTTTCCCCCCAGTCCCACGCCCCTGGTCCTACTACTGATGCTTAAGCAGCTATTACAGCTCTCCGTTTTACTTCTATAGGCTAAAGGCTAGCTGTACATTTTCTAGGTTAAGGTTTGTAACCATTAGTTAAAAGTTAAAAGTTATGGTTCTGTAATTTTAAAAATAAAGTATTTGTGAATGTATTTAAATTGGTAAAAAAAAAAAAAAAAAGAAAACACTGTCATAGGCCTACTGTATTTACATTTTTCCATAAGCCTGAGAGTGAGGTTAGCAACCATTTACCTGGTTTCAAGTGAAGTTAGCGTGTGTCTTTGGAAAATGTATTATTACAGTGTAACTTTTATGTCTCTTGTTTTTACTAATAATAACAGTATAACAATAATTCGACAATCTTAAATGTCATAGTGTCCCAATATCTGTCAACCTGTTTAGCATTTAGCTACTCAAACGCTACTTAAAAAAAAAAAAAAAAAAAGTCTCTTATGTTCTAATGCTGTATTTTAACTATTTTCAAGTGAAATTAGGTTTATTTGAAAATGTGTTATTTAACATTTTATACACATGATAATATAACAATAAGTATAATGATCTTTATTTATATAGAACATTTTAAAAACAAGGTTTTAAATGTGCTTAACAAAAAAACATAAACTTAACCTTTAGATTTCCTTATTACGCATTTCAACACAGTCCATATGTAATGCATGCAATTAATGAAACCATTTCTGCTCTGTGTCAGGGTAGTGCTTGTGTGCATGAGTGCTTGTTTTGGATATGGAGTCATATGGTGTTATTTGGCTGTCATCATGATCTCATCTTGCTGCACTCAGCCTGACAGCCCACCGTCTGTCCAAACAAAACACAGTCAGGGAGACAATTATTTATGAATTACACTTTAGCAAAATGCTCCACTCATTATTATTTATTTTTTAGACCAGATGACCATAGATACAAAGACACGAGGATTTAGATACTGTGGCAGTCTGTTAAAACAATAATAATTCAGTGACTTGAATGATTCTAATGATGTGGTACTGTACTAATGATGCTTTTGTCTGTTGTGTCAGTGGAAAATTACAGTGCCTCAAGGTGAGAGGGTTCGACTGACATTCACCTCCTTTGACCTGGTGCCAGAAGTCTGTGGAGATTTTGTTCAGGTCTTTGACGGAGATGGTGCTGGTTCCTCAGTATTGGGTAAGTTGAATGAACAACTTTCTAAACTACAAAACATGCCCGGTTTACTTCAAAGTATGTATCTGGATATTTAACAAAGAAATATGATATGCTTCTGGCATTGTTCACCCCATGAATAAAAGATTAGCTCTATTAAAAATGTGAGACGTAATGGGATACGCAGAGAAGGTGCATTTTAAATTTAACTAGACATGTGTACAATGGCTAAAGTCATTGTATGTGTAAAACCTCCTGCTGTTTATGGATGTGGTCAGTGGGATTTAAACTCTCTTGGACCACAGCACAATGTTTTATCCACTACACTACCTTGGACAGAAGACAGCATACTGGGATGTTAAGACGAATGGCTAACATAAGAATGTAGAGGCACAAATTTGAATCATATCAATACTTAAATTTGGATTTTTTTTTTATTTTGGGATTGTTGAAATTCTGTGGGAGTATAAACCCTCTGTGAAGTAGCTTTTTCTCTGTGCTTTTGTAAATATTTTCATTTCTCCAAGGTAAATTCTGCGGTGGATCATTGCCCAAGCCGGTGCAGTCCATACGCAACACAATGGTTGTCCGCTTCAAATCAGACAGCACACTGACATCCAAAGGATTTAGTGCCACTTTTACCAAGTCCAGCCTTCCACCTGTTGTGATCCCCACTACTACTACTACTACTACTACTACTACTACTACTACTACTAATACTACTACTACTACTACTACTAATACTACTTCCACAACAACAACAACAAAACCAACCACCACTGTTAACAGCACTACACCGCCAACATCCTCTGGTAAGTACGCACTCCAATCCATAAACTCCCATAGTTCCCTTCTGTCTACATAAAACACATACAACCACAAGCTGGGATCTCATTAATGACTTACATTATTTCAATAAAGTTTTGCAAAAAAATCCATCAGTAGCATTTACACAGAATAAAATACACGTATTTCTTAACTCATAATACATAAAGAACTTTTGTTGTAATTATCTTTGATCATATTATCACTTATAACCATTTATAAACATCTCTTTGGAGGTTGTCAGTCATTCAGGACATTGTGAGAAAAAGGTTGAAGCAAAGGCATCTGGACGTAGGTTTCAAGGTGAAGACGTTTTATTTTTCATCCGAGGAACATTTTCAATTCTGAAGTTTAACTGATACGAGAGCTGAGCATTTGTCTCTAGAAGGAGGGTTTTGAACTGAAACTAACTGTGATTGGACCAGGCTGTTCTGGTCTCGCTGTCGTTAACTTCCACCACATTACTCTGTTTGTGAGGGTCTTGTCTTAAGGATGGACCAGTTTTTGACACGACGTGTTGCCAGGTTTGAAGTGATAAACCAGAAACGTAAGGGATATCTATGCCTTTTGTCTTTTGTCTCTGGTTCCTGTCTGTTTGGTTTCTGTGTCCTCTTGGTTTTGTTAAATGTCCATCTGGGGTATCCACAGTCTCTCAGGGCTTTACGAATGTGTTTTTCCGTTTATCTTCTGAGGTTGTGGGCACCTCTTGTACTTTGTGCTGAAGAGTCCTGATGACTCCCAGCTTGGCCTGCAGAGGGTGGTGGGAATCAAACAGCAAATATTGATCTGTGTGTGTTGGCTTCTCATTAACTTCTACTTGGAGAGTCCTGTCCTCACATATAACCACTGCACAGTCTAAGAAGGCCAGGCGCATATCTTCATGGGTGAACTTGATGTTCTTGTCCACTGCGTTGATGTGTTCTGTGAAGGCTTCTACTTCCTGGGTTCTGATTTTGACCCAAGTGTCACCAACATATCTGAACCAGTGACTGGGCACTGCACCTGGGAAAGAGACCTGAGCTCTGTTCTCCACTTCCTCCATGAACAGGTTAGCCATTATCGGGCAGACAGGTGATCCCACAGCTGTGTTTTTGTGTGTAGAAGTGACCTCTGAACTGGAAAGAAGTAGTGTTTAAACATACCTCCAGTAAACTACAGATGTGGTCTGCTGTGAGGCTGGTCCTGTCCTGTAAAGATATGTTCTGTATTAATCTCTTCCTCACAACCTTGAGCGCTTCATTTAGAAAGAACATAAAGCAGCTACCAAATAAGGATGCTAGCAGCTCTCTCTCCTGAGGTTTATCTGTGTATTACTAGATTAAAATATATTGCCAGACCCATTCGCTCTTGTGACCAATTAAAACACCACATAATGAACCTGATCATAGAGCAGTTTTGCAAATATCACCATAACATAGGCCTAATCTGTTAAAGCAAAACACGAGAACTCAAGTAAAGCAAGCTCTGGAGAGACTGAAAAAAATCAGCTTTTTGTCCAAGGCTGAGAGTATGATGAAGATGTTGTTTTTCTTTCAAATTCTTGTTGGACAGGTTGCGGTGGTCCAGCAGTGCTCCATGGACGGAAAGGAGTCATACATTCCTTGGGGTTTCCAAATGCATATCCTGCAGATCTGAGTTGCCAGTGGACAATATCCGTGCCCAAAGGGTTACTCGTCAAACTGCAAATTACAGCCTTGGCCATCACAGGCGAGACTGGCCAATGCAAGCAGGACAAACTAGTCATCTCTGACAAATTCAATACACTAGGTAATGCCTGACATCATTCTTCACTTTTTGTTTTTATATTGTTTATATTATTAAATGTGTATAGACTCTTAAGTACATTACAAATAATTGCAGTACAGAAATAAAAGCATATACATTTGTAGCCATAAATCAATTTGCAGCCGTTCTTCTGTCTTTAACGACGAGGACTTTGATTTTGTTGCTCAGTGTACCCTGCTGGGCTACCTCTCTTGCACTACATTATAGCTTAATCACCGTCTCTTACCATAAAACAGTTGATAAGGATCTTCTTTGCAAAGCCCACAGAAAACTATGAATTACAGCTCCTTGTTATTCACTTGAGCGGCTGCAGCAAAGCTGATACAGCTTTATCTAATGCTGAGTTCTCAAGGACTGAAGTGCTGAGGTGCAAGCGCGTGTTTTGTATTAAAAACACACTGATATGTGGAGATAAAAGTGTTTTAATCAACCATCCTGTTAATTCAGGGATTTATGTGTGTGCAATTATTATTGTATACTGTACTGTATAGATTTTGTAATTTAACTGTAGAAAGGGCAGTGCTTAATAACATAAATAAACTAGTCATTCCACAACTACAGCACCTAACTGCTAAGACAACAGCAAGTCAAGGTAATGGGATCCATATCCATCAGTCATTGTGCAGGTAAAGAAACCCATAGTATTTTCTTCTTTTTGCTAAATTTATTATTTTCTCTTTTTAGGGACCCACTGTGGCAACGTCCTTCCCCCAGTGGTGGTCAGCACCAGTGACACAATATCTGTCACCTTCCAATCTGACAGTGGCCTCACAGAAAGCAGCTTCTCTGCCAAGTGGGAGGCGGTGTATCCCGAGGACATCACAGGTACAGGAGACACACAAACATTTCCTTCATAAGCACACTATACAAAAATAGCTGTACTCGCAGAGGGACACCTAACACCTGAGGTACTGTTGCTGTAACAGTTCAGCACCTCATTGAGACAGACCATAAAACATCTCTCTCCTCTGTCACATATTTAGAAACCAGGAAAGTCATTGCATAAGGTCTTTAAACACTATCAAAGCAAAGGTCTGCAGCCATATAAAACAAGAGATAAAATTCTTATCTCCACTGTGGTTATCAAGCAGGAAAATGGTTAGATATCCCATAAGCAGTGCACGTGGTGACAATATTGCCATGTCATCATACGATCTCTGAGTGAAAACAAGTTTCTTTTGTCAAGGCAAATGGCTGGTTTACAATTTGCAAAATTTTACAAGCTATTGTGCAGTTGAATTCAGCATACTGTCTGTTTTATTACTGTTGTCCTTCCATTAATTGCAAATAAAATAAATGATGGTATCAAACTTGCATCTATAATTGAATGCATTAAAATGATGTCCATGTGTTTTAACCTAACATAGCATCTTATCATCAGTAATGTCAGAAAGTATTTGTATCTATTCTTTCTGTGTTTCAGAGATCAAGGGCTGTGGCTTTACTTCCAAAGAGGAAACTGGAGTAATAAAGTCCCCCAATTGGCCAAAGAACTACAAAGCAAATTCTGAGTGCATGTGGAACATTGTGGTGCCTTTGGGGAAAAAGATCACTTTGACATTCACCCACTTTGATCTTGAAGCCGAAGACCTCCTGACGTCCAAGTGCTTTGACAATGTAATGATGTATGATGTCAACACACTTACTAACAGTATCCTCAAACATGGTAAGTTGTTTTTGTGAAGTTTTTAATTTAACTTCATAATGACCCCAAGTGTTTTTACTAAAGTTGCTGCACTGTTTCTTAATATTAATCAGTTTTCTTTCCTGTTCAGGTCCATTCTGTGGTACAAAGATCGCTGTGTCTACACAAACTAAAGGCAACAGACTGGTGTTACGTTTCCACACAGACTTGTTTACTGAGTCTAAAGGGTTTAGAGCTTATTGGACTACAAACCCCAGTCTGCCTCCTCCCATTGAACCATCTTCTCCACCAAACCTCTGGGACAGCATCCCAGGGGGTAGAGTATCTGTCTCAGCCTAATTGTACTCACATCCACTACAGGAGATATTTTTAACTAAAAAGTTGAAAATTATTAAGAAAAAATTATTATTTATCTTTTTCTAATCTTCAGAGTGTTTTATAATTTTACAGATTTAATGGTTATTACAGTTAAGTTGATTATCTTAAACTTGCAGCCAAAAAAAATTTGATTTTAGAACACAGCACCGTGCCATTATTTTTACAAACCATAACTAGATGATGTTTTACACCCAATATTTATTGGTCTTTTATTGTTTTGTAAAGCTCAAAGTTTACATGTTATCAGAGCAATAAATAACCACAACAATGGACTCTTATTTTAGAGATAATAGGATATTGAAACTAGATTGCAGGAGCATACTACTGGTGATACTTTGTCACAAAATAGAATTTCTTCCAATAGGCTTTGTGGTAAAACCTTAAAAATGACAGGTTTTCATTTATACAGTCGCAGGTTTTGCTGAAATAAGATCTCTGTACCTTGATCTTTATTATAGTAATTTTTCCCAACAAAACAGTGATGGAAAAGTAAATAAATATTCTTCAGTTGGCTATTGCCTATTAACAATCACATTTTAAAACTATGTAGTTGCAAAATACTGTTTTCTTTTTTGTACTATTCATATTCTGTCAACACAAGACAGATTTCAGAGTTTATTTTGGAGCTTACTTTCCTCACTGTGACCTGATGCTGTCAAAGCATAGATGGGATATTTTTGGCATGTTATGAATAATGTAATGCAATGTAAATATATAAATAAATATGATTCTTGTGGTAAAACATCCTTTTACAAACACAACTAAATATAACTAATCTTTCCACTGTTGGCTCTTTCTTCACACCTCTATACATCTTCTTCTTGTGCGCCCAGATGTGCCGTAAAAACAAGGTGGTTTGATGTGCTGGAAAGATAATGTGCACAGTGCTTTACTTTCCTTCCTCGCTGTCTGTCACACAATCCTCATCCTTCACCCAGCGATAAGCCCCAGGTGGTTGAGGCCCCTGCCAAGACATTGCTGAAACACAGTTTTATGGACTCTCTGCTGCCTCGAGGATTTTCTCCATATACGCAATGGCCAGGGCTGTCCTGTTTATCAGGAAAGATAGACCATAGAGTGTGACTGAAAAAACATTACAAAAGCACACTGTAAATTTAAATCTATGGTTTAATGCTATAGATGTTTCCAACCCTATCTGTTTTCAGTAGATTAATTTAATATAAAGGCATTACTGTACAAATTAAACTGTGTCTGTGTGAGGAAGATTCTGCACAAAAACAAACAGTTTATATAGATAATAATAAATGTGGTAATCCTGTTAGTACTTAGAGTGGAAAACCAGCCTTTCCTCCTTCCATTATGACATGCACTGTGAATGGAGAGCAGGCCAAGTCTCACTCCTGGCCCTGGCAAGTCTCCATGCAGGTGAGATTTACACACACTTACATCAAGTTACATCAGAATTTCCAAAATAAATGACTGTGTGTTTTTTTTTTTTAGTTTTTCTTCTGTGTTTTAGGTTTGGCCAAACTCTCAACCCACATATGCACACATCTGTGGTGGCAAACTTATCCACAAGAACTGGGTACATACAGCTGCCCACAGCTTTATAAAGTAAGCCTTCACATAAAAACATCTAAATCTTTCCATAAGCCTGTAGTTCCGAAACTCAAAAAGGCAGCTTTTACCTCAGGCTTATTACGGTGTCAGAGCAGTGGCTTGTTAGAGATGCTTCAACGCCTTGGCTAATGGTCTAACAGAGACCTTTAGAGGGACATCCCATTGCACAGGACAGATAACTGTACTTTTAACTTCATTATGTTATGTTATGAACCTAAACAAATCCTGCATTTTATTTTGATGTATGTACAGCACATAAAATGAAATTGCATTGAAGAATTGTGATCATCTCTCACAGCTATGCCGTTAAGCTGCACCGCTGCCGTATGGGCCTTGGCAAACACAACCTGACCTTCAGCGAGTGGACTGAGCACTACTTCAATGTGACTGGCCTCTATCGTTATGAAGGCTTCAAGTATCCCACAGTGCCCACAGTGGAGTTTGACATTGCCCTGTTCAGATTGGAAGGAGACGTTACATCCACAAATGAGATCTCTTATGCCTGTTTGCCTTCTGAGGAGGAAATCCTACCTGGCAGCACAAAGTGCTATGCCACTGGTTGGGCTGATGAAACAGGTGCTTTATGTTCATTATCATAACACCTGCAGTGTTTTTGTGTCAGCCCTGTTTAGAGTTACTTTACATTGAAGTCTGCCCTCTGGTGGACATTAGTGCAAATGCAACCCATAATAGATTGTTCTTTGTGTGTCTTAAAGGTGGTTCACTGAATGCTAAACCTTCTGACGTCCTAAATCAGGTTGCCCTGCCTGTTGTTTCATATGACACCTGTAAATGAATGGACCACTGGTGGTTTCAGGTCAAGCCCTCGATGATTTGTTGTAGCTATACCCAGCCTGATGAGCTCAAGTCTGTTTGTCAGGTAAAACAGACACCCGTATGCATTATCTTACACATCTATTTATCTTTTATCGGTGCTTACAGGGAGATCCAGGTGGGCCTCTGGTGTGCCAGGTTGGACCTGGTAGTCCTTAGTTCATGGGATCACCAGCTTTGGTTCCATTGGGTGCATCGTGAACAAGAAGGCCTCTGTGTTTACACGCACCTCTGCTTTCTAATCCTTCCCTGGATCGAGGATGTCATCCACAGAGATCTCTACAATATGCACAGTATGATTCCAGTTGATCCTTAGCGACCCAGTTAGCTCTAACCTAAATATGGAGCAAAGTCAGACATTTTTCATGCCACTTTCACCCTCTGTTCTTTCTGTGCAGCATCTGGCTGAGGTGGTGCAAAGGACTTGAGTGGCACAGAAGGCACAGTGTCCTCTATTGGATACCCTGGCAGCTACAGCAACAAAACTCACAGCCAGTGGAACATCCGGGTGCCCGATGGCAAACTGTACCTCCACTTCTAAGACTTCTCCCTAGAGGATAGTGACATGTGCATGAGCGACAAAGTCAGCATCACAGACGCACTGGGAAGTCTAGGGTTTTAACGTGCTGTATTACCAAGCACAAACCTCAGCGACACTAATTAATAATGGCAACACATGCATCTGCAGCCATGTTGTTCCTAAAGATCTAATGAGCAGCAGTAACACACTTCACATTAGATTCTCCTCCAATGACAGGGTAGTGGACACAGGCTTCCGTGCTGTCTGGGGAGCTGTGGACCCCAAGGTAGTGATAACAATATGCACCAGGCATATGTATTGGGTGAATAGAGTATTTGTTGGCAAATTGCAAAATTTTATCTCACTCATTTTTAATTTGCGGCATAAGCTTTAACAGTGAGCAGTGTGAAATCCTAACTGGTCCAATGACTATTCGTCCCAGTCTGTTTGCACATGGAATATTAAAATCCCCACAGCACCAGGTATATGTGGCGTTCACTCACTTTGAATTGCAAGCTGTGAACATGCTCGGAAAGTGTGTGTCTGGAGATTTTCAATGGAGCAACCATGACTCCACTAGGTTTGTTGTGGTACTACACTTTAATACTGAATGTCTTATGTAGGTCAGTTTGGAAGATAAAAAGAAATGCCACAAACTCTTCTTTTTTTGTCTTGCAAGGCGATTTTGTGGCTTTGCCCCTCCGAATGATATTGCCGTCCCTGGTAACAATGTGCACATTCGGTTCATCAGTAATGAAGCCAATCAGCAGAGTGGTTTCCATGGTAACTGGACCACCAATGCCGGTGCTGTACCTACTTTACCTCTTCCACCTCCTAACCCCTCAGTGAGCAATAACACTGACTGTTTACTGTGCTTGTTTTGAAATAGATGTTGATGTGCAAATGAAATTACAATATTTTGTATATTGTCCCTTACACGCATGGTTGTGGAGGATCTCTGATTCATGAAGAATGGATCCTGACTGCAGCACATTGTTTTAATGGTGTAAGTTACACACACTACATATATACAATAAACTAAAATATATAAATTGCTTGTTTTGTGGCAAAATCTTTCCTTATATCTGTTCCTCTCAATCGTAGCCATTTGAATAAGCCCTCTTACTGGCGCATGTGTCTGAGTAAGCAGCACATGAATCCTTCTGTGGACGTCCCGTCAGCAGAGGCCTCTTAATAAGGTTGACTGGTAAAGTTACTGCACTCCAACAAAATGGCCAAAAGAATAGAATGGACATATGGGTACAGATTAGAGTTGGGGTTGGTTGGTAGAACTGCTCATATTACAGTCTTATGTGTGGGTATCTTAATGATGGGGCACAATGTGAGGGTTTTTGTTTGTGATCAGTCAGCTGTGATGGCACATTGCAGCCCAGTTAGTTGAAATAATTAGTTTAAAGGACATTCTCAAATGCAGAGAGGGTAGAAGGCAGTAGGATATTGACATAGTTTTCACATTTGAGAATTCACATTTTGAACAACAAACTGTGGCAAAAAGGGACTTTAGTTGTAAATACTGGTGTAGCTCAGTTCTTAATCCTTCCCTATTTCTCGCACTCTTCCATTGGGCGACTCTGGTCCCTTGGTCCTGTAAAGCTAAATGTTCCTCCTGAGAGGTTCACGACATTGATGGCTTTGGACCTCACGGCTGCATCAGAGACAAGAAGCCTTCAGTGTTCACCCGTGTGTCAGTGTTAAGTGACCAACCACAACATCAAAAAGTTGATGAATGAGAGTTAAAGTGTCTGATGTGCCATGAAAGGTCTGAGTAGCTAATCTGTCATTTCTTTGTTGCAAGATTAAGGAAGAATGATGTAAGTTGAAGCAACACTATGTAACTTTTTACATCAAAATATGGAGCTTGAAAATCATAAAAAATAATAGCCTCTAATTTATTTTGATGGCTAACCTTTGAGAAGAAGTATTACATAAAAACAAATTTATATCATAACTCATAAAATATATTATTATCATCCCATTTGAGTTTGCAGCAGCATTTGTCTTGTTAAGTCTCAATAGTACATTTTACAACATACTAGATAATTACACATGTGCAATTTTTTCTTTAAAAGTTACACATTGTAAATGCACATAAAACATGTTTGTAATATTTTTTTAATAAAAGTAATTAATTCAATGTTTTAAAAACATTTCTTTGTTCTTCTTCTTTTAATGTTGTTTTACTTATAACATGCACACTGCTGCTGGCCAGTCTTCAGTTTTGTGCCTGCACCTTCCCTCTGTCTTTTTCCCTCTGTCACAAACAGATGGATCCTACAGGCTCAGATTTTAAGTTTTGTGTTTTAACTCCCTAAACACATGACCTGGACCTTGACCAATCGGAGAGCTCGGCTCAGATTTCAGCCCAGGAGGAGAGAGGGGAAAAAAGAGGGAGGAAGAAAAAGAGACAGGGACTAATCTTTGCTCATGTGCTGGACAGCACACAGTCCACCGGAGGAAGACTGCCCTTGACAGTCCTTCTCTCTCCCTCCTGTCATGGATTATGGATGGCACATTTTAAAGTTAAAGGGATTCCCAACTCGGGGGGAAGTCTAGTGTGGCCTGGCACAGAGTGAAGAGAAAAGGAAGAGGAGGAGGGAAGACAGCATTACTTTCCCCTCATCTTTGCCTGTGCAGGCATTTCTTCACTGAAAGAATGGGGGCAGGAGCTCTGACCATCTGTGTGAGTAGAAGCTATATAAAGACAAAGTTGGCGCAAAGAATTCCCATTCAGAGTGATTAAATGTTATGGGATACACAACGGGACGGTCTGACCACACACACTTTTGTGATTGCCGGTGTTTAATGTTCTTTGAGACACAAAGGGTTTTCAAGTCAAAAGTAGGAAAAACTTTGACCGCCCCCTTAAATGTCAGTAACTTTTCTCACATGACTTCCGGTGCCATAATGAGCACTTTCTCAAAAGCTGTTTCAGAGGAAAATAGGTTATTTGCCAGCTGACTTTGACTTCTAACTTAAGTCATTTTAAGCAAAAACGGGGACAAAGACACACTTGTAGTAACTCAATGAGGTCACTGTCCACACTCATAGCTCACTCTTATACAAATCAGAATTAGCACATTAACAGCAGGATCTACTAAGCAACCCACTTGAGTACCGTGAATAGTTTTCAATGTTTCTTTAACAGAAGGAGTTTCAGACTGCATTGCAGCTGTTGTACATTTGCCACCACTTGTTCCAATGGCCACATGGGCAGAGACAGCGGTGAGGGGGGAGAGGGAAACAGTCTAGAGAAGGAGGGAACATGCTGGGGCTTGCTGTTCCCTCCAACAAGCATGTTAAAGGCACAAACAAATGGCCTTGGCTTTTTGTTTTTCTGTTGAATGTCCTCAGGAAACCCTCAGAGCATTTACACACTACAAAAGCTTTTCAAAAAAGGTAGAACGCAAACTTAACTTCAATCAGGCACATTTTAAGACGTGTCATTACCTCAGAGCGGAGGGCGTTTGACAAAATGTTTTTTGCGCTTTTGCTGTCAGAAGTTGCAGTGTGAAGATGTTTGAAGGATGGGGGAGGGTTAAGGGGGAGATGATTACGCTAATCACAGCACACTGTCTCAGCAAACAATAGAGCCACAAACAGCATTATGTGTTTCTTCTTATTCAATGCAGCACGGGCTCACAGAAGCTCTTTGTCAGATGCAAATAGAGCTTTTCCTTTTTGCTTGTTGACAAATTACAGGATGATAAAGATGCAACATTAACCTGGCTTGGAGTTTTGGGCCAAACAAAATCATTAATAGCCTATACTTTTTTACATTAAACATGGAAACTAAAGATTTTTTTTTAAAGTGTGCCCAGTTTTGATAGATATTCCACTCTGTAACTCTGAGTTTTGGGGCATGTGACCCGTTGGAAACACATATCAAATGAGAATGCATCACATCAATGCATACTACATTACAACTAGGATATCTATTTGAACATTTATCTATAAAAACGTGCACAGTCCAGAGTTTAGTACAGTCTGTTACCCAAACACAGAGATGCTTTAATGTTTGTACAAGTTTAAATTTAGTGGACATCTGCTCAAAAGGCTATCAGACCAAGCTCAGACTGGCTTAAGTCTTTTAACACCTGCATAATAGTAGTTTATCCAATTCTGCCCAGCTCTACACATGAGCTTTTTCTTTCTCTCTCTCTCTCTCTCTCTCTCTCTCTCTATATATATATATATATATATATATATATGAAGAGCTTTAAGTCTTATTATACTGTCACATGTGCTGTGTGATATACTGTACTTGCCAAACAGTAGTAGAAGGATTTAGACACACATTACCTAAAAAGGCTGCTCATTTGATAAGAGTGCAGACTCGACCAGAGCATCTGCCATAGTGCAGATCTAGTCTCCTCAGCCATCTGTGAAGTGGGTTTAATCAGCTGACCTAAGAGTGGCACATGTCCATTTTGGGGTACTAAATGTGGAGTAAATTCAGTGCTGCTGTTTGCTTCACTGGCCTCCTTCTTGAAACTCTAAAGTGTTACTGGAGCATTGGTGGCATGATCATAGGGCCCAAACTGTGGAATAACACTGTCACATGGGGTGGGTGTTTCTATGGTTACAAGAGCCAAACCTACTCTGAACATGTACTTTTGAAAAACAGGAAGTGTGTCATCAGTCAGCTTTATCATCAAATGTACATCCTATTTTACGTAGGCCTTCCTACAGTCTATATGTTTGTCATTCAAAAAGAGACCAAAATGTTAAGTACGTTAATAATTCACCATGGTTTAGCTCAGCTTAGTTTGCTTCCTGGATGTATCAGATCAAGTGTTTGCTCTCCAGGAAAGACAATTACAAAGCAGGCTTCAGATAAAGTCTATGTGTTTGTTTAAAGCAACAGTGACATGTGGCATTGTTTGCCCATAAAAGATATTGTGTGGTACATACAGCAGGCAAGGAAACATACAAGACAGTAATGGTGTGTGCCGGCTGCAAACAGTAAAATATGTTTTTGTGCATGTTTGCCCACAATTCTCGCATAAATAAAATGCACTTGTATGTTTCTGCAAAACGCCTGGAAGTAAAATATGGTCTTAAGTCTTAATTTGTGCAGGTATAGATTACTGCAGCAAAGGTGTTGCATGGTAACCTGATATTTGTCGTAGCAACAAATGCATTGCCAGTCCTCCATTTTATCTGCCTTTCAGCTCTTAACACATGCTGTCCTCTAAGTGTATGTGAGGGTGGCTGCAGGAGGTGTAAATTATGATCTCCTCAGAGACATCAGTAGCAGACCTTTTTGTGGATGGACCACAGTGCGACTCTCTCATCTGGGACACAAGCCTGTGCCAGCTGGATGGCCTTTGTGTCAGTGGCTGATTTATTTACCCTTTTTCCTGCAGCACAACAAGGCAGCAGTAAAGGTCAAAGAAGACATGCTGAAGATGGTGCAGATTCCCATCTTGAGATCCAGGAATACAACAAACCAACACACCAAAGTATTTGGAAGGTCTCTGAGTGAGCTACAAGAGCAAGACCTGGTGAAAGATGGTGTGCCTCTTGTGGTGAGGAGGATGGTGGAACATCTCTGCAGTCATGGTAAGGGAAAAGATTTCTTTTACATAACCTAAATCTAAAATATATATTTGTTACAGGGTTGTTTTGGTTTGAGTTGTCTTTCTTTGTCTTCAATTACTTATAAAAATGATCAAAGCGTACCACAGACAGATTGCTACCGGCTATTTGGGTCTGGGTCTACATAAGATTCTAATTGCAACTCAATTGGGGATCTGCTGAGTTTTATGAAGTTGTACTACGTAGGTGCCATGATATAACCCATGGCTATTTTATCATAGTCAAATTTAATTATAATTATAAATACAATTCACATTGACACCTAGGCTAACAATTAATACAGTATTTCATTTACCCGTGTTCACATTTAATTGATTGTAGGCCTACACGTAGCCTATCTCTAGCCTACTTCCAATTATCTATTTTATATGGTTAAAATAGTAGGCTTTTCAAAGGGAATCTACCCTCTCAAGGTTTGTATTCATAAACTTTGATTTTTTATAACATTCTTTCATGTGTATTTATCGCCTGCTCAGTAAATATGAACCAAAGAAGATGCTGAGGAAAATTTGGCAACTACTTCCTATTGACTGTAGCTCCTCCGCTGGGCCACTAGGTGTCACTATTGTAATGTGAGAAGCGCTGTTTGCTGCGTATTATTATTATTGTTGATGGTAGCACGTGCGTGGGTTTGATTGATATTAGCATTTTTTATGAAATGTTAGGAATGTATAAAATGTAGGGTACAAAAATAAAAGGTAACAGGTGAAAAGGTAACAGGTAGGCTATAGTATACGCAATAAGATTGAGACTTTATGAGAATTAAAGCTAGCACCACAGCGTAAAAATAAGTTAGCTTCAGGCAAATACACAGCAATATAGAAGACAGGATCAGAAAAAGTATGAAGAAACATAGAAGGCGCCGTACAAATAGCGTGAATAAATAATCTGAATGGCAATGTTGAAGGCCTATGCAGAAATAATGAGTTTAATTGTATGTTTGACTTTGCTCTACAGTAATACCAGAGACCGAGTCTATTTAGGCACACAAATGTTGATTTCAAAACAGAAAGGAATGTCCTTCCTTGCTATGCAATTTCTAAGGTATGTGGGAGTCTAAAATCAGGATAGAATATAGGAAGATGATAAAATATCCTTTGGTAACAATAGGCCTTTAAGCTGAAAGTGCACTTATCCACTGTTACTGTTACTCAGGTTTGATTCTTTTACTTCCTTTAGGCCTACAGCAGGAGGGTTTGTTTCGAGTGAATGGTAACATCCGCGCTGTGGAGACCCTGAAACAGCAGCTGGAGTGTGGGGAAGATGTGGACCTAGTCTCTGAGGCTGATACCACTACTGTGGCCAGTTTATTTAAGCTGTACCTCAGGGAGCTGCCCCAGGCTCTGATAGTCTCAGAGGTTCAACAGGCATTAATACAACACTATCAGGGTAAGAGTTGTCAGGATTGTTGCAATTCATCTATTTAAGATTTTCCTGTTGTTCTATTTTTAAAAACTATTCCTTCTCTCACATCTCAAATAACCCCCAAATCTACAATGCTGTTTGCAATACCAGTGAGAGGCAGCTGGCAGTAAAGTCTTATGATGGTTATTTGATGGTGAAACAAAACCTAATTTGAGAAATGTCACCACTGTCCTCTTCTGTATAAAGCCTGTGAGTAATAGACGCTGCAGTTCATAGGTTAAACAAGTCATCTGGCTATTGAGGCATCAGTCCTCATGGCTCCCTCTCCTTCAGTGGTTTAATCTCTTTAATGGTGGTACACTCAGTGTTCTGGCACAATGTTTGCTTTGTCCTTTTTTACGTCAGAAATAACTGCCCAGCTTTCAGGGCTCATGTCCAAGTATTGCATTAGAAAACTCATTTTTGGTAGAGCACTTTGCCATAATTATTTAATGAAATAATTGTTGTAGGGTTTGTTCCTTTTTCTTTTCTTTTTTTGCTAAATTTAAAAACTCTTGTGTAATTGACAGTAAAATGCAGACATTGACACATTCATTCCTGGCCTTTCGACCAGCACAACATATGTGCCAGTTCATATTAAGTAACTTCATACTACCACAGCACAATATAATTTAATCATGGGCTTTTTTGAGCAGTGAGTCTTACCCACCCATGAACACACACACTTGTGCACACACTTTTGCATCACCTAGTCATTCAGGATTCAATCCGATCAAACTCTGACCCAAATATGTATTACGAGTAATAGCATCAACATATTTTCAGGCTCTTTAGACTAATACTCAAGAATTACAAGTGACCATAACCTTGATTAGATATTACGTTGATAAGCTAGCATTACAAAAGTCGGTTGTGTTGTTTGCCACATAAAAATTCCATTGTCTGAATATGTAATAAAATAGCTGCTAGTATACTATATGTGTATATTTTATGAAGTGTAATAACACAAACATTGTATGTGTCTGCAGAGTGTGGAGATAGTGGCTCTTGGTCAGACATTAGAGACCTGCTCCAGCCACTTCCAGATGTTCACCTCAGCCTCCTCCAATACCTTTGTCACTTCTCACACAAGTGGAGTGCAACCATGAAGAAAACCGCATGACTGCACTCAACCTGGCCACTGTGTTTGGACCAAGTGTCTTCCAGTGAGTTTAATGTTAAGACAAACACACTTCAAAATGTTACAATATAAATGCAAAGTGCATATTTTGATCCTTTAGGGTGTAGTCTAGTCGTTGTAGTGAGCCAGCCTGATAGAGCTGGTTTAGTCTGGATGAAATAGCCAAGATAATGCTGATGTAGCATCCCCTATTTCTGTCCCGTGGGTCTGATATCTACATTGGCGTTATGTCAAAGTGGCGGAGTGGGTATTTTGATATCATTCCGAAAACATGATGTACAGTATGTACTAAATACAAGTCAAGTTGCACCCACTGACCTTTCTGTTGCTACTGTAGATTTTGTTGTAAGATATAATACATATATAATTATAGTATATGTTACTGTATAAAAATATGAATGCTTCTCGTATCTTGTTCAGATGTAGATGAGATACAAGAACAAATGTGTAATTTAAAAAAGATACACGTTTTATTGATGACTGTTGACTTTGTTGGTTCTTTTTATTGCATAATTTAGCCACCAGATGGTGCTTGAGATTGTGCTGTTAAAAAAAAATAATGGCCAGTGGAAATAACAATGTTTCCAGAAATGTCCTACTTTGATGTGAACTGATAAACATGGAGTTTTATTTGCAATAGCCTTGTCACAGAGGTCATGTGAGAAAGTTATTAAGTCCTCTTTGAATTTTACGTTGTATAATGTGGTTGACCTGAGACTGTAAGCGCACAGTAACATCAGCTATCATCAGACAGCATTTTCACATGTATTTTTTATGAATTTGTTTTAAAACAAATTCATTAATTTCAATGGCATATTTATGCATTATATAAGAGAAATGCATAAAAGATACAGTTATGCCTCAGTGCATGTGCTGAGATAAGGGAATGTTGTCTCTGAGCTGTGTATCTTTATATTTGGACTAACCCTGAAACATTTCTCAACACACGTATGCTCTGTTTGCATGCTGAGTATTGACCAGTGGGTGGTTGTCTTCATAAACTAGAGTGTTGTGGACATCCTTTTTAGACAAGATGTCAGAATCCTCTTGTACTGTAAATGAGAATGACGTGCTGCGCTTGTGTGTAACTGTGTATGTTATATAAGTTGGCACAGTTACAGTCAGCTTGCATCTTATATTTAAGCCTGAATATCATACATCCAACTATCTACAGTACAAACCGAAAAGCTGAAAATAAAATATGTATTACACATTTATTCAAAAACATATCAATGCAGTGGTTCTGAGTAATGAATAAAATGACATATTGGTAACTTTTATTTGTCCCTCTCTTTTCAGTGTTGCTCCTGGTTTTGAAGCGATGAAAGACCAGACAATATGTAATAAGATCATGGTCAAACTCATCCAGAATTACAGGAATATCTTTGAGGCTGACATCAAAAGACGAAATGATTGCTCCACAGAAGATCAGCCCACCCTCATCATTGTCAAGGTGCTATATCCATTTCTGAAACAGTAGATGATAATGTTTATATAAATAGGCCTGTGTTGGTGGTCAGTACAGCACAGTGCAGCTGGTAAAACATCTGTCACATGTTGTGCCCATGCACTTTAAACAGTGGGAGCTCCTCTGTAGCCGCACCCCCTGCCATCAATTCAGTTACAGATTATAAATATACTCTTACATAATGTCTTACTAAATATTGATTTCACTTTTGATCCCACATAGACAGCTTTTATGATGTGGTTTATTTTTGCTGCTTCAGGGACCAACTTTTAACTTGTTGATTAGTTGCCTCAACAAACAACGCTTTAAATATAATAAATTGATGTAATGATTTATTGTTTTATTTTATTAAATATGCTTTAGGATCCTGAAAAATGTTGATGCCCATCTATTCTGTTTAGTTCAATAAAAATACTGTATATAAACTCACCAGCCTTCACTACTCCACAAGAAATATAGTAATTGATTACTGACCCCCGGTCTGTGGTCGGCATCAGGATGGCTGATTAATGGTTGTGTTGTCTGTGTGACATGTGACAGGATCCATTTGATCAGCAGGAGTGGATCAGGGTTGACCTCTTATCTCTCTGAGACTACCCCCATTTTGGAAACATCAAAGATAGTGTCTGGTTCCCATGTGCGCCTCTATTGTTGAAGGTTTTAGTAATGTGACAAAACAGTTTTTTACAAGGTTAACTTACAATATTTAATGGTGACAGTTAAGCCACAAAATGAAAGGTGCTTAGATTTCACTTAAAAGCTTTTTAGGTCATGCATGTGGATAGTGTGTGTCACATGAGACCCAGGGGCCTTTGGGAAACCCCTCTGTTGGGACAAGAACATGCTGCACACACAGTGCGGAGGCCCTGGTCTCATTCTGACCTTACTTTGAATGTCTTTGAATAAAGCATGAGCATCTGTGTTACCCTTTGCTTTTAAATTATTACATACAATGTTGTGTGTCCATTTACTTGAGCATGTGCTCTGTGCACCAGTTAAATCTATTTGGTCCTTGTTTTTTTTATGTAAAAGCAATGCTAATACAGTATGCAGTAAGATTATATAACTTAAGTTTTGGGGCTCTTGTTACAATTTTTTTTTAAATAAATGCATGATTTCTTGTATTCCCCTCAGTTTTTATTAAATATATTGTAAACATGGATTTCAAACGTGACAATTTTATTTGTCCTCTTTCTATTCCTAGGAGGCTTACTCAGCAGATGAGGACACAAAGAAGTCACCAAGGGCTCCCCATGCAAAAACACCAGTACCAGTGGAAAGGATTAAGGTAAAGACTTGTTTTTCATTTTGTTTTTAGAGGTCATGTGCGTGTACTCTCTTTTAAAAGTCAGTATTGTTATTTATTACCAGAGCACAAATTCCCTCACTTAGCCCCAGTAACACCAACCATGTGACCCTGTGTAATGTGATTAACATAACATTGGCATGTTTTGGAAAAGCTGTGTTCTGACCACTACGTTTTGTGTGTGCGACTGAGCGTGGGTCTGTACGCTCAGGTGATGTTATCAGTGTCAGCTGACTGTGGATACTGGCTGGAGTTGTGTTTCAGGTCACTCAGTGTAAAAAGAACATGACCTTTTTAATAGTGCGCGAGAGATCAGATGTATTATGATTTTTTCTTGTAAAAATAAGGAGGTTATTCCACATTGGAATTATCAACAACAAAAAGACAGATCACATCTAATAGTGCTTTAACTGCTGTTGTTGCATATTAAATACAAAATGTGTTTATACTGATACAAAAATTATTTCAGGTTGGAAGGGGAAACCTGGCTCAAAATCCAGAACCCACCACTGACACTCCAATGGCAAGGCCAAGGAGAAAAAAGGTAGAGTTTTTCACTGTCACTGCGATTAATTACTTTTGTTTAAGGCTTGGGCTGATAGTTTACTACAGTCTGTTTCTCACAATCACCAATAATAAATAAATACTTCCCTCCTTCTTATCTGCTGTATTGCCTTGTATTGACTTATTAGCCGTAAGTCATTTCACAGACAGCCTCTGATGCCTGTGGCTCACTGCTCAGTCACATGATTTAATTTGAAAAAGGCGTTCTGCAGCAGGAAACAACAACAGGCTTATTTTCAGTAAGAGACAAACATGAGCTTTGGTATTCTTTTCCAGCTGCAAGCCTTTTCTCCTGTTAAAACCGGATATCAGGAGATAATGTGCTCTGGTCTGTGTAATGTGTATATGGATACAGATGACAATTCCAGTTTAATTGCAAATTGAAACCATTCTTAGTTAGTTTCAACAGCTGTAAACAAGATGCAATGTCATAATACACAGTTAAATGTGGCTGAGTCACCACAATGTTAGCATACAGGACTGATCCTCTTTTTCCACAAGCCCTAGCTTCTAGCCATAAAGCTCTAGTTTGCAATAAAACAAAAATACTGATGCTATTTGTAAGGAATAGAGAACAGAATATATTTGTTTATTTCAATGAACCAAAAAGCAGATTCTAAGCATTTATGTCAACAAATATTAACTTTAATAGGAGCATTTTCTGTGAAGATGCACTCATATAAGCAGTCTGTAAATGTTTTGTCCTCAAGGCCACACTAATATAAGACTGCACCAAATCCAGTTGGGAGAAGAAAAGTTGGGCTGTTGGACTGAGTAAAGTTGCTGGGCAAAACAACCTCAAATAAATCACATAAAATAGGTCCTTATAATTAATCTTTCTAGTAATGAATAAGTACAATGTTTTATTTTTGCCTTCTTTGTGCAGCAAACTGCCTAGCCTTGTGTAAATAATGTTTTTAACACAACACAAGACATTTATTTTTGTATAGCCCAATATCACAACACCAACCACCTCAAAGGGCTTAACAGACAGGGGATGTTGGCAACTGTCCTTAGGCTCTCCATGAGGGTAGGAAAAAAAAATAAAAGAAAACCTCAGGGAGCACCACAGAAGGAGAGATGCCGTGCAATAGATGTATCCAGGACAGTTGAAAACAAAATAGAAATGCACATAATATATAAATAAGTATATTTACAAAACCAATATTAACACAAAAGGGGTTGGTCTCCTTAACACAGTAAGCAATTGTACAGTTGTGCTCATAAGTTATCTTGGCAGAATTTGTGATTGTTTGGCCATTTTTCCAAAGAATATGAATTTTCACTCATAGTTAGTGGTTGGGGAAGCCATTTATTATGGCTTCAAACCAATTAAAGAAAAACCCACAAATAACTTCAGCTGAAATACAGAGCTCTCTGAAAAACAGTGGTGTGTAGCTGTTTCAAGATGCACAATAACAAGGCACTTGAAAAAAAATTGTCTGCATTGAGTTGCCAGAAGAAAGCCATTACTACGCAAATGCCACAAAGCATCCCGCTTACAATGCGCCAAACAAGCCTGAAACTTCTGGAACAAAGTCATTTGGAGGGATGAGACCAAAATTTAACTTTTTGGCCACAACCATAAACGTTACATTTGGAGAGGAGTCAACAAGGAGTAAAACATGGAGGTGGATCGCTGATGTTTTGGGGATGTGTGAGCTACAAAGGCACATGAGACTTGATGACATGTAGCATGTTATCAGAAATCACTGGAGGAAAATTCTGCACTCATCAGTGGCTCATGGTAGCGTGGTTGTCCTATAACCGGAAGTTTGGTTGTTTGATTTCCGCTCTCCCCACAATTTATGCATACACTTAACCCTCCTTTCCTCCAGCATTGGTGTTTGAATGGATGGAAATTAGCCTACAAGGCTACAATCTGGCATGTTTACATTCATGTGGCTTTGTCTTCTGTATGTTCATTAACATGCACTGTCCCAATCAAATAAATGTAAACTTTTGATAAAGGACATTTGGGTGGTGACCCTTGGTCCCTACCCAAATTTATAAATCATAATCTGTTGTCATTATGATTTAAAAGAGTAAACAATAGTTTGACAATAAATGACTTTACCCAACCACTATGAGTGAAAGAAAAGGATTTTGTGTTATTATTTATAGGCTCTGAAAAATGGCCACAAAATCACATATTCTGCCAGGGTATCTTATGAGCAAACTGTATGCAGTTCCCAAAATAAAGTTTTATTCGTTGGTATCCATGTTGATCATTGCGTTTTTGGCTAAATCTTTAAATTACTTGGCTAGTTTTTCAACGTTAAATGATTTTTACACAATCACATAGAACACATTTACATAAAATGTAAAATGTTGAAAGAAAAAGTAAAGGTGTACACTAAAATTTTGTATTTTTTATGTACAATTTACAACAATGTAGGGCCAAAATACGTTGACTATGAAACAGTAAATTTTTCCAAGACTTAATTGCTAATTGTACCAAAAGCCCATTCAATGTTTCCATTTCCTTTAATTTTGTTCTCTGATTAGATCCTCTGGAATTCAATCAGATCAATCAAACAACCCCCAGAGGCACTACCAAACCATTACCATGATTAGCTAAAACAGCATGCCTTACACATTATGTTCACTCATTAAGTGCACTGATCCTCCTAAATGGAGTTGGCATTAATAGATTTTTAAATCAACCCATTAGAAGGAAATGTTCCACTGACAAATGGTGTAAAAGAGTTGCCCTTGTGAGGCAATAGTAAATTAGTCTCTTTCTAGCCTTGGCTTTTGTGGACCATTATCAATAGTTAAACAGCTGGCATCAGACCCACTTCATACTCTGTGCACTAGAGGAGGTTGACTGTTGTTTGGCTTCAGAATACATTAGCTGCCAGGCAGCCTCTCCATATATTCTCAAAGAAAGCTCTGACACACATTCTTAATCAGTTTCTCAGGTAGCCTTGGCTAAAACTACCTAAGATGCAGAAAGGAACTTTTCACAACGTTGCAGTAATTAGGTTAAGGTTCTTCTCCTACTCAACAGTTGGTGGTGTAGACAGCTTGTACCCTCTTAGGGTCAGCACGGTAAGAAAACATCAGTCTAACTTTACAGTTTTACAAGCGTATCCTTTGTGCTTCGTTATTACTTTCTGTATCATCTCAAGAGAGATCCTTGAATGCATGTTTTATTGTAACCTGAGCAAAGGTTGATAGCTTGGTGTGTGGTATGCACTTGAATGAGTTTGATTGTGTTGAAATGTTAACATGCATCTTTTACCTGTCTCATATTCCCTGTCACTGCTTTATGTGTAAAACAGGTGAGGACAGGTAGGAAGAGTGACACCACAGCTCAGGTTTTCCCTAAGCCCAGCCAGTCGGCTGAGTTGCCCATTGCAAGGCCTCTCTCCATACCAGTCTTCTTGCCTGTGACCTCAGAGCCACGGAGGCTTAGTCCAGAAACAGCAGTGACAACTCAGGAGCCTCAGCTTCGTCGCTGCTGCCCACAGAGGTCTGTCCCACACCCCTCCTGCATGGACACCAGCTCTTCTGACAGCATGGAGGATATTAGGAGGTCAGTATGTCCGCATAAACCACATCCACCCATGTCAGACAAAAAATTGTTCTTACTATTTTCAAATACACCACGTAAACATTAACCTTAATTTTAATTAAAGATAAGATAGTAAAAGATTTGCATTTTGCCTTGTAATTATCTAAATATGTTAATCATCATCCTAGGACAGATCAAATATACAGAATCTAGACCTAAATTCTTGTGAGTCTGAGCAGTTAGACCAATCATGATATTTTATTGCTGTTATTAACACAAACAAACTCACACTTCCAAATGGTCAATGTAGCTTTGAACTATTTCTATGTTTCCTGGTTTTGCTGCAATGTTAAATAATTTGAGTTTGGTTTTGTTTTTCTAGGGACTAGCTTCAATAAATAGGTTACGACCACTGTTTGTGTATGAGATGTGCTTTGAGCTCAGAAGGAGTTGAGCGTCTGGATCTAAAGCCCTCAAGGCAATGTGTCTTTGGCATGCAAAGAAGCCTATTATAAGAAGCTGAAACTAGAACCAGTTGGTGTCGAGTCTCCTCAGTCCTGGAATAGCAAGACCACAGCTGTGTCTGTTGTTGGGGCACTGCTTGAACCAGGGGCTCAGACCAACATTAACCTTGGCTGTGATCACACCTGCACTAAAGTGAACTAGAATTACATTACTTTTATCAGCTTATCGCTCTAAATGATTTTAGTTTGAGATATTTTGTTAATGGTTCTGCAGTCACTACCTGTACCACTTGACTGTTAATAATATCTAAGCAGTGACCAGTGAATTACTGTCAACCATAAAATCTGTCACCACCACAACATGGAGAAATAAATTAATGGATATTCACGGCAAATGATGACACTGTCCTGGCTTCTACTGTGGCCTGTGAACACACTGTTAACCTTTAGTACAACATTAATCAGAGTTGGAGGAAACCCACCCGAGCACGGGAAAACATGCAAACTCCACCCACAAAGGTCCGGCCCCGACCTGGGAGTCACACCCTGGACTTTCTTGCTGAGAGGCGACAGTGCTAACCACTGTGCCACCATGCTGCCTAACACATTACATAAAAGAATTTAGTGTGACACCCACTCTGAAGGAGCTCTCTGTACCTCACCATAGACTTTATGTAGGCTTCTTTATTTAACATTTGATTAATGTCTCAAATGTTTACACTTTTAAATACAGATATGATATATTATTTCATTTAATACATGAGCTGACCGTTTTTGTGTTTGATCTCATTATTATATTGCACATGGTTAATAAATATTAACTATTTTATACAAAGTACTAATTCCAATGCTCCACGTCAAAGGGCAAATGTAATTAGTTGGAGGTGGGAGTAGTGTCCCTCACATGTCGAGGTTCCAGGAAATCTTGTAGTGCATTTCACAGACAGTTCTTCTTGTCGGTGCGTATTGAGTGACCGGTCTTGAGACAGCATGACAGACGGCCCTACTCACGTGCGTCAGTTCTAGTCAATTCTAGTTCTGTGAGCATTTACAAAAAGACACTAAACAGGGAAAAAATACTAAAATGAATTTACCATCTCCAGATAAAAAAAGAAGCTGCACCAGTGATAATGATGTATAGAGCATTTGGAAAAATTTGAAATATACTTTATTAATCTATATAATTTCACTTTCCAAAGGTAGGTGTCAACCTGCTTCAGTACAAGCAACAGCACAGCTAACCAAAGGGCTACTAACTACACTTACTGAGTTCTAAAATATTTTTTTTATGAAAAAATAAATCCATATCTTGCTCTTGACATATTCTTCATTCATTCTAGAAACTGAACGCGCCTGTCCTGGACAGCCACCCATGCCATTTTTAGCACTCACTAGTAGGAACCAAACCATACTGCTATTGAATCCTCTTAAACTATTTAACTATTAAAAAAACAAGACAAAGTAAAATAGTAGATATAATCACATTCACATTAAAGGAACAAAATATGATTTACTCATTTTGAACAATGGCACTCTTACCTAACCTGAAATGTGACTGTGTCAGGCCACATAATCCAACACTGCAAAGTCATGCAACCTTATTACTGTCCCAACATTACGTTGTTGCATGACTTTTAGTGAATGCATATTGGCTTTTCTGTGGAGTTTCCGTGGTTCTCTGAACTTGTGATGTAACTACTGGGTTTCTTAGAAGCCCAATGGAAATAGGTAGAAGTGAGAAACGTTGCAGTGTGGTGTGAGGGCAGCTTCCTGCGGGTGTAGCCGTGGGTAACCGTCAAGTAGCTTCATCAAAACCCTGGAGCCTTGACAGCACGATTTTCAGAAGGAATGTGCTTTTTACTTTTATTACTTTAGTGCTTAAAGATTGCGCTTCATCTGAGTTAATTAAAAAATTGGATTGAAATTCAGACGGTTTCCAAACTCATAAAAATACAGAAAACATGCAACAATACAGAAAATTTATAACACAATGAATAATTTTAGGGTTAGGGTTTCGTCTTTCATGACAATAATAAAAACTGTGTGATTTGCAACCATCACAAATACGCAATGTATCAGATCCCAAAAATGAACCTGGATGCATTTTAGTGCTGTATCATTTACTACAGTGCAAATTATAAATAATAAAGAATAAAGAATAGACTGTATTTTTTATTGTAATTTGTGTTTTAAATTTGACTAACAAAACTATATGGTATGAAAACTTATGGAAAAAAATGTATATAACCAGCAGAGCTTAGCCAGGCTTATCCAACAAATACTTAAGATGTGACCACGTAACAAGTGTGTCCACTAAAGTATTCGAAGAATGTCTCAATGGACTGGCGTCTGTTATGGACAAAAAAGGAGCTAACAATCTTTTTCAGGTTTTATCTTCCTCTGTGTATACCACTCCTGATGAACAGTTTTAATAAAGAGGCATTCATAGGCAATATTTCACAAAATAGCTGGACCTGAAGAGAATTATTGCTCTGACTAACTGTAAAATTAGACAACCTTTTCCCAGCAATTAAAAAAATGTTAAACACAACCAAAAATGGTGCAGATAAACCAACTTTGTTGGTAGTTTTCCATTCACAGTGGAGAGCTCAGGCTAGTTTTGAGAATCATACAAAGCCTTTTTTTATTCCCTCACTAAGGTAATGGGTAAGCTAGATTTCTGCTTTTGCAATTCATAATTGCGGTAATGGCACACTTTATTTTAATACACTTGCCAGACTGTTTAACACCAGATAATAGCGTGGTTGGAGGGAGGTGGGGTCGACATGTTAAACTGAGGCTGTCAACGAGTGGTGGTTAAACTACAGCGTTTATGTGTAAATGACACCTGCCTTTATGACGTAATTTTGTGTTTTTAGAGAATCTCTGAAGTTCAGTGAATTTCTTGTCTGACTTGAAAACCTCAATCCTTTGAACTTTCTTATTCATATATTGCATACTTCCTAAAATAAGCCACATCAAAAAAGAGAACAACCATCAACTGCTGGGTGTACTCAACAACAGCTTTGAATGCAATAATATAAACATGCTACGTGCTACTCTGGGTGTTTCAAATTATGGTTATGGTAGCTATAAATAGCATTACATAAAATCAGTACAACAAAATGGATTAGTAATAAAAGTCAAAAATGATTTATACCAGCTCTTTGTCCTTCCTAAAACTACAGATTTAGTTGGTTGTTTTTTCCTTTCTACTTTGATTTGGTGTAGATACTTACAGTATTGAGTTTCTGCTTAGGCAGACAAAACTGATTTGGACATTTTTACTTCACAACTGCCAGGATATCAAAACATTAGGCAATCTGTGCATTGGTTGCCAGCGCGAAGTTTTTCTTATCCTTGCATAATCCCAACCTGTGCTGCTGGCAGCCTTCCAACGGCAGCCGCCTGCCTATATTCTAGAAGAGTAACCATTTCTCTTGTCACTTCATTATTATTACCCGAGACAACTTCCACAAAAGCACTGATCTGTGGGACGGCATGGCTATTATTCTGCAGACAAAAGCCAGCCTTATGTTCCCATTCTCAGCCCCTAAAAACATGTAGTGGTGGGGGTAGATTGTTTTTGAACACTTGTCTGAATATCTCCTGCTGAATAAATTAACAATCTGTATTTCTTTGTTTTATCTTAGCTCACAAGAAGAGGAGGAGAGGCCGATAACTCCTTTCTACATAAGGTAATAAGCCTGTGAATTTGGGTGAGAGTATGTTGTTTTGGTCTGGACATACTGGGGAAGTTCTCTCTGTCTGTGCTGCTGCTCGGTGTATTATAATCAGAAACAATAGAGGCACCAGGGAGAGGGACAGCAGGCTGGCCAGCACATGCAACACTTTGCACACTGTTGTGAACGCAGTCGAGCCACTAGAACGTGTGTTCAAATTCTTCTGCTTCCAAGGTTATTAAAAAGTAAACACAACTCACATTTTTGAATAACTCCTACTAGAGATACCCAAAACAGGGGATTCCTTTTTACATTTCCGGTACATTTAAATCTTAACAAAACAAAAATATTTATTCACCGCTCTCTCTTTCTTTGTGTCTCATTCATGCTCACATTCATCAATGACTAACTGCACCTAAATTCACTTTTAATTTACATATTACACACACAGCATGGTTCTGCTGAAGTCTTCCTGCATTCTTTTACTTTTCATGTGCCACAAGAGCTTAACTTCTGCCTTTCCAGAATAGATCACAAATGGATCAAAGTGTAGACAAAGTAGTGCTGCATAACTGACTGTGGTTTAATACTGGATAACCTGAAAGGACTCTGGGTTCACAGTGCCAGGGTCTAGCTGGTATAAGCTTCCTGAGTTTTTATTCTTTTTGTGCCAGCGCTTACTGCTTTAGACAGTAACTTGCACACAGAACAATTTGCAAGTTATTGCATAAAGACAACCATAACAGAAAGTTTAACTGCGGCTTTCCTTTTATTCACACATAACAACTTAGTCATAGCACTATTGCAAAATTAAAATGAATAATTGGCACAGAGTTGACTAGTTATCTGGCCTTTATTACTTTAAAGTCCTCTGTGCCTCATTTCAGCAGCTAGTAATAGACATAAAACTATTGGCAATCTTTTGGGATCATCAAAAATACTAAAATAGACAGCACTTGTCTGTTAATATTTTTAGATCAATATACCAAAAGTGTTTTCTAGAATGACCTCAACAAAAGGATGTCACAAGAGGCAGGATCCATGAATGAAGGATGTATCTATTTTGGACTGCTTATGTGTGCTCTGTGGGCTTTAATAAGAAACTTGGTCACCCATGTGTTTCAAATGGGTTTATGGGTTGGATCTGATATGCTGGAAGTACTATGTCATTCTGTTTTCTGATGAACTGATTCATCCCACTTGCCCTCACAGTTGTTCATGAGTCAGATGGTGAGTGATCAAAGAGCTGTCACAAAACTAATTCAGTGCATATGTGCAGATAGTGAGATAATGGTTTCAGGATTAACCAAAGTATACGTTATTGTGCTGTGGCAGGGAAGAGTAGTTGGGATTATTTTATCAGCTACTTGATTTAGGTGTGAAGCCATCTTAAATTAAAGCACATTACAAAGACAGTTTAACTTCCCACCATCAAACCAAACCCGAGTTGGCTCTTTGACTCACTTTTCTAAACTGGAATATAATATCCTCTTTTCTGTTTGCCACTTTAAAGAGGAGTTTTATGGAAAATAAGTACACTTAAAATGGCATAAAAAAACAGGCACAATTACTAATGACCATAACACAGTCAGAGTTAAAGGCACGGTAGCTAGCTTGGTGGTTAGCACTCCCGCCTCGCAGCAAGAAGGTCCTGGGTTTGGGCACCCAAAGCACTTTACATTATGCTTCCATTCACACACATTTACACACAGACAATGAGGGGATGTTATACACAAGACACTCATATCCTTCCAAACTCACCTCTACAGTCACACACAGTCCTACACCAGAGCTGTGGCTCTGGAGGCAAGCTTAAATGTCCTGTCCAAGGACAAAACAACAGTATGAACCAGGGAGAACGGGAATCGAACCGCTAAAGAAATAAGTTGCATTTCTGCTTCAGCTTAATGTACATTGTACGCTGTCCAAAAAAAAAGAAAGAACGAGCACAAGCATGATTTATTTGGCACTTGAGCAGATGAATGTGTGCCTGTGAGGCATTATGCTCAACAGTAGTATGCGATTAAACACTTTCATTTTTACTTTACCTGTTGCATTTAATGAGGCTAATATTTTTCCTGCTGTGCCTGGAGATATTTTTTTACCTACATATGCTGTGATCTGTGATCCACTTCTCATTATTTCTTTTTGTGTCAGTCTGATATTATATAGGTAGACGTGAGAAATATATTACTATTATATACAATATTATGTTGAACTGTTGAAAGGTAAATACTAGTCCCTCTGTGAAAAGAAAATCAACCCTAACCCTTGGCCATGTCCTTGTAAATATTTTGCACACCCCTGCTCTGTTCATGACTTCTAAAAAACTAACCTCATAATTTTTATCACATGGGAGAATATGTTGCCTTTTCATCTGATCAGGCACTCTGTTATGTTAATAAAGCCCTACACCAGAGTCACCTTCACAATGTGCCATCAATCCATAATTATCTGCGATCCATTATCAGTGCACCACACAGAGCCGCTGCAGCATTGTGCTTTTACTGTCAACAAGGCCATTCACGGGTGATTTCTTTCAGTTCAGCTCACACCTATAAACATTGTTGTAGATTTATTTTAGATGTAGTATTCCAGGAAAGCTGTTCATTTGTCAGTCATGAATCATGACTCAAGAAAGGATTAAAAGTCCAAATCTGCAGATATAGAAGTTGACATTTGCATTAAATAAAGTATTAGTAATAGTAGTAGTATTAGTAGTAAGTTTAAAAAGAAAACTGGGCAACAATATAATAAATGCTTGTGTTTTTCCAAGTAATGTCTTATTATATTGGTTAGATCAGGGATAGATTTTGCTCTTTGCACTTGAAATGGTTCATATAGCGCACATTGACATATATGTACATGCTTTACAATTAAACTCTTGCAATTGGTAGTCATAGAAGCCAGACATTTGCTCCCATAAGACTTACTTAGTCTCCAAACACGGCTTAAGTTAACACACAAGATGCCTTGATCTCCTAGGGCAAGAAACCTGGCCCTGGGGGTTTTAGTGTTGCTCAGTGACCTGTTATGACCACCGTTTCTGTAGCATATATTCACCTTCCCCCTTTTCTGCTTTTCAGTAACCACCTCTCCCCTATGCACCGAAGACCAGATGTGGTGAAGTAAGTGGACTTTGTTTTACTTTACTCACAGGAAATGAAGGGTAATGCTGTTGCTATAATATTTAAACTAGAATCAACTTAATCGAATATAAGTGAATGTTTTTTTTTATTCTGACAAGTTTTCTGGAAAGGACAATACGTTCAACAGTGCAGCAGCACCTCTTTGATATTAACCCTCCAGGCGATCAAAGTTCAGAGGACTGTGAGTTGAACCCACATCTGACTAGGACTCCAACAGCTCGACAGAGGCGTCGACAGCAAAGGCAGCAGCAGGACACAGATAGTCCAAGACACAGAGACGAGAGCAGGTATTGTCCATCATAAAGATGTTTGTGGTACCAAATAGAAACCAAGATCTAGTTCATGTTAAAGGGTTAATACAGGATTAAGCTTGTAAAGTTGTACATATTTGGCTTTTATTATGTCCTCAGGTTTTTATAGTTATACTTTTATATGCTACATAGCTTCTAGCAGTTGGAGTTTGGTTAAGGTCCACAGACACATAGTACAGTCATAACAACAGGAGTCATCTCTGCAGCGAGCTAATCCTTGTTGATGGCGACCTGTAGGAGTCTGACAGATCAGGGGATTAGAATAGTGCATTAGACAGCAGGATATGTCAATAAGAGCGTGGACAGTAAATACAGAAAAAATAGAATTAGCGCAAAGGCTAAACAGCTCATTAGTGTCTGAAAAAGATATAAGTACATGTGCTCATAATGACCTTAGCAATAACTTTCCCATTGTGTCAAACTTAAAGCACAGGAGCGTGAGGAGGAGAGCAGATTTCATTTCCTGAACATTTCCTTTTGTGACTGAGAACAGAGCTGCATTCGCCAGGACAGACACCAACAAGGAGAATATCCAGTCGAGCAGTGGAAGCAGCGTGGTGGAGAACACAGGCGGCGAGTCACTGAAAGGCCAGAGGAGTCTTGTAGAGAACATCCAGACCCAAGAAGTCAAGACACAGCCCTAAACTGGTGCCGCTCATCAACAACCAGGAAGCCCACGCAGTGAGTCATCATCACTTCTCACCCAGTAACCCTCACAAGCTTAGTGGTCTAGCCCTTTATTGTCATTTTATTGCTGTTTAGTGGCTTGTTGTTGTAATAAATATGTCATACGTTGACGTTTCAGCAGAATTATCCATAAGTTATATCAGATTAAAATGTTACATGTACATGATTCTTTATCTAGTTTGAATACGATGGGAAGCAGAGCAACAGAGTAATGGCTCCCCTGCCATTCTTATGATATTGTGGCTGCATTGCAGGCTACACTAATTGTGTACACTAACCACGTTTTGCAGAAGAAGAACAAATGTAAGAGCCAGTGATGTATTTGCAATTAGTAGGTGCTTTCATTCACTGAAGATAATGTGCATTAGGCTACACAGTATTTGTGCATTATGTACATAAAAATAAAAATAAGGAGATCCCTAATGAGTGCTGTTCTGTCTGCGTCAATAAGTCATGGCACCCTGTTGTGTCAGAGAACAGTGAGAGATCTACTCTATTCACAAAGTGTGTAAAGAATTTAATTAATGTCGTGACTTGGATATAGTTCGAAGAATGTTGTAATTTGATTCATTTTCATGACTCGTCTTTCATGACAGCTGCATAGAAGCAACACTAGGGCATCAGGGATCTTTGCAAATGTAAAGTTCAGCCGCCTGTTATGCTGCTCGACTAGGACTGTTGGAAATAGATTTGTCAAGTGCCACTGTCACACCAGAGTAGAGCTGTTTTTCCCATGCCAACACCTTATGTAACTGTACAGATGACACATAACACCCTGACACACATATGGTATGTATGTGATACCTGGCACAGCTGAACTTTGCCAAGGTCATAAAGACTGTCTTTGTCACTGCAAATACAAAATTAGGATTTTTTGTTTAGGTTTTAATGAAGAAAAAGATCATTGTTCCTTTAATGAATAAAAAAAATATATAAAAACTATAAAGGAGTGTGCTTAGTTTACACATTTTTGTGCACAGCTTTTACTCCATTAACGTAATCTTACAATACACCGTCATAAAAGGTTCATCATTAAACAATGTTCAATCTTGTTTTTATGATGTATTATCAATACACATGGCTTAGAGTGACTTATCTGTATCTTTGAAAAACAACATAGAACAATAATATTTTTTTTTGAAGGAAACCCATGACAGATCTGAAGTAAACTACATGGATACATCAAAAAAAAGGTGGGTGGTACAACATTCTTAATTAATAAACTACCATCTCAACACTTTTTTTCATACTGCAGTATTTATCTAAGTGCCACAATAATATACTACTGTTATCTGAGTAATAAATGTGTTTTCTTACATCCAGGAATGACACAACACAAAGAGACACTACTCCTTCATCCTCATTGGTAAGCATAACACAACACTCACAATACATTGTAATGTTTAGATGAAGTCAATCCTCCACAGACTGAGGTTAAAACATTACAGATGCACTGCTGTGGGAAGGAGCAGACAGGAGGCATCTACTCCATCTGCTCAGCACCAAATTAAATCTGCACCAGGACCATTGAACCCAATTATGTACCAATATCTTTGCACCAATATGGTTCTGTTGGATCTTTTTTTTTCTTATCAGCCCAAATGTTTTTTTTTTGTCACATCTCGGGTTGTAGCTCTGCCACCAGCCCCACACTGTGCCACTGAGCGGCCATCTGGAGCCAGCATGGCGCCACTCTCTAAGCTGGTTATTGATGACTAAGGTCCAGTCTGACATCTATGGAGCTCAGTTTTTACTAGACAGATTATTTACATTTAATCATTTAGCTGATGCTTTTATCCAAAGCGACTTATATTAAGGTTCCATTCACCATTGTTACAGCTGGAACACCACTGGAGGCAAAGATTATCTTTGTAGACAGAGCCTGATATTTGATCTAATATTGTATAAGCTGTTTTTTAGCATACACAGACAATGTTTAATGTTTATTTGCTAAATTATTAAATGTGATATTGCCTTTTATTTGAGACAAAAAGTATGAAAAGCTATCCTTGTAAATGGTGTAAAATAGATTTTAGTGACAGTGAAGGTCTTAGCCCGTGTCATCATACACACAGACAATGAGCACCAGGAAGCGCTCAAATAACAAGCAGAGATTTATCCTAATTCTCTGCAATTCTCTGTTAGTGAGACTGCACTTCCTGTTTTGACAGTCTTGACCTTCTATCATTAACTCTTCACTGTGGGAGCACTTTGATGTTTGTGTTTTGAAAAGATAATGTTGACAGTAACTATAAGACATGTCAGTCATGTATTAATTGAATGCCCTTAATTTCTACTAAGCATTAGGCTCCCAAAATACAGCTTAAGCGTTGTCTAGTCCTTTCCCACCCCCACCACACACACACACACACACACACACAAAAGCAGACATGCACAGTCTCTGCACAGGCTGGACCTCTCATGGTGATGTAATCGTGGCTCGAGCGTGTCGACAGTGTGAAAACTGTGGCTGAGTGTACACTGCACGTACGTTTGAACTCGATATGAGCACAGCAGGCTGTAACATCTGTGCTCCTGCTAATCCGCGCTGATGCTACTCAGTGCATCTTGAACTGCTGTTACATTGAAAGTGCTCTCTGAATATATCTCTATCCCATCTTTATTAGGAAACACCTTTCACCACATCACCTTTAGGGATCCCTTTGTATGAAAGAGGATTTGAGGAGAGCAGTGCTTCTTGCTGACTATACGTTTTGGGCTCGAGAGAATTATGTAACAAATATATGTATTCTGTTGTTCATCTGCTCCATCTAGTTCACCTCAGGGCCTTATAGTGTTATATAATGGCCTCTTTTGAGTCTATTGTTGCAAAGTCATCAAGTGCACTGTTCATTTCAGAACTTTCATGAGATAGTTTCTATAGCCGCTCATTAACATGCTTTCCCCTGAGCCTTTATCAAAGGCTGCTCAGACTACTTATGTTAAATTAATTGATACTTAATCATTAAACATCTGAAACTTTAACACTATAACATTATTGGTTTTGGTCATTGCTAATTAATGTCTATAACATGCAACCACAGTAATGATAATTAAGTATCAGACATTGTTTCTATGTCTGTATGTATGACATCATCATTATGTAGCATGTATAAATAATGAATGAGTGTGGCTGATGTAATCAGATTCCTAATCTAAAAAAGATTACTTGCAATTGAAATGCAAATAGACAGTAGGTTTGTAAACCTACCATGAATGGTCACACCTACATATATAAAGATGCCCACTTTGATTTCACTTACAATATAAAGTACATAGAAATGGAGTTAAAATGCTAAAATTCAATTCAAACAAAGTCATGTGTCATTTCCCTCGGTGTTGTTGTCAAATGTGTGATAAACAGGTTTTGTTAGAACAGTGCAGCCTGTACTCTGTCATTGGGGGATTTGCTGTCAGTTAAAAAAACAGTTCCCCCTCAGCCGGCAACAACCAGTGTGTTCCGGGGTATTAGTACCACTTTGTATCCACTGCAATCCACTTGACTTCAAACTTGTTTCCCGTCTAACAGCTGAGCTGACGTGTTAAGTCCCACTTTGGCTTGGGTCCTTCGCTCCAGCACAAGAACTCCTTTCACCTGAAAATATTTATGCGGGTAACAGTAATCTTTCACTACTCGGCCTACAACAGCAACAACTTAGTGTCATTAACAGAAAACCAAAAACTCAGCATTCTATTACAAAATAAGCACCATGCCCCAGAACATGCACAGCGGCATAATGAGGTGAGCTAGATGCATGTTCAGTCTAAAAATAGCTTGGGCCCTCGCCCAGACAGAGGAAATAGGACCCTACGGCGTGAGTGCTAAGTGGCCCATGGATATGTTCTTAAGTACATGACCAGCTGAGTATGTTGTTCCCTTAAATTATTTTCATTACTTTATTATCAAAACTTGATCACACAGTTCAGTCAAATTAAATGGTCTTGGCAGTAAAAGTCGAGTCAAAGTGAAGTGAGGAAAAGGCTGACAGGTAAAAACGTGAACATTTTAGAAAAAGTGTTTCTCCTTTGAGAGACAGATTGGAACAAAAAAATCACTCAGTCAGCCTACGTGTGCTGGCTCACAATCTGTCTGTTCCTCCCTCCCTCCCTCCCTCCCTCGCTCATGCTGCACAAACAAGTCAGACACTGCTCGTGGGTGAGCCTAGAGAGAAAGCAAGGAGGAGGGCTGCTGGGGAGAGAACATAAGCAGGAAGGAGGGAGGGAGGGTGGGCTGAGGGATTCCTGCAAAAAAAAAAAAAAGGAGGCGGGGATTGTCTACACACACACACAGTCAGAAGCAAGTGGGCGGATGTTTGGCCATAGGAGGCAGCCAATGAGGAGCTGGGACCAGCCCCTTCTGTGAGGGCAGGGCCTCAGAGGGAGTGTGTAGCTCAACTTAAAGAGTGTGTTCCCAGTGTTGGACATTGTGGTCAAACGCTTATTTCTTTTACTCTCATGGTTGTGCAGGCGCTAAGGATGAAGATCCAGGAGACGCCCGTCGCTTGTGACACGGGGAGGGTCGGCGGAGAGGTGCGAGGTTCAGACGCGGACTGCGAGAAGTCGAGCTGCGAGGATGTACCCCGACTGGACCTGACAGCGCTGACTGAGGACAACAGTTGGGGAGGTGAGGCTTCAGGCGATCACATGCTGCTTTCATGCATTACATTGACTCCATTTTAGATCGTGCTAAATAGTAACTGCATTATTCCACATAAAACTATCCACCATTGAGTGCTGCACATGGATCCCAGCAGCCTCTCCCCTTTTTTTCTCCTCCTGATGCAACCTCCTTGTGACTCGCCTGCTGGATTTAATTCAAAAGATCCTCTTAAGTTCTCCAGACACTTAGATGTGGACGCTGATGCACATATGCCTGTTTACTTTGTGGCAAAGCAGCAGTTTCTTCAGCTTGTTGTTGTCTTGTTGCTGTTAAGTGACACCACATGGGACTTAATTCAGTCTGGAGCTGCTTTGTTTGTTATTCAAAGGCGAAACAACAAACCTTTTGCTTGTCGTTTTATATAACAGTTTAGTTTAATGACTCTGCTGCAAATTGACTGCTGGTCTAATTTCCAGTCAGAATCAATCATTAAATGGGAGGTTGAATTGTGATAACAATGTGGCAGCTGCAAAAACCTGGCTTGTATTTGCTGTCTTTATTGATCGTTGTGTAAATGTTGACACGAGGAAGCCCTGACTTCTAACTTTTTGCACAGCCTACATGTTTCAGAGTTGGTGATTTATCTCCATGCATGTACACTGGCTCGCAGCTTTCCACAAGATATCAAATATAAATGTGTGCTTCAATTATTTATGTGGGCTTATCAGGGTCATTACTAATGCAGTATGCACTGTCTCTATGTGGTGGCCTGCCTCATCTGGGTTTAGTATTAATGTTTGTTTATGCAAAGGAAGTCGGCGTGCGCTGACACTGTCATTGTTTTGTTAGGACGTTGTGACACAAGGGATTGTGGGTGGCGGCTGCTGCCCTGACAGCCAAACTCAAACTAAGCGGTACACTGGAATGATAACCAACAGGTTCCAACAGTTACATACAGTTAAAGGACATGTTCCAGTTTGTGTCTTCCTATTGCCAGCAAGAAAGCAGTGTTTTTGTTGTTGTTCTTCTTCTTTTTCGATGTAGGCTGCGGCAAGACTGCAGTTTCCTGTTTGATGTTGAAGCGGTGTTCAAAATATTCCATGCAGCAAAGGTTGAGCAGGGGAAGATATGATTTATAGAGGACTCTAGTGGCCGCAAGCGATACAGAGAAAAACACAGAGCTCTGAGAAAAGGGTGGTGTTATGTTGACTTTTTCTTCATACTACACCAATATTGTGACCTTAAATGCAGCATGACTTTGGGTTAAACTATGTTTAATAAAGCCTCTGTAACATTAAACTTGTTTAGGCTCTAGAGGAGTACATTATGGTACTTGTGTTAGTGGTTAGATCTAGAGGAATTTTCCCTTTTTTTTTTTTTTTTGTGAACTGAAAAATTCAGTTTAGTGTTGAAGCTGCTTCCCGTGTGGTTTCCTTCCGCTCCTCTTTCTTTAACCTCCTTCCTGTTCATGTCCTCGGTACAAAAATGACCTTCGTGACTCTGATCGGCTGTGACAGTCGTACAGTGCAGTAGCTCTTGTATCGTCTGCTGCTGCTGCTGAGATGGCAGGCACATATGCACACGAACTGTCGAAATGAATTGGGAGTTGGTTTGTAGCTGGCACTGAGGGAGCTAAAGAGGGATCAAAACTCTGAGTCAGCAGTTATTAATGCAGTCCAATGTTTATTAGGTACTGGTACTCATGGGCATGCGGTGCTGGATGCGGGCATTAGGCAGAGTTGGGAGACCTTTGTCCCAATGCACTTGTGCCAATGTTTGGTGGGTGACCTGAAATTCTCCACGACATGAACAGATATTGGACAGGAGGCTAGTGAATCTGTGAAGTGAATGTGTCTGGTGTGCTACATTAAACCAGACTAAAGTGAGCCGTTTTCTATTTACCACATTCATTTCTAATTTATTCTCTCCTCATCCTTACTCTTTCTTCCTCTCTTTTTTGTTTGCCCCAGATACCTCATTCTTTAACACCCCTTTCCTTGATTTCAAAACCATATTCTATTCAAGTTGTTATGATGGTAAGTGTGTATTCCAACGTCATGAATGCTGAATTACAAGGAATGAGGAGTGAACCCAAAAAAAAGAGCCCCTTTTTTCATTGCATGGCAACACGCGTGAGCAGTCTGGAACAGCACTCACAGCAACCTTTAGCAAAATGGCAAAGTGGCATGTTTTGTTTTATTAGTCCAGTTAATCCCGAACCATCAGCGAGCTCTTGATTTAAAGGATTAATTCCGAATGCCATGGAGCCTTAGCTTGAGCAGCCACATAATGGACCTTTGAAGACATTATGTGATGGAGCATTTCACCTGCCGCTGTGTGCGAGCTCTAACACAAGTGACTTGAAAAACTGCACGTATCTAAAAGTACAGGAGGAACCCTGGGAACTCTCGAGATGGAATTTGAGCTAAGTTGCTTCCCGTATGCCCCTTACTCACCCTAGCTAAGAAAAATATGCATTGGTACTTTTAGACTGGCCGCGCATATTTTCACGAGTGCGCTCTGACACTTTGAATGTTTACCTGGAATGTCTCCCTCTGAGCTTGTTTTCATTTGGTCTCACTGTGTAACATCTCTCAGTATGAAGTTACCCATTATAATTTTCCATGAAATCTACAATAGAACTCCCACCAAGTTTCTAGAAATTTCCCTCCTATTTCTTGAAACCATAAACTATCTCTGTTTTTAGTCTTTCACATATTGTCCTTGAAAAACAAGGTCATCTCAGTAAACGAGTGGAAACTAAACCATCGACTCATCACTGTAACTTTTTACAAGGGTCGCGCCCTGACATTATTCCACTGAGAGCTTTATTAATAGCTGGGGATTGTCAGGGGTATCTGCACAGCTATTTTCACTAAACATAATTATTGCCAGACTGCGCCAAGAGATAAACAGAGAAAGAGTTTAGGAACAACATCAGTGAGGGCCAAACCCCAGAGGAAGTCTTTATTTCACCCACAGCAGTTTCCTGACTTTCACCACAACACATAGGATCAGTGAAAAGTTGGTTTAGTTTTAGATTTAGTCTAAGTTTGAGGCAAGTGTTGGGATGTTGGGCTATAGAGTTGCACTGAAGGTTGTGTGATTTATTCCTGCATGATAGCATGGTTTACTTGAGTGTATCCGCTTTGTGTCAGTGAGAGTAACAGTGTCACATTTCAATGGCTGATGTGTGTATTGGTGTTTCTCAGAGCCAGTCCCTGCCTACCCACTGCTGCAGAGAGAGAGCATGGACAGAGAGGAGGCCCGGATGTCCCCTCACGGCGCCGGACGCCTCATTCGGCAGCTGCTGGAGGAGGACAGCGACCCCATGGTGTCGCCGCGCTTCTACGCCTATGGACATGGCCAGCAGTACCTGGATGACACCGAGGTGCCCCCATCTCCGCCCAACGCTCACTCATTCGTCAGGTGCACACACGGTTCACTCAGGTCAACGCCGGACTGTGAAAAAACGAATCTAACGTGTCAAATTTGTGTTTTCAGTCGCAGGAGGAGTTCATCTCTGGGCTCATGTGATGATGAGAAGGAGGAGTTGACTTCTGCTCAGCTCACAAAGAGGATTCATGTTCTGAAGAAAAAGATCCACAGATTTGAGGAGAAATTTGAAGAGGATAGGAAGTACAGGGTAGGTTGGGGCAGCCATGGTGTTTCAAAATGGCTTTTGTTGACTCAGCAAATGTTTTTATCTAACTTATTTTTTTATTTCATGCAGCCATCCCACAGTGATAAAGCTGAAAACCCAGAAGTGCTCAGATGGGTAACAGAACTGTCCACGCTGCGTAAAATGTTAAAAGGTAAAAAAATATCTATATCTATATATACAGTATATAAAAACAGTCATCTTTAAGATGTTGTTTGAATCAGCTGAGTCAATAAAACTCACGTTGCTTTTTTTGCTTCATCAATAGAGAACAGGCTGTTGAAGTCCGAGGAGGACCTGCCCCCTCTGACCCGCCAGCGCAGCAACACACTGCCCAAAAGCTTCGGCTCACAGCTGGAGAAGAAGCCGCAGCAGGAGAAAGCCCCCAAGCCACCAGTGGACATTACACTGGACGGCATTCAGAAGAAGTTGCAGGAGAAGAGGGACGAAGTCAACCGGCCCGAGGACATAAAGGTACAGTTCACTTATTAGGGCAGGTCAAACTGTTTTTGATGCAGCCTAAGGAATGTGCTACATTGAGCCTGGGATATTTGTTAAAAATGCTGACTCACTTCCTGTTCCTCTTTGCCAGGACATGACACGAGAGCAGATTGCAGCAGAGAAAGTTGCCCTGCAGAAAGCTCTCCTCTTTTATGAGAGCATTCATGGTCGACCTGTAAGTTTCATTGTAACCTCTTTACACACTGGTTATTCATGCCCTTGATTAGACCAGATTTCAGTCAGCCATGTTGGCCCACAGTGCTGTTTTTTACCACTTCTTTATGACCTAGATTTCAAGTCAGGGGTGCATAATGTCTCAGGAGTGTATGTGTGTCTGGTTGGCATGCATATTGTGGGACTATGTACTAAATAATACAAGGAGTGAGTGCCTTTTAAAAGATAAATAAAGAACTAAAAAGGCCAAACAAAAACAAAAGTGCATTTTGTAGCAGATGACATGCTTAAAAAAACATGCACAGTGTTCATTTGCAGTAGTTGAATTCATGCTGCTGTTGTTGTACAGCTGACCGTGCTGTTACCTTCATTCCTCTGCTTCACACTGTGCTCTGTTAAATGACCTTCACGCTCTGAAGGCTGTCATGAACCTTTTTGGGTTAGCAGTCAGTTTGTTTTAGTACTAGCTGGCATTGCAGGGACAGGAACAAAAGCAATAAAGATGTTGATGTCAAACTAATACGTTGTCCTTTTTTTTTACATCTAACTTTAGGTAACCAAGAGCGAGAGGCAGATTATGAAGCCTTTGTACGACAGATACCGTCTGGTGAAGCAGATCCTGTGCAGAGCCTCCACTATCCCTGTCATTGTGAGTGTCACAACTAAAATTCTCTTTTACTCCACACCTGCCATCTTCCCCAACCGCTCACAGGGGCTACATCCTTAAAATGTCTGTGCACACTCAATCTGAGCTCATCTAGGCTCTTGGACCTTCTGGAAACACATTGTCAATCACCTGGCTTTAGCAGCTCCGTACAGCCTGAACTCAAATCTTTAACCAGAAGTGACCATGTGGTTAAAAGACCATCCCATTTATTTATCATGGATTATACATGGAGTGTCTGGATTTCATAATCTTCCTCCATAAGATTATTAACTGAACCTCTGCACTATGTAAGAGCTAAATTTTAGACGGTCAGTTATAGATTATGTAATGCAGTAGTAAAGTGCTGATGTGTAATTTTCGGCACAATAGAAACATAATTATTATCGAGCAGGCTTTAGTGTGTTTTGCAGCCTCCCACAGCGAAACATGCGTTAAAGCATAGTAAAAGTGTGTCTCCTCCTTCTGAATGGTCGCCACAGGGTTCCCCCTCCAGCAAGCGCAGAGGCCTCCTCCTTCAGCCCATTATCGAGGGCGAAACCGCACTCTTCTTCGATGACATCAAGGTGAAGAGCCGCTACTGCTGCTCCTGCTTTAGTAATCAATGACTAGCAACCTCCCTGGTTTTTCTGCCTGAAGCTCCTCAGTCAATACCCGAACTGTTGCCTGCCTGTTGATTGGGCCACGGCTTGTTTTTGTTTCTTTCCAGTAGACATGTTGAATCAATAGCTGCCTGAGTCCCATGCTGGAGTCTTCATGTGATTTGTGCGAAATGTGCTGAAACAATCTGTACAAGCTTGTTTGTGGTTAATTGTAGCATATGTAGTGTTACTATAATAGTCTTGTTAAAATTAAAACTGACTTGACAAGTAGTTGCCAAAAGGGTTAGATCTGCTAACATAACTATAAATGTATTCAAATGACTTGAATCAAATGAATTTTCATGCTGTAAAGTGATTTATAATCTGCGACTAACCACGCATGACTCCTGGTTTGAACCTGTTGCCTTTTTTTCTTTGAGACACCGTTTGACCTTTGTTTGCCCTTTTCAGGAGGAAGAGGACGGCTCAGAGGACGACACAGACACAAAGACCCAGTTCACAGTGACCGTCAGACCTGACCTAAGTATGCTGGCCTTAATGGACCACATGGACGAGGAAGTGGACGGCTTCATCTCGCCTGTGGACGAACTGTCACCTTCAAAGAACCCAACAGACATGGGGTTGTCTAACCTACACTCTGCAACCATGTAAGCATCAGTAAAACCAAGGCAATGCAAACATTTGTATAAAATGACAACATATTTAGTATTTTTATTTTTTTTACAGTGAGGAACTTGAAGAGCAACTTCAAGAGACTCGTGAAGAGAAGAAGAGGATCCGCAAGAACCTAAAAGAATTTGAGGAGCAATTTTTTAGGCAAAACGGAAGGTAAAACAAAGATTTCATTCAGGTTACATTAGAGTGAACTGTTCTAGATAAATGCTTTTCCAGTGACTTGACGTGTCATTTCCTTTTTTTTTGTAGAAATGTGCAGAGAGAGGACCGCTCCCCTCTGGCAGTGGAGTACAGCGAATACAAACATGTCAAAGCCAAGCTGCGGCTGCTGGAAGTCCTCATTAGCAAAAGAGACTCCACTAAGTTCATATGAGAAAATAAAAGACTGTGGAAGGACTAGTGTGTAGAGTCAACAGCACATGTAATCTGTTACATTTCACAGCGTGGCTGCAGTTGGAGAATAAATCTTTGATTGGCTCCCAAAACTGTTTCCATGCCACAGACACAAAGCCGCCCACTTCGCCTGAAAAGTTCTTTTCAGACAAAACAAGACGCACACAAGCAAAGAATCACACATGTACTGCTAATAATAATTTATTTCTTTTAATGTTTTTATTGAAGAAATTTTATTTTTTTCTCATGTTCTAGTCTTAAAACTGAAATATGTTGCAAATAATCTTTTAAAGAAGTTTGATTATGGAGGACTTTTGTGTATTTTTGTAAGGGAGGTGTTAACTATTTGTATGACTTCAATCAGTATTCTTTAATTGAATAGCTTTCTTAGGTTCTCAACATTATACGATTACTTGTGTTACTTTCCTTTTTATATATTTCCTAATTAAACTGGTTTCCTGTTGAAATGCAATCCAAAGACACAAACAAACTTTAACCAAAATGATCCGATTCTGCATATTAGATATATATGTATTTTGTGCATTTGTTGTGCTAGTTCTTTCCCACATAGTTAAATAAGCTATTGCCGTCTCTGGTGTTTTTTGCTCACACTGAAGTAAACGGACAAGGCCATAGTGAGATGATGGCAGATATTTCTCTTTGGTTTCCCTCTTCACCTCTAGCTCATTTGTTTTTTGTAAATATGGTTCTCTGTGCATGTTTACACTTCTGTGAGCAAGTACACTTTACTTATTTTCTCCAAAATGGATGATTATCAGTGTGAGTTTCTGTATGTTAAAATGGCAGACTTAATGAATCTGAGCGTGTACATTTTAGTACATAAATTGTATAGATTGTATTTTGTATATAACACAAATGAAATCATATTTTTACTGACTTAAACAATTTGCTTTGTGTCCTTTTTTTATTTTTGGGGGAAAAAAGAGCAACTTCGGAGGGCTGAGCTTGTACACTCATTTTATTGAAAAGTTGTCAGAACAGAGTTTTTTGTAGATGAAGTAGATATGCAAAACACATTTCTGTAACACAAAAGGTGCAAAAAGAAGGTTACACAAACCGTTGCATAGAGCTAAACTCTGTAGAAGAAACCAGCATCATGAGTCAAGAAATATGTGCTGTGTAGAATACATGCACTAATGTCGAGTTAATGAATCCACTATTCAGACCTTTAGAGGAGCCGCCCAAACTACATTACTGAGCTGTGTCAGTTTCTTATTGCTGTAAAGATGTGACACTTTTATGTATATATATTGTATAAAAATATATAATGCTTATAATGTAAGAGCTTTTAACGCACTTCACACCAATGTACAATCTAATTTCACATCACTTTGGAATTGGAAAATAAAAAAAAAAAATTTACATACAGCTTGAGGGAATTAATAGAGACATTTGACTTACTTGACTTTGTCTCTACTGCATTTTGAAGGTCCTCGGCCCACACTATTAGATAAGCACTTGTCAAAGAGCAAACTTTTCAAACACAGATTTACACAATCTGAATTTTAGTACACTAATCACAATGATTACTTTCTAGGATCTATATTCAGCCTTTGCTAGCACACATGCACACAGACAACATCCAATCCAACTCAACATTAAAATATAGAGGAAGGCAACACTGTGGAATGCGCTTCAAGCAAGTCAGCTGAGACACGAGATGTCCATTGCCCCTGAAGCGCTCTTCATCTGTCTTTTGCAAAGTCAGGCAGAGCGGACATGCTGGTTTAAAGGATCTAAATGATGCGTCCACAATTTGAGATGAGAAGTTAAACACCAACAGACTTGACATAAAGTATTAGGCTGTCAAAAAGAATCCCTTTGTTTATAAATAAAAAGCACATTGTATATCAAGACCATTACTTTGATCATTCTTGAGTGAAAAATATAATTTAAGAAGTTTAATAGAAAACACATAACTATGCAAAGAAATGAGAAAAAAAAAAAAAATAAATGCACCGTAAGCTCCCAACAGTTCATGCTGTTGTTGTGTCCTTGGGCAAGACACTTAACCCCCCTTGCCTCCAGTGGTGTTTCAGCTGTAACACTGGTGAATTCAACCTTAATGTAAGTCGCTTTGGATAAAAGCGTCAGCTAAATGACTAAATGTAAATCTAAGCTAGTTTCTCCACTCTGATTTTAGGATCCACATGCAAATTTCACAAAGCAACATCTCTCATCCATCAAATTTTTCAGTCTATCATTCAAATTTTGGCCTATAAAATACCCTGGTCCTGTTCTAAAATTTAGAAAGGGTCCCACAAGCAGTAAGATATTTAAACTTTATTTTTAACTAGATCATAGACAATCTTGTAGGAGCATATTATAAATAAAGTGAGCAAACTCTAGTTCTTCCTCTCCTCTGACCCGAACATAGGGCCATGTTGCTCAAAGTGCGTTGAACCTGTGCAGCTGGACGTCCCTCAAACCCTTGCGTCCTCATACGAGACTGAAGCCCTCGTACTGTTCCACGGCCAGCGTGAGGCGCTGTTTCAGGATCTCTTTGGTCTGGTATCGGGGCATGTCCAGCAGGTTGTAGCAGGTGTGGGCCACGGGCAGGTAGTCCTCCTTGGCCGTCGTAGACTGGATGACGATTTTCAAGGCTCTCCATACCGTGAATGGGGATGCGGTCGCTGCCCGTCAGGAACACTACATGAAGAGAAAGTCAGATCAGTCGATAAGTACTGTGCATACATAGAACTATTATGGCTTGGCAGAAACAAATATGACAACATGGAGTAACATTTGGCCCACAGCACTGGCAGCAACACTAGAACAAACACTGCATATCAGCATGTTCGACAGCTGGAGTTGGAGTTGTTGCTATGGGAACTATTCCCATCGTTACCATTCTCCTCACATGCCTGTCATGGTGAATAGACCTTAGCTGACAATTAAGCAGGAACAAATCACAGCCATTTATTATTGAAGGCACTTTGCTTTCCCAATGCAATTGTAATTATTACAGTATCCAGCTAATAAGGTTTAAAAATACACAGTTTGCCTTGTTGACTTAATGTTCTAATCATATTTAATGAGAAAAGCAAACCCACAGTGTGAAGTGGTCCATCTAGGGGCACCCCAGTGACTTCCTGCTTACTGTCTCTGTCTAATAAAGGATGACAGATGTGGTTGGACTTAATAATGCTGTAGTGTTATATGAACTGAACAGAAATCTTTCCCTGTACTGGATGTGTTTGTTTTGACACTATTCTGAAATGTCACGAAATTGAGAAGGAAATTGTTTCAACTATTGATGCTTACACAAGAACTGCTTCTTTTTCTCAAGAGGGAATTCGTGGAAGACTTCCCAGAACAACCTCACTGTCGGATGAGTGGCTGAATATTCACCTTTGTACGTTGCGTTCTGTGAAGACAAAGGACAAAAGATAAGCAAATAAAGCAAAGCAAATTAGCAAATTTTATTGTGTTGTGTCAAGGTGAGTGTTTAATATCATTTTTAGAATGTATTTAAAATGCTAATACAAATAAAAAATATTACATATAATATATTTATAAAAAGTCTGTTTTCTAAAAGAGTAAAAGCATTGGCAGGGTGGCACATGGCCAATACACGGACCTTCTCCATCTCGTCCCAGTTGTAGTTGTTGTTGCCCACCACCATGGCCATCAGCTCCGAAGGCTGGAAGAGCCACAGGATCTCGCCGCCGCATACTTTGAGGAAACCGGAGGAGAACGCTTCGTACTGCTCACTCACTGAGTCGGTGAACACGTAGCGCAGGTATGCATCCACAAACTCTTTCCTAAAACACAGCAGCACTCCACGTCATTCATTTTCAAAAACAAGGAAATGGCACATTTTTAAAAGGTTGTAGACACTGCCTTCTTTGTTATTCTTGATGTATAGTGTGTTCTCTACTGAAAATAAAAAGCTGTTATTCGAGCTGTTTTGACGTCATTAATATTCAGTGTGACCTTTTTCTGGCTACGTGCTAGTCAGGACACATACAGAGATGTGTTCACATCTCAGGTACGTCTTATCATAAAGTTGCTTAGTTGGATTAAATGGATAATCGCTTTATCTTTACAACATCTATCAACCCAGGACTCTACACGTGGGGCTGAAAACTACAAAGACTTTAGAGATATGACCACATAAGCAGTTCATCAGCTTAAATATGTTTGCTTATTTAATGTTTGCATAAACAGCAGAGAATGAGTAGACTGTCCATTGCCAGGTCATCACCAAGTTTATTATAGGGGCCTCCATCTGGCAAACTCAAGAGCATAACTGGACTGTTAAGAGACTTTTATTCAAACCACAATGTCCTGAAAAACTAGGCAGACACAATGAGTATATTAGGAAAACATAATTCCACAAATTAAAAACACAAATTTTAGGACAACTTAACAATTTGTCTCCAGTAAAGCTTTTGCATCTGAAGACTCCTAGGTTATGATAAATAGCAGCTTCGGTAGAAAAACTACCACTGGGCAATATCACATACTGTATAATGGAAGAGATTACTGAAAGTATTGAGTCTGGCAGTACAAACACTCTCATATTTGCACATTGACATTGAGCAACACTTAAACGGATCACACCCAGTGACTCTACAAAACCCTGTGAGCATTAAGATCTGAAAATTTAATCTAACAAAGAACCGCCAGGCACCAGGTGATTGCATCACGTCTGCCAAACCTTTGTCTAAATTCTCTGTGTGTATTCTGTACACCCGAGTCATCCTGTCTGGTTTTTGGAAGACCTACATCTGACTATTGAAGGGATTTTGAAACTCGGGTCACAGCAGTTCCCGCCATCTGTTTCACACAGGCAGTCATAAATGTGAGCGCAACTCACTGTAGACAGTTCTGTGTGTTTATATTTCACCCAGAACACAGTGTAATGCACTTAAAATAGATCCACAACAAGGACATGAACCGTGGGATGGGATGAAATGTGACCTGATTAATGTGAGGTCTGTAAGTGTGTCACCTGTTGTTTTTGTCCACATTGATGCTTTCGCCTCCGGGGACGAGCTCCTTCACTTCTGTCATCCCATAGTTCTCCCTGGTGATCTGGTGATGAGAAGTGCAAGTGAAATATTTCAGCATTTACCAGGGGATCACACAACACACAAAACTAGGCATGAATCTGCAATTGATACACTGTAAATGCATTTAATTGTACTTGTTGTCATGGTCAAATCATTTTGTTGTTGTATTGCATGCTGTTGTAAGCTTTTGATGTTTTGTACTAAATACTAAACCAACTTAGGTTTGACAAAAATGCATATTGCAGTCTATCTAAGACAGCTTCAATATATACAGAATGCTCGGGTTCTGACCAAAACCAGGAAGAACAATCACATTAAACCTGTTCTGAAATCTCTGCACTGGCTTCTTGTCACTCTGCTTGTGTATAAGCGGAAGATCAAAAACACAACAAAAAAGTCTCACGTTTGCAATATGAAACTTCTTGAACCCTAATAATGTCTGGGAAAAGGCCTTATTCTTGAGCCCAACCTTATAGATGAAGCCAGTGATGCAGCACTTCAGGTTTATGCAACATCATCTGGGACTAGCCTCCAAGATGATGGTAGAGAAGTCTCTACTTCTGATAATGATTTAATTTCTGCATTTTACTTAGTTTACTAAGTGTAAATTGTTTCTGTATTTCTTTTTGTCTTTTATTTTTAAATTGAACTGTCTTGCCTTGTGGAGTCAATGTTACAAATTTGTTTTCTTTATTCTAATAGAGTGTGGGTTTTTACTTGGCCTCAGCTGAACAAACTTGTCACATGCTGCCTGTTTTTGTTGTTACCATAACCGCACACTCTTTCCCATGACCACCCACTGCTGACTGATTTCTTTTAGAGGAGTCTGTTTGTTTTCAGATCGTAGTATGAAACAGGGTTGGCAGTAGGAGGGACACTACTCAGCTGCAGTGTGCACAGGGCTGGAGGTTAGCGATAGCGGAAAGATGTTAACAAGTGTGTACTTAGCAGCTTTGTTGACAGCTGTTGCTGCCTGCTAGCTGCATTAGCTCCTACTGTTTTTTGCACAAACACAGATTTCCTTGGTGGTTTTGTTTTGCTCTGTGGAATGGCAGCAGGCTTATTTTTTACGAATTGATGTGAATCTGAGTAAAGAGTTATACATGTCTACTCACTGCAAAGTTAAGTAAAAATGTCTCCTCTACATCGCTGCCCTCGTAGTCCAGAAGCTGTTGAAGGCTCCTGCAAAAAAGAGTGATAGTAACAGCTGTTAGAAATATGCATTGTTTTCTCTATGCCATAAGAAGACCAGAGAGGATCAGTTTAAAAGCCAAAATGCTATGATTATTTACAATGTTTCTTTCTGTTAGGCTCCTTTCTTAACTTAATTAGACAAATTGAATGTTTCAATTCACCTTCATTTGTTCTATTGCTTGTGGTGAACATTAGACAAAATTAAAACAAATACTTTGGGGATCACACATACACACTTGTTGTGCAACAGGTGTTAAATTAAACGTAGAGGATTGTTTGCAACAATTAGACACCAAGGAACTGCTGTGCCTTCTTGGTACAAACACGACAAGTTTCAACATCATTTTTCTCCTTCCAAGAGCCTATTTTATTTTATTTATTTATTTTATTTATTAGTCTATTTTTAATATCATTTCTAGAAAATCAAAACAGGTTTTAAATAGTTTGAAGTAACAAAATTCTATTTTGCATCAAAATTTGATTTTTTTTTTCGTAATGCTGATCTAGTCTGTAGTGACTGTTGAACAGACAAACCCACAGAGTGACTAATCATAAAGGTGCTGTGAAGAAATGTGTGTTACAATGAACATTACATCAGCTTTCAAAAACTTTAATTTTCTCTAATTTCACAGAGGAGATTAGGGCTTGCTCTGATTGTGCTGGTGGTCAAACAATGTGCATGCAGATCCTTACAACCATCAATGTGACAAGTACATGCACCCACAGCAAGGGCGGTCAGATGATACAGTATATTGTGAAGCCCTACACTAAATTACAGTATGTAATAGATTGGTGGACACTAAAGACACACAAAAAATACCAAAAGGGTCAAAAGACAGAGACCATAAGAGGATTTACAATCATTCTGTAATCATTTGGGACATGTGGGATTCTACTACCTGGCCTCAGTGGGTGACAGCTCCTTAAAGTCCTCAAGCGTCGGTGGGACTTTTAGCAGCTTTTTGTAGAGGACCAGAGGAAAGTGCAGGTCCACCACTGTGGAGTTATAGATGGCCAGGCCACAGATGATCCCGATCAGGTGGAACCAGTTTGACTCTACAAAACACTGACAAGAAAATCACCACGCTGGCAGCTGTCTCAGCAGAGAACAAATCTATCCACAACTCACTCACTAGAGTACACACACAAAAAAGCTGGCAACCATTTTGCACAAAACAAAAAAATATTATTATATTATTGCTACCGCACATAGTACTGGTAGTGTAGTTAATATGTGGTAATTACTTGGACATGACATGTTTAACTTGATTCGAAAGAGGCTGGTGTTTTGTAAATCTGACGTCTGTAAGTCTGCACGTGTCACTGCACATAATGACAATAGTGGCAGCTTTCCTCGAAAACAATCTTTTAGGTCAAATCACAGACCTGCATGATACAATAATGCACTCTAGGCTTACGCGGTCAATTGCAAAAATAATAATGCTTTAGCAAAGCTTGGAACAAAAGGTCATTTTAAGTTATTATAATATCAAGTTCAAATCTCACAGATGGTTAATCATTTTTGAGCAGGTACATTTTCAGTGACTGACAAACACAATGTCTCACTTTGTCTGAGAACCAGAGCAGGTTGGACTCTTTGTAATGTGTAAACATCCCATAGACAGGATCCATCAGCTCTTTTAACAGCAAAAGGAAGAACTCTTTAGTCACTCCACCTGCATCTACTGCCTCCTCACCATCGAAGATCACCTAAAGAAACAGTGGACAGAACAACAGTATAATTAGTTTACATTTAAAAACATTAATAGTGCACATCTTACAAGCTTCAGCGTCACTCTCACCTTCAAAGGTTTCTTGAGGTCCACATCTGAGTACATGGTGAGCTCGCGCAGTGTGTCACTCACTAAGTGGTCCCTGCGTACATGCAGCACCAGGTACGGGTTCCTTGCCAACTGTGGCTCCAATGTGAGCAGCATAAAGACATTGTGCAGGTTTGCACCGCTTACGGCCATCTTGGAAAATGAAATAGACAATAATAACATCCATTATGGCTTTAGTTCCTTAATTCTGTGGCACAGTGTCAAATACATTACTACCACTCAAAAATCACTTCAGTAGCTTTAAGTTAAATAAAAAGTCTAAAGCAAGGAGTAGCAGCAACAAATCTGCAATTAAGCAACATACCCGAGCAAGCAGTTGGTGACAATGATTATAGTCAGGCATGCAGACATGTAAATTTACATGTTTAGTGGTGAGCAGAGCTTGAACCTGTGACCATATTACTGCGGTACCTGCATTTGCAGTTCGGCATCTGTCTGCAGCATGGTTGTCTTGGCTTGAGCGTTCAGTATAAACGGGTAGGCACATAGGTTCACTGAGGGAAAGTCACTCTATAGCAAGACAGCAAATGATGGGTTAAAAAGTTGCAATGACATAAAAGACCAAATTATACTTGTAGAACTTAATTACCTTGGATAGAGATGATCCAGTTTTCTGAAAGACAAAAGAAAATTGCATCTTATCAATTGAGCAAAATGATATCAAAGCAGAAAGTACAAGTCATTTACAATTCTAAACTAAAGTGCACGCAGCATGAGTTTAGAGACTTTACAATGCTTGTAAACCATTTTATTTAGTTTGCACTGATCCATTTAGTTCAGTTTGTAAGCAAAAAGCCCCAGGTTCAGCGAGCGCTCACAGCTGGCATTTTATACTTCGGAAACAAACTGGATGCATTTTTTTAAGGAACACACTAGATGGTGATGTTAGCCCAAATGCTAATAAGGCATTACATTGCATGATAGCTTCATTTTATTTAGTTAGACAATATTGTTTTGATTCGTTTGGTGGTAAGGTGATGTTTTCATCGCCAATTTATGGGGTATAGTTTTCACTCACTTTTGACGAGGAGATCCAGTTCTCGGCAGGCACGCAGTTCTCGCCATAACACCGGCGTGCATGTTTGGTGCACACTGAGGTGCTACATTCATACTTATCCACGTAAACTGTGCTAGCAATCGCACCAGAGTCCATTTGAACAGCACCAAACACGGCAAGTGTGAAAGCACCCTAAGAACAGTGCACACTAAGGGAAAATTGTGAACCAAACTTTCTTTCGCCACTCACAATGTCAGCTCTACTCAAAAACCACTTGAGGTAGTCTTCCTGGATGTCCACCAGGTTTGTGATGTCGGCGATGTAAAAACTGTTGTACTCTACGTGCTTTGCCTTCAAGTTTACCTGGCAACAAAAAATTAATTTAAATAGACATGGTGCACACAAGAGGCTCAGGGCCTGACACAATACAACAGCTGTCGAATCGTTGATTAGAAAATATAAAGCGTTTCCACGTATTGTGCTCCAGAACAATACAGAAGTGATGGCGTGCTTACCTTGTGGAGTTTTTCCAGCAGCCTCAGTGCAGCCAGAAAATAGTTGTCATAAAACACAGGTACAAGCATGGTCTTTCCAAGTGTGAGCATAAACACCACAATGCGCTTGTACATTTCCACCATTCTGCTGAAAATACTGCCATCCACAAAAGACCACCAGTTATCTGCACAGAAAGAGAAGAGAGTCATACAGAGCCACAATTTCATATACAATGTGTTTTGTTGATTGTAAAAAAAGTTGTGTCCAAATTTTTAATGTTTTTGAGAGTTGTTGTCCCTGAAAATAATTAGTGTTGTAATCAGGGTTGTGGCTGGATATTTGTATTTAATATCCTTTGTGTGTTATGTTAAGCAGAACACTAGTTAAGTGTCAATAGAGAAAGTCAGACTATTGGTCAGTGCCTGTGTTTTTGAAATGTTATGTTATGGTGTTCTCAATGATGCACTTTATACTAATGCACATTAACCTGTCTAACCTGTTTTTTCTTTGTGTTAGTTGTTGTAACTTGTTATTTATTATTGTGGTTGTATTTTAAAATGACTTGTGCTCAGCCAGGTCACCCTTGTAAAAGAGATCTTGATCTCAGTGGGTTCTTATCTGGTTAAATAAAACGTTAAATAAAATTGTCATGCCTTACCCTGTTTACATACAAAAGATATGTCTGTTTTCATATTAAATAATAAGAACAGATATTGTGTGTAATAAAATATGCTCTATGGTAGAATCAGTGAAGTACAAATTGATTTGTATGAAAAAATTTGCAGCATAGACATATTATACCCAAAACTTTGCTGGGGTTGGTGTCTAGCCGCAGGATGGCCATTGCAAAAGGAATTGTGAGGCGGATAAAGTTCTTGGAGTCATGCATTAATGGACACTCGGATAAAATGAGATAGATCCTCATGGCCTCGACATCTGGAGGGGAGCTTGGAAGCTGGGGGATCAACAGGCTCTCAAAACTCTTGATGGCCTTTCCGAAACAACAAGACAGAGAGAGGAGGGAACATGAATCGGCAAGTCAGTATGAGAAAACAGACAAATACATCAGACTCTAAAAGATGGGAGAGGCTTTTAGTGGGCAGGAGTGAAGCCGCTGCACACATTATAAATCTTGTTGGTTTGTGCTGTTTGAATCCCAAACCTAACATTACTGGGCTGTTAGTGGTTATGACTAACTTCTGCAATTTGGCCACAGATCTGCAGTACAACTTACTGTGCCTTCAAAACAAAATGAATATCTATTTTCCACTCACTAGAAGGGATTCTAGATACAGCAAGCTAAACATAGAAAGCATTTGTGTGCACTGAACTACTTTCAAAGAGGGAATCGAACTGAATAGTAATTATAAAATTGAAGTCATGAATTTTTTTCCAGGAGTTATGTTTATTGCAATGCTGGATACTAATGAAGCCAACAGTTTATTTGAGAAAATTAGTTGTTCAGATGCCTTACTGTAGCTCTTTCTGGATGTGGGAGATTTTTGATGAAAGATTAATTATATAATAATAAAAATGTATATACTATACTATATGTAGTTTGTTTAAGTCCTGATTTATTCCTGGTTTAGTCCTAACTTGTTACAAGTTTAGACTTTTAAATGCAGTACAGTTGGTGGTATAGTCACGTGATATTATAAGCCTGCTTTGAAGGAGGTTTAGGTCTTATAATTTATTGACTGCGGCTCTGAGCATCGAACTATGCACAGTAGAGATCTTAAAATATTGATACAAGCGAGCACCACATATTGGTAAAAGATGGTGAAGCATATTAAACCGCTATATTAAAACAACATGGGCCCTCTACGACATCATTAGTAGAACAAGCAATGGTAGATGAGTCAGTGAGTAATGTCGTGTTAATCTTTTCTCTTTTAACAAAATCCACTTTTTTATTTTTCCACAAAAAAAAACATACCTGCTCCAGTAGTACTGAGAAGGACGGTTTGCTGAGAGCCTCAAACAGCGCCCTGACAGAGTTGATATCGATGCCTGGGATCTTTGGGTTGGTTTTGAAGTGTGCATCATCACTGGAAAATCAAACCAACATAGATGTGTGAGCTGTACTGCTGACATTTAGGTGAACACTACTGAGATTAAAATAGGTCATGGAATAGATTGAAAGGTTTGTGGGTAAACCCTGATATAAAGGCACACATGGCTGTGGATTAACATGAGTCTATTTAAACCTGTCTGGATGCAGGTCAGCTCAAGTTCACTTAATACTCAACACAACATGGCTGCTACGTGTACTGTAGAGCCTATAGGTATTTAAGTCAACCCTGAAGCAGATCTCCCCTTGAGCAGGAGAACGATTACAAACTAATAAACAGACCCACACAGTTACCATCTGAAAAGCCAGGTAAAAGCCTCAGTGTATGCAACAAGAACCTTTACAGTATAAGCCGTCACATTTAAATACCAGAGGATTTATTTAGTCATCAGATCTGCCCAAGTGGAAACTGTCAAACAAAAGCAAAGACCCAGATAGGACTGTCAAAGAGCATGAGCAGTGACCTAGTGCAGATTATTTTGGGAAATCAATGGCCATGACAAACCAAATGACCCTCTGTGGCTCTGACTGTAAAACCACTGCTCTAAAACTGACTGTTGTTGCTGTGTACAGAGCATTGTAAACATAGTATGGCACGGTACAAAACTGCATTTCTTAAAAAAAATACTTGCCCTTTAAAGAGAATTTGATTAGATTTATAGTATGGAACACAATAATTATTAAAGAAGAAATTCTTATCTTAATTGTCTTTTCTCATGGGTTTACCACTGCAAAATGGATGGTGCTATTTATTTTTAATCAACATAGCAGCAGTATGTTGATTAAAGGGTTTGCCATTGAGTCTGGGTAGTCTGACCTAGTTTGGCTGCGTGTTGTCTGCCTCTGCAAAAATAATAAAAATAATACCAATTTAAAGATTTTAGACATCTAAAACAATCCTCTAGCTTCTTCCCTCTGTGTTGGAAAAGAACAAAGGTTACAGCCCTGGTACCATTTACAGCTCATTCCCAGAACAAGATAAGTATCTGCTGATGGAAAATGGTTGCACCCACATACACACAAAGGGTCAATTACTGCCTTGAGTCAAGACAACATGTTTTCTAGCACTCATAATCAACATGTTTTGCTCAAAAAAATGATTTAAAGAATAGAGCAAATATGGAAATGTAGGTAAGTTTTCATCTTTTTAGAAATGCATATAGATCCGTGAGGATTGAGGATTACCGATAATTCAGAAACACACTGCAATTTGATAGTGTGTTGGTGCGTTGAAGCACCTATCACATGTTCGAACTGAGCTTCAAGCACACGCTGCTCATGTGAAATTTATACCTGTTTATACTTCTTATTTTGCTAGAATCTAAATGTACAGTTAGACACCTTTGGTCCAAGAAACTGCCGTTCCAGCAAGCCGTAGAGGAGAGCTGAATAATGATGTCGCTGAAACAGAGAACATAAATAAATTTCAGTTTAGTAAAACTAATGGCACAATCAAATTTATTATAACTGTACAATCGTAAAAAAGACACGTATAAAACACATAAAGCTTAGTTACATAAAAACAAAAAAAAAAGTAAATTTCTGGCATAGACTTACTTTGTGACACTGGACTCTGTGTTGTATGTAAGCTTCAACCTCAATGAATTTAACCTTTCATAGTTGATTGGAGAAAGGCTTTTACTGATATGATTTACTCTGAAGTCTTCTGGGGTGGTAGAACTCTGTCAAATAGATGACAAAAAGATTTGGAACTGTAGTCTTAATATTATCATATGAAAGATGGTGACCTTAAAGAGTGGATTATATGGGCTGTAACTCTTTCCGCTGAGGAAAAAAATACACACAGTCCATAACTGTTATTGAGCTTTGAAATATGTTTTTGTTTTATCTTACTCAGTGTAACCCCCATGCAATTTATACTAATTTGTTGCAGACTCTATTTACAGCGCAATAGTGTAAATAGAGCAACTGTTAAAATTTGAGCACTACTGCCACCGAGTGGTAACCAGAAATTACTGAGAAGGCTAAAACTGTATTTTTGCATTAGCAGATGACATAAAAATACTTTAAAAAACACCATAAAACTTGACCATAAAATACTATACTATAGTAATACATGAAAAAGTCAGAATAATTCCTTTTGCACGAGACAGAGCACCCAGTTTACTGGATACTCAGTGGCTCAGTGGTAGAGCGGTTGTCCCTTAACTGGAAGGTTGGTGGTTTGATTCCTGCTCTCCCCACAGTTTATACTGTCGTTGTGTCCTTGGGCAAGACACTTAACCCACCTTGCCGTGCCTGTGCCATGAGACTTTGCAGCCTGACATCTTTTATAGCCCATTGTACCCAACTGAACAAATTATCCACTATGTAACTCTAAACACATGGCACATTGTCATCTCATGTGAACAAGTATCTCATAGGCCCTGTCACATTTATTATTCCCAATATAATTTGTAGCAGTTTAGTTGCACCCAAGAGTCCTTTGGTAGCTAAAAATCCTCAAAAGTTACATTTTACATTTACATTTATTCATTTAGCAGACGCTTTTATCCAAAGCGACTTACAGTCACTGGAGGCAAGGTGGGTTAAGTGTCTTGCCCAAGGACACAACGACAGTATGAACTGTGGGGAGAGCGGGAATCGAACCGCCTACCTTCCGGTTGAAAGACGACCGCTCTACCCACTGAGCTACTGCCGCTCCAAGTTACATAATGAAGGATTAAAATGCGTACCTGGCCACGTGTGTACAACAAAAAACTATGGTCGCCCCCACAGATGACTTTGGTCACTACACACTGGTTTGAACCTAATAAAGAGAAGAAAAGTTAGGCATCCAAATTAATTAAAATAATTACGCAAAACAAGTATTAGGGTGTGATAATAAGTTATAATTAATGCCATGCATTGTATTACAACTGAATACAACTTCCTATAATTTTATCCATACAATAAAAAAAATAATAAAAGATTTTTTTATTTCATACTAACCTCCTTTATTAAAAGTTACAAAGAATGTGCTCTTGACAGGACATGGACTCTTAACATCTCCAAATATTCCTGTACCAAGCTGGCCATGGCTGTTACAACCAAATGCATACACCAAACCAGAGGAAGGCACAAAAGCCAATGTGTGGTGTCTAAAAATGTTATACAAACACAAATGTACTTCTTAGCCTTTGAAAGTCAAATACGTTTAAATGATATATAATAATGTCAAACAAAATTAAATTAAATTACTCAACCTGCCACAGGCGATTTGGGACACCTCAGTGCCCATGAGCTCCAGTACTCGTCTGGGTAGAAGTTCATCATTGGTAGAGCCATGACCCAGCTGACCCCAAGAGCCGTCACCAAATGTAAACAAGCCACCATCCTGGGGACACAAAATATAGAAAAATAGGGTAAATTAATTTTGAAAAAAATATATACTGACTCGTGTCACAAAACAACATCCTAAATGCATAATACCTGAAATCACTAACAAGCTAAATCAGGCTAACACTGTTGAAAGTGAATCAAAACGTAATGCAAGTTCATACTTTCGTAAGTGCAGCTGTGTGTTCTTCTCCACAACTAATGTAAACCACTTTCTGAGATCTTAAAAACTTGATGTGGCAAGGGACAGCACGATCTAAGGATGACACAAAAAACAAATAGGTCACAATGCTCTGCTATTCTTATTGTTATAAATAAAGCTATATGTCAGATTATTTTACAATAAAAAGGCTTTCTTGATACTATCACACAATAATGAAAACCATAAAAAACGTGTGTCTGCATTCAGAATAAAATTTCTAAACTAATTTTTTAAGCTTAGGCACAATCGGCAAATAGCTAAGCTAATACATACTGTATATGCAAGAGCCACTGTGAGTGTCAAGAAATATTGTATACTTTTACTTGCTGATAATTACCCTGTTTATCATTTAGCCCCAGCTGTCCCGCTCTGTTCTTGCCCCAGCCAAACACTGCTCCAGACAAGGAGAGTGCAAAGCTGTGGTCGCCACCAGCTGTTATTTGTGCCAAAGGAATTCCTGCCAGAGACTTCAAGGGTTGAGGAAACAGCTTGCTGGGTTCTCCTTTTCCCAAACCAAGCTGACCATTCGTGTTCTGACCCCACGTGAACAGTTGACCATCTGTAGAATACAAACTGTAAGTTGGGTATTTATTAACAATAGGTTCAAAAAAATACAGGGGTTTTGCTGGATTAGATTTTTATTTTATAATCTACTTCCTGTATCAACTATAGATGGCGATATATTCTATAAGTTGAGATACAAAATGCTGAAGACTGATTTTCACACCTCTAGAAAGTGCAATGCAGTGCTGGTTCCCACACATTACTTGAGAGATGCGATGATCACACAGTCTCTTCACCAATCTAAAGATATAACACAAAAAAATGGACTTTAAGTCAGACTTCTCTTAAAGAAAGAGAAAACAACTACTTTTATAACAATTTCATAACTAAAAGAATTGTACGACTTTGTTTTTTCTGCTCCTACTTCAGTTTTGTACAATGCATTATGTGGTCACCTAGGTATTCGAACAGCTGCCTCTGTCGTCCCCAGGCCGAGTTGCCCACCTTCTCCTGCTCCCCATGCAAACACCTGTCCCTGCTCATTGACCGCAATAGAATGAGCCCAGCCACACGACACCATTGTAATTTTCTGTGTATCCAGAGCATCAATAGGTTCTGCAGAGGAGGACCAACAATGGGATACAAATTCAGAAACTTCTAATGAAGTTATGTTAATACTACAGTTTATAAGCCATCAGCACTGCTACCCCAAATCCTTAGCAATATTTTCTGTGACCAAAACAGAAACGGTTACTTTATAAATTACCATGAAAGCAAACCGGTACAATAATAACATTAATTATGCAGATATTACTGTACACTATATATTGCATTAGCTTGTGATACAAATAATGATATGTGCAAATAAGTGTTTTACAATACTACCTTAATTTACAATACTACCTTAATTCACAAGTGCTTGTGAAATTAAATTTGCATAACATGGATTGTCTTTTATTATAGCTCTTTTCTATAATGAATGACAGTCTAAACTTGATGCTTGAGCAATAACTTACAGTTTAACAGTCAATAAAGAACATCAGATGACATGCTTACCTGGAGAGGTCCCCGATTTGTCATGGCCAAGCTGTCCACAGCTGTTGGAGCCACATGTGAACACACTCCCATCATGCAGCAGAAACACAGTGTGTTGCCCTGCACAAGCAATCTCTTTCAATCCTCTGCCAAAGAACACTTGACAGTTTTTTGGCTCAAACACTGAATTCTTCTCCAAGCCAATACCCAACTGTCCATCCTTTGCATTGCCCCAACACAGCATAGTGGCAAAGGAGACGAGATAAACACCACTTTAAGTGGTGGACTGAGCCCTGATGGAAAAAGACAAAAATGTCTAGGCTTGATGGCACCCTCGTTTTCTCCTTCTGATGTAAATCCCAAATCTAGAAGATAGGAATATTAGCATGTTTTATAGTAATTATTTCACAATTGTACATACAGTAAAACCTGCCAGTATATCAAAACCTTGATGTGAAAAAATTACACAGGAATGATTGTGTGTGACCATAATGTAAGCACACAACAGAGGATGAGACAGCGTGTTTAAAAAAAAACCTGTCCCTGTAATCCCTGCTTAAGCAGCTCCAAGTTCTTATTGTCCACTGTAAATGTGCATGTGTACCGGGATTTATAAGATATAGAAAAAAAACATGACAATAAACAGGACATCTTTAATATTTATCTTGAATATAAATTACTAAACTGTAGGTTGCAGGCCCTTTTCTTATTATAGTGCCATGTATCATGATGCACAACATGCAAATGAACAAAAATGTGACTAAAGTTAACACTATGGCATTTGTATTATAACATATTACTAAATACACTTATGAAGAATCATTTATATTTATCTAAGACTAAACAGACGAGTCACATGATAAATACTGCTTCGACATACCACAACACGAGACAGTGCTGAATGTGCAAATATAAAAAATGTGATACATATGCTATAAACATATGCTATGACCAAGCATTATACATTTTACATGTTGGTCAATTGAGAGAGATTTTAAATGAAAGACTATTTGGACTATTTTTATAACGGGTGTAGCTTTGGCCTTAACCATCTGCTGTTAAATTTAGGGAGTAAACAAAACAAGCCAAAGCATAAGACGTATAATAATAGTTAGCTAGCTTAACGACCATTAGCAAGCTACAGCATCGTTGACTTCTACAAATAAGGTTTAAAGCACTGATGACATCATTGCAATCATAATAGATACGAAATAAAGATAGTTGGTTTTAAAATAAAATAAATGTACAGGGTATACCTGAAACTGAAGAAATGCATCCTGAAATAGAGGGTTTGGTTTCGGTTCACTTCAGTTGGGAAACAAACGAGGAAGTGCCAATGTCGCATACGTCACTGAAACAGAGCGATGTGATTGGACGCAAAACAGAGAGCATTAGCAGTCGACAAATTGTTAATAATGAGTGATTGATACAGCTGTAATATTTGAGTGATACAGCTGTAATGTGAAAACGTAGGTACGCACCCATATATCTACTTTTTCTTCTAGTAAACTGTGCTCTGGACGAGAGACAAAAGATAATTACCATCAAAACTATGGTCTGAATGCCGGATGAAATAGCTACCATCAATCTGTCCAGATGCCTTGTACCTAAGCATTTTATTGTGGTATATTTATGAATTGGTAATTAATGAATCCAGTACAAATAACCAACAATGTTCTGGGTCTTCCAATCACAACAGCAATTCACAAATTAGACTGTTTTGTGGTAAATAACGGTGTAAGAAATGCAAGTATTTATATATGGAGCAATATCAAGCAAATAGATTTTTACTGTTGGGTCAGGACACTACTGGATTTATACTTGACAAGATTATGGAAGAGCTGGAATCATTACAACAGAAAACATGTCTGCATCTGCTCAGTTATAAAGAAAGCAATGGCAGTCATGTTTTAACACACGTACAATTCTTGCATTTCCTAAATATCTTAATACGTTGCTTACCCATAATACTGGCCTTGCAAATTAAGCTCCTTTCACTGTATATACTACCCACATACTTTGTCCTTTCTCTCCGTACTTAATGGGTCAGAATGTAATAAACATAATGTAGGTCAAAACATTTTTGTAATTAGCAAGTCTAAAAATTAATAATGATGTGATTCGGTTTCAACATTGATCACACATAGTGGTCAGTATTTGGATACTTGTAAGAACATTTTAATTTAAATCCAGAATCTTCCATTTTCCTTTGCTTTACTCACATTTCCATGGTGAGTTAAGCAAAGGAAAACCACTGTTAGTTATTTTTCATTGACCAATGAGATGCTTTATCTGTTGGGCGTCAATGAGGCGTTGTTTTTTCTGAGGCGCTGATTGGAACGACGTCACGTTACAGGCCTTGTTTAGTTACTTTCACTGTCGCATTGACGGCGGTAGTTAGTTTCATTGATTATTCTACAACCCACACCAAGAGGACTAGCGATATTACAGAATACGTAAAGACCAAGGTAAAGTTCTTACTTAAACAAAATGAAAGGCCAAAGTAACTGCCCAAAGAGTGGTGGACAAACTGCGAAATTTTGCTACGGCTAACCATCTAGCTTTTAGCTAGGTTGTCGCCGCGTTAGCATTATACAGCGAGCTAATAAATGCGTACGATGACCAAACGGTGGTTAAACGACTGTTTTGCATACCTATTTCCGTTTTACACCAACAGTCCAATGGCTTTACTTACTTGTACTTTACTGGCCTTAGTATCCGTGTGAGCCCTGCCTCTCCCGCCGAATTACAAAATATGATACCTAACGATGTTGACATCGTAACAGGTTTTCATTTTTATGTAACGTTATGTCATATATGTCGATGCCACATCTATTATGATATTTAATCTGCTATAGTTTATTATATTATTTGTGTACTGAATGAGGTCCACAACTGCAAATTTAAAGTTGACATTTATTTGACTTTCTCTACATATTAGGCTTAAAACCCAATATATTAACTTAACACTTTATCCAAATTCAATCATTTGAGCTTTGTAAAAGCCTAATCAGTATCCAGGTCAACATCTAGCTAAGTGAGCTTTATTATTCCTAGTTTACTGCTTGAACCCAGTAAAAATACTTGTGTGTTTGTGGAGGCTAAGTGAACAAATAAATCATCTTAAAATGTAAATTTACCTGACCTATCTGCCTGTCCAAACAGAACATCTCTCTACTTCCAGAATTAATCCATTGTTTGCACCATCAAGGTGATGTCAGGGGTCTGTCTTGCAAGGCTGGCTAGGTGCACTGGGGCTCATGGTCGCATCGGCCTTTTGCAGATGGCACTGTTCCAACTTCCACTTCAGCAAGACATAAATAGGAGACAGCTTTACAGCCCTTCAGAGAAGCGTCTAAGCAGCACACGTTTTGACCCAGACAGCAGTGGCCGGCCCACTACCTGGGACTCATTTGGCATCTGGGACAATCGCATTGATGAACCGATTCTGCTGCCCCCCAGCATCCGCTATGGCAAGCCCATTCCAAAAGTGAGTCTGTCCAATGTTGGCTGTGCCTCACTGATTGGTCAACGAAAAGAGAATGAAGACCGCTTTCAGATCTCCCAAATGACTGACAACATTCTGTACTTTGCTGTGTTTGATGGCCATGGAGGGCCAGAGGCAGCTGACTTCTGTGAGAAATACATGGAGAAATTCATTAAGTGAGTAAAAATATTTGTTCTCTTTGTCTAAATCTGTGTTCTTAGAAACAAAGGTCACACTTCTGTAGGTGCTATGTTGTTATACCGGTTTTCTTTTGTGGTTGTTTCAGGGACCTTGTGAGGATGACAAACTGGAAACAGTTTTAACCAAAGCATTTCTTGAAGTAGACAAAGCTCTTGTAAAGCACTTCCACTTCATTCCAAATTGTAAGTTTTATCAATTTATATGAACATTTTTTATGTTTCCATTCTATATGCACTAGAGTTTTTTTTTTTTTTTTAGTATCTAAATGGTCTATGCTAGGAGTGTGGAGTGGTCGATAGAACAACACAGTAGGATGATTTTGGAGACAAATGTAAACCTGTAGATTGGTGCTTTGAGCACTGCATAATGTGGGAACTGAAACTGCAGTGTTTATCAGATTTTATTCTGTTTTAACACATTTTGATGATCTTTTACTAATTTGGCTTGTTGGTGTTTGTATCTTTCAAATTAAATATCATTATTATGTATTTTCCCCATAAATTGTCACCACTATTATTCCTTTTAATATTGAGTGCCTAATGTAAAATCTTTACATTACCTAATTGTAATGTAATGATTTTAATAGGCAAGATTATATTGATAGACTGAATGTTGTTTTATGATTAGTTGCCCCCTGCCCTAACATAATGTGAAGTACTGCTAACTTCAAAAAACATTAGTTAAACATGTTATAACGGGTTATGGACCCCAAGAAGACTAGCTGATAGCTTAGGCTTAATGGGGATCCATGTAAATAAACAATAAAAGGGTCTGGTTAATAACAGGCACTAATCTCAGTTGTTGTATAGCAGTTTAACTTTTCATATATTTTCTCTCGTAGTAAAAAAAAAAAAATTCCTTACAAGCTTCTTCCTCAGTTCAATCTACTGTCTTCGACAGTTAATTATTTGTAGTGTTGCTTTTGTTTGTTGATATATCTATCTTATCACAATGTCTTAAAATTAGCTTGAACCTGCTCAGTAAGCATTTTGATGATTACATTACTTGTTGATATTAAGGCTAGTGTACCTGTATGTGGCCTTGCATTGGCCGCGCTGTGTGAAATGTCCAAATATGCCTGTGTGTGTGCATGTTATCTACGGCAGTTGCTGAACCAGCTCAGAGCTGGAGGCCCTTGGCACCAATGTGGATGGCGAGAGGCTAGATTTTGAAGGAGTCCAGCGGGTCCTAAATCCTGGACTACTGGAAGGTTCCCTATCTTTCTCTCAGTTCTATCTTTCTTCCTTTTTCTTTTCTACTCATACCAAAGTGTATGCAAAGCTTTTCCTGAGATAGTGCTCCAGTTTGATGAATGGAAGTTTGTAGACATTGTGGTCCGGCTCATAGCTGTAAACATGCTAATGAGTTTTTGTCAGTTGGTGCATTAAAAAAACACTGATTTCTTGGTTATTTAAAAAAACTACCAACCATGTTACCAGATAACGGGTCTGTGTAATTTCTATTATTCTTCTTGAAACAAAAGGAGCATTGGTAAAAGTATGAATTGATTAAAAAAAAAAAAAAGGTAATATATAATGACCTATATAAACTCACGTGGACCATTAGAACTGTGAGTTAGGCAGATTGAGTAATTATCAAACGGTTTAAAAATAGACGGTAGACTTATTACCTCTGTATCATCATACTTATCTAATACTCCAATAACACCATGCTATTGCATGTTACATGTTCTTAAATTAAGTGCTACAGAAACTGCATTAGTATCACTGTCTGTGAATGTTCTCAGTCATCCAGGTCATCTTGAAGAAAAGGTTAAACCAAAAGCATCTGGAGTTTTCAAGGTAAAGCTGTTTCATCTCTAATTCAAGAGACTTTATTCATTCTGAGATCAAATTGTAAGAGAGCTGAGCTTATATCTAATATAAGCTCTTGGAATTCAAGAGCCAATCTCTAATTTATCTCTAATATATAACCAGGGAATACTCTATCAAAAACTGGTCCATCCTAAAGACAAGACCCCCTCGCACAAACGGAGTAATGTGGTTTATGCAGTTCAGTGAAAAGTGCAGTGACAGTTATGTTGGAGAAACAAAACAAGAGCTTGTATCAGCACAAAAGAGTCTGCAGTCCACCTCAAAGAGAAAGGGCATTCCTTTGAGGACAGCAATGCCCGGATTTTGGCCAGAGAAGTCAGATGTTTTGAGAAAAGTGTGAAGGAAGCCTTTTTTTTTTTTTGTTAAAATACAAAACAACTATGAGACCAGAACATTCTTTTCCAATCAGGTTTAGTTTCAGGTTAAACCCCTCCCACTAGAGATATAAGCTCAGCTCTCTTACCAGTTAATCTCAGAATAGATGAAGTCTCTTGGAATTAGAGATGAAAGATCTTCACCTTGAAAACTGAGTCTAGATGCTTTTGCTTTGACCTTTCACATTAGTTTCACTGTTGTGTAAGCTGACCAGTAGAAAGAAATGAAGTTAAATCTTATTTAATTTGTTTTTTAGACTGAACTTGGTTACCTATGTGCTGAGAAAAAACCCTGCATGGTTAAGTGCTTCTATTGTTCTCTTTATTGCCTCCCACCCATGTGTTGTGAGAGAGTGAGGTATACCATATGGTTGTCCGAAGGAGTGCAAACAGTCACTAGTGTTTAAACCTATATGGTGCCTTCCATAATTTATTTAATTATTATTAATGTCTCTGTAGCATCTGCCACAAACGCAGGAACCACAGCCACTGTGGCCCTGCTGAGGGATGGAATCGAGCTGGTGGTGGCCAGTGTGGGTGACAGTCGTGCCATGTTGTGCCGGAAGGGCAAGGTCCTTAAACTCACAGACGACCACACTCCTGAGAGGAAGGACGAAAAACGGAGGTAAATAAAAAATCTTGAAGAACTGCCAGTGAAACTGAAATTAGGCATGAGGGTTAAAAATCTGTGTAACAATACGCACATAATCACATAATAATGCATATTTGTAAGTCTGGGGCAATTAATTATGATCATTGGATACTAAATAAGTATTTTTTGTGTTAAGATATTAAATATGAACTGTGTCTGCTGCCAGAATAAAGAAGAGTGGAGGTTTTATCACCTGGAACAGCCTGGGCCAGCCAAATGTCAACGGCAGGTTGGCAATGACTCGCAGTATTGGAGACTTCGACCTCAAGAACATGGGGGTGATCGCTGAGCCAGAAACCAAGACAATAATTGTAGGTTCAGCAAAGACATTGTGAAGTCTTGTGGAAACATAAAATTTAACTTAGCTATAATCGTATAACGCCAGGGTCATCTCAAGAACTAGTTTTGCTTTTGTCTTGAACACAATTTCAAATGCTGTAATTTTTATTGATAATTTACTCTCATAATTCATTCTATATATTTCTCTTCAGCTGCACCATGTCCATGACTCATTCTTGGCGCTGACCACAGATGGCATTAACTTTATCATGAACAGTCAGGAAATCTGCAATGTCATTAACCAGTGCTATGACCCCAAAGAGGCAGCTCAGAGGATTTCCGAACAGGTAAGATTCAAGCCAAGTTAAAAACATAACTTTCAGGTCCTAACAGGCCAGGAAAAGCAATAAAAAGCAAAATATGGCCTATAAATAGATGTTAGTTAATGAATGTACATGTCAATTATGTATATGTCCAGTAGGTGGCAATGGGGTTTAGATAATGGACATGGCTAGTTCAAACCAATGAGAAATTGTGTAAATAACTTCTTCAGTGTCAGCAGGTTCAGTCAGGCAAAAATAATAATGTTAATAAAACTAAGCAGTGGAATATGATTAATCCCAAATTAAAACTTTTTTTCTTTTTTCTTTACTTGTAATTTCAGGCTCTTCAGTATGGCGCAGAGGACAACAGCACAATTATTGTGGTGCCCTTCGGTGCCTGGGGAAAGGACAAGAGTTCTGACACAAGTTTCTCCTTCAGCCGAAGTTTTGTGTCGAGCGGCCGCTGGGCATAGTCTTCAGTATGATGAGTCAGAATATGTGGTCTGTGGACCTGATTAATGTGTGCAATATAGTTAAACAATGGTGCTCTTTGTGTGCTCTATATATAGATGGTTTGCCCAAACAATAATATCAAAGGCTTCCAATGTTATTTAGAGTAGCATGATATTTATTAGTCTCAGTGTTGTGAGAGGCTGTGAATTAATGATGTGCACTTAACAAATGCATCTGTAAAAAGTTTTATCTAATTATAAGCCAGTGACTTTATAAAAAGTTTTTTGAATGAGAGGCAGTAACCAGTCACCTAGCAAATATGTAGTTAAAGCTGCATTGGCCATAATTGTTAAAATAATATTCTAATAGATAGACATCTAAAAAACTTTTCCCTTTGCACACTGGGTACATCAAAATGTCTGGAACTGTTGAACATCTTTCCTCAGTCTTGAGGAAGTGTTTCAAAACAATTGGAACGGAAATTTCTAAGTAAACTTTAATATCAACTAAATTTAACGACACATTAACAAACATTTGATTGAAAGTGTTTTGCTCCTAATTGAATCAATTATATATAAGTAGTGTTCCAGTATTATCTTTCTACTACAGAAAACTCTGTATTTGGTATTGTGGAAGGTAGTGTAATTATTTTAAAAGCTAATTTTTTTTATCTCAGAGTTGCTGTGACTGGCAGCTACAATTAAAATAATTATATAACCTTTTTTATTTAACCCATCCTACAACCAAGCAACAGTACTTCCTTTTAATTTACTGTTTAAAATACTCAAGCCACTGGAAAACATTAATGCTCTATTGCACAAGCTTAATGGCCTAGGGAATGTTAACACACCTGAATGTTCACTTGTGAATAGAGTTGCATAAAGCTGTATTTTTTTCAGAATGAGAGGGAATGTTGTCATGCTTCACACATTTAGGGCTGCAACTGTGAGTTTTTCCGAGTTTTTTCAGTAATGAACAAGTAACAAGACGTCAAACAAAACATTTCTAGCTTTTCCAAAGTGTAAATTGACAATTTTGGAAAGCTTGAATATCAACAGGCCAACAATACATTATATGATTACTGACAAAAACAGCAAAGGCTTACATTTCGACATTGTTTGCCTACTTCTGGAGAAAGAACCAAATTGAATTACTAATAGTTGCAGCTTTAACTATAGTGTAGATATTGTGTAAATATTTATTGCCGTGTTGATTCAAGAGGTGTCTTATGAAGGCACTCAGAAGTGTTCAGAGGTACAGAAATGTATAGAACATATAACAGCTTTTGTATATATTTCTATGTATGTACAGTTGGAAATCTGTTCAGTCTGTAACATTTATGTAATAACAGAAACCCCACAGAAGCTTCAGGGGGTTTGTGTCCATTGTATTCCGGCCTACCAGTGTTTGTAATAGAGAAGAAGCAAAGCACACTTAATGCAACGCTAAAGATCTTGTGCATCCCAGAACATATATGACACTGTGAATGTTTGCTGAAATGCCCTCCATCCTCAAATACAATCAAACCTAGGCTGTGTGAGTTGTTTTTGGTGTACAGCAGACAGCTTAGGTTCGCTGTCAATACAATCTTGAGTTATTTTTAATTTTTATTGGTTGTTAAAGCTGCACCAACACTCTGAAGTTCAGCCAAGATTTTATTGTTCATGATGTTGATTCAAATGTTCCTTTTTATTATAAGAATTTTCTCTTCCTATTTAACACCTCATCTGTAAGTCTGCTTTTAGTTTTCCTAATGCATACTGTTGCGTTGAGTCTTTATTATGTGTCTCTGTTGGTGCTTTGGTCCAAATGATTCTTCTTAATGAACATAAGCATAAAAAAAAACACAAATGAGCTTTTTTAGTATTGAATTCAAAATTGGCATTGTTTAAACCTCATTGGACATTATTTAAAAAAAACTTGCCTGACTAAATTAACTATACAGATTTGAATTGTTGCAGGATCAGCCTTGAGCGTTTGGTTGGTTACACAAGGGTTAAACCAAAAGGGTGCTTGGTCCAGTAGAGTGTGGTAGTCTGGTAAGGCACCTGTCTCGGCTGTCATGAGCTGATGTTAGTCTGCCTGCGCTTGTTCTACCAGCCTACAGCTACAGCACAGCTCTGAGGGCTGCAGGACCACTCTTATCAGCTTCTGCTCATGCTCACTGCCTGGTAAGCCATTTGGAAAAACAACTGACTGGATAACCACACAATGTTGGCATTGTATATAGTGTAATTAATGCAATATTATCCAAAATAAGAACTTTAATTTTGAGTTCAATGAATTGTATTTTAAATGAAAGTTTTCTTGTCAATAGTAATAGCACATTGCTACTGCATCATATAAAGAGAAAAAAAAATACAGTTATTGCAGTTTTAATGAACTTGCTTTATTATTGCTGGTTGTAGGGCCTGTTATAAAATGGTATTTATAACTATGTAATATATGTAATGTATATGTATGTAAAATATGTAATCTTAAAGAAAAAGGCAATATTAAAGTGAGTAAACATATTTTCACAGATCATTTGCAAATGGTTTGTTGCTTTGTTAAATAGTTTGTTCTACTTTTGTCACTGAATCTTTAAATGTAAAGCAGTAACTCTGAATTTAGTCTTGACAAAAAAAGCACAAGTTAAATAATACATGTTATAATACACATTTAATAACACTCAGTTGTTCTTAATAATGTGAATAACACAAATTTTAATTATATTTAATAAGAAATGCAAGGGATGACAGGCATATTTTGACATAAATAATAATGTATACCCTTGGGTATTGTTTAAAAAAAAAAAGCTTTTCTTTGTAGATGTAATGTGGTAAATCTTGTGAATCCGTGAACTGTATTTTTAACTCGTATTGCTTATTGATATAGGGTTAGTGTGACATTTCCCATTGTTGTCCACGCTGCAGAAAACAATGGAAAAGGTCAGTCATATCAACATTGCAATGAAAGAAGACATCGGCGGGCCCAATGGGATGACCGGTTCTGAGCTCTTGATGACCACTGAGCAGGGCAAGAAAGCGTTGGGCTCCACCGTGAGCTTCCACAACATCCAGTACAAAGTGGAGCTAAAGAGCGGCTTCCTCTGTAAAAGGAAAACCAGCTCGAGGGAAATTCTGCTGGACCTCAAGTCAGTATTCAAAACTGTTCGCTTTCTTTCACCTTGAAGTTGAACACGCATACCTGTGAGAAAGTGGGCTCATCATCCTTCTCAAACAAATCTAAAACTCCCATACCAACTATATGAAGGCAATTTGTCAAATGTGCATATCTGACGCACAAACAGCATTATCCAAGCACGCTTTTCCCTTTTAGATTATAGTATGTCTTTAGTGCTGTACAGTGTGCATCTTATACACATTGTTCCCCTACCACACTTACTTAGTAACAAGCAACAATAGTGACTCGAGCCCTACATTGGTGTTAAATGCACCTGACGTTTCCCATGGAACAATGAATAATTTCACACAAGTATCTGGACCTTTTCCCGCCTCAGTGTTAATTATATGAAATTAAGCATGAGTTCTTGCATATAATCTCTCTGATGAACCAAAGTGCAGTCTGCCAGGGAAGCGAATTAAACGCTGTCACGTGACACTATTATTCAGTCCTTTGAATTCTGTTTTATATACTGACTCTTTCTGATGCTATTGTATAACTGTTCTCTCTAAAGTTGAGGGGAAGGGGTGGGGGTGGGGGGTTGCCCTTGAATTCTTTGTAATAGGTTTCACACCGCAGCATTTGAGTTTTCATGTCCCACTGCTGGTCATGATATCAGTACAAAAATGCAAAAATAATTTCCTCTGCTTTCTTAAAAAGAAGGAAAGTCTGCTCTGAAATCTAAACTCTAACTTGGTAAAAGCAATGTGTATCATGTTAAAAATCATTACTGTTATTAATTTTATGCTTTTCATTTAATAATAAAGGCCTATTACAAATCTGTCCAAACTTCTGTTTTCACAGTGGGGTGATGAGACCAGGCCTGAATGCTATTCTTGGTCCCACGGGAAGTGGAAAATCTTCGTAAGTATAGCAGCCATTTCACCAAAACAATGACAAACAATTGTTGCTAACAAATATAAAATGTTGTCTTCTTTAGGTTCTTGGATATTCTGGCTGCAAGGAAGGATCCTTCAGGGCTTTCTGGAGAAGTACTCATTGACGGAACACCTCAGCCTCCCAATTTTAAGTGCCTCTCTGGCTACGTAGTGCAGGTGCATCAGTTATTTGTCTAACAACAGCAGACTGTGCAAAAGTAATCATCCTCCCTGTCGCTGACCTTTTAATTCTTCCATATCCATGCAGGAAGATGTGGTCATGGGTACCTTGACCGTGAGGGAGAATCTGCGTTTTTCCGCAGCACTCCGACTTCCCAGTTCTGTACCACAGAGTGAGAAAGAGGCTCGCGTTAATCACCTCATCAAAGAACTGGGTCTCACAAAAGTGGCAGATACCATGGTCAATCTCATTGTTCACCATCTGTTTAAAAGAACATACATGTACATTAGTGATAAATGCAGTATATTTTAAAATAGGTGGGTGGTCAGACAACAAGAGGAATATCAGGAGGTGAGAGGAAGAGGACAAACATTGGAATGGAGCTGATTATTGACCCGTCTGTTCTGTTTCTGGATGAACCGACCACAGGACTTGATGCTAGCACAGCCAACTCTGTCCTACTGCTCCTGAAAAGGTAGGTCTCATACCATCTTACAGAATAATATTAATAAAACAATGCGTTGTACTATGGATAACTGTGCAAGCTTATTTTATCTAATTAATTAGCTATTGTTACAAGAACGTGAAAGAGATTTACACCAGTCTCTTCAAAAAAACAATTAAATGATTCATAAGACTGCTCAAATACAAATTACTAAGCAAAAAAGGTCCACGTGGAATAAAGGAAAGTATCATGGCAGTTATAATGGGATGCCAGCTAATTTGTTAATGTGATAATTAATACACTCATTAAAGCTTACCTTGTTACCTCTTTCATTGTGCTCTGTTGTAGGATGGCAAGCTGCGGAAGAACTATTATTATGTCCATCCATCAACCACGCTACTCCATCTACAGACTGTTTGACACTCTCACTTTGCTGGTCAGTGGCAAAATGGTGTACCATGGACCTGCAACCAATGCGTTGGACTATTTTTCCAACATTGGTAAAGTTGGACTAATGCTCAGTTGTTAATGTAGATATTATTTATCATAAGGTAAAGTAACAGAAAATGGATAACTTTAAACATAAGTTACTGGTTTGTGTTGGAAGGGTATCCATGTGAGCCACACAATAACCCTGCTGACTTCTTCTTGGATGTCATAAACGGAGATTCTACTGCAACAACAATGATTAAACTGCAAGGCTCTGAAGGTAACAAATATGTATTCATGTCTACAGATGGATTTGTCACTTATTTATTATTTGTATTAAGTAAAAACACTTTTTGTGTGTTTATGTGGCCCACTGTCTTGGCATAATGTTTTTGATAACACATATCAAGATGGAGGAGTATAACAGGTGGGGTCCCCCAGGGATTAATACTGGGGCCAAAACTATTTCTGATTTACATAAATGATTTATGTCTTGTATCAACTAAATAAATGTATCCTATTTGCAGACAATACCACTGTATTGTATTCAAGTAATGACCTACAACTAATGGTAACATTTACAACAGAGCTAAACAAAAGGAAGGAATGATTCAACAGTAATAAGTTGTCATTAAATATAACACAAAAAAAATAGAGATACTAATTGACAAAGTAAAAATAGAAAGAATTAAAGAGCATACATTTCTGCAAGTGATCCTCAGTCACAATGTTAGTTGGAGACCACAAATTGCTAATATTTGTTCAAAAATGGCTAAAAGCTTTGCTATAATGGGTAGGTGTAGAAATGTAGTATATCGGAAAGCTCTTATATTGTTCCCTCATCCTATCGTATATTAATTACTGCACTGAAGTCTGAGGAAATACCTTCAAGAGCCATTTAGAGACATTATACACACTCCAGAAAAAAGCCATCAGAATATGAATGATTTACAGATCATACCAACACTCTTCTTAAAATCATACACCCTACATACATACATTATTTATATTATATAAAGCTATAAACAATCAACTCCCAAATTACATTCCAAAAATGTTTGCTAATCGTGAAGGGGGTATAATTTTAAGGGGAAATTTTAATTTAAAAGTACAGTATGTTTGAAACACCTTAAAAAGGCAGTCTATCACTCGAAGTGGTGTGACTCTTTGGGACAAAATAGACAATAACATAAAAGGTGCAGCATCATTGCTACAATTTAAAAAATGAATATAAGACAAATATTTTCAAAAAATACACTGATGGTTAATAATGAATTATAAATGTAATATATAAAATTAATTAAAAATAATTTGGTTAAATAATTTGATTTAGAAATAATCCAGATAATGATAATTAATTGATGATATTGGAATGGCAGAAATAGTTTCTGTTTTCTACTACTGTTTGGTAAAATGTTGTGGTTGTTTTGTGTTTCTTCTGTTTTTGTTTTATGGTATTATGTGGTGTTTGATTTGAATGTTAAAAGCCTTCACCCTTTTGGTTGATGTGAGCTTTTTTTGGAATTATTGTATTCTTCTTTCTTTTTTTTTTTTCCTCTTTTTTTGCTTGATAAATTAACTAAACTAAATACTATAGTAGTGGTTTGGGATTTTTTATCAATATTATTTCTGTCCATCCATATGTGTGTGTGTGTGTGGTCAGATTTGGAATTTGAGGAGCTGAGCACCGCAAGGCAGAGCATTGAGGAACATTTAGTGGAGGAGTTCAGGAACAGCTGCTACTCCAGCGACACTCGGACTGAACTTGATCGCATCATTCGAGATAAAAACTGTATGACCCGACCACCGTCTCGCACCATCACTTACAACAGCCCCTTCTTTCACCAGTTACACTGGGTGCTGAAGAGAACCTTCCAAAACCTCATGTTAAACCCACAAACATCTGTTGCACAGGTAAAGTCAATCATCATGGCGTTACACTAAATTCATTTGTGTCAAGTCTTGTTGCATTAACTTTCTTCTTTAAAGCCCAGCAGTACTCACTCAAGTTTTTAACTTTTTCTCATCCATTCCTCATTGCCTCATTGAACTAAGACTTAATTTTTAATTTATTTGACAGTGTGTTTATAATATTTTACATCACATTGACTCAATTGAAATAGTTCAAAGACTGAAACAAGCAGACAATGATCTTATTGTCATGAATAGTATACGCAGAAAGCAGATCACGGGTCAAGACTTAATGCTCTCATTAGTCTTCTCATGGCGTCAAAATGCCTTCAGAAGTGTCCTCACTTTAAGAATTATTAACAGCTAATTGGCCCTAAATAAGTCGCAGTAATCTTTCATGAGTGGCTCTAGGCGGCGTGGGCACCCTAATCGGCTTTGGTGACTGTTGTGACCCCACTCTTGCGTCTTTGGGTGAGGATCTGAACTGATATCATATCTGGCCAAAGCCCCTTGGCCTTGCTATGGGATTCATCACATGATGGCTTTATGACCTATCAGTCCATTGGCCTGCTTTCACATGAGGAACCAGGGGGAATGAGGTGAAAAAGGCTCAACCTTAAGAGCTTATCCCCTTCACCCTGGGAACCGCTTTGCTCTGTCATAATCTGTCAATTGTAGAGATTAAAACTTGTATGGCTTTTTTATTTTTCTTACTTTTTTCTCTTGTTGCCTCTGTGTGTTCATGTTGTTCTTGTTGTTCTTGCACTTAACCCTTGAGCCAAGAAATGTTAAACTGTCCATTGGCAAAGGCATTGCTTTGAATTTGAATTACAATCAGCCTTATGCACTTTAGGTTTTGTTCTTCAAAGCCACTTCAGTATTTTTGTAGACAGTTATAAATGGGCACTGCTATTAATAATTTAGTTTATACATTATTTAGTGAAAGAAAAATGTAATTTAAAAAAAACATGTGAATTGTACTCAAAATTTATTTTTTTATCCCCATTCAGCTGGTAGTCAACGTTTTTCTAGCTTTAATTGTGGGTGCCATTTTCTTCTCAGTCAAAGATGATCAGAGTGGGATCCAAAACAGGTAAGAGAACAGGCTAAACATACTCTTTGCTGTTTGTTTCGCTAAAATACAACAAAGACATGAATAACCCTCTTACCGTATTCTATTGGGTAGAATCTGGTACTCATAAATTCAACATCAGAAACCTCAATGGCCTCTCTCCTTATCCTGTGCACGCTTCAGTGAAGTATAAGGACTTAATGTCATTATAGTCTCGGTCAATGCAGAGGCAGTATACCAGACTCCAGTCTATGCAGCTTAAGTGTCTGCCGCCTCCCTTAGGCGACCGGGTCACATTTTCAGGCCATAGTGGAACCTTGTGAAGTACAATAATCCCGAGAGGTTCATACATTATATTAGATATTGGCGGCACAGTGACACAGTGCTTTGCACGCTCGCCTCTCAGCAAGAAGGTCCAGGGTTTGACTTGACTTGGTCGGAGTTTGCATGTTCTCCCCGTGCTTGGGTGTGTTTCTTCCGGGTACTCCGGTTTCCCCCACCATCAATAAAAAAAGACATGCTAGGCTGCCGACTAGGAATTTAATCCAGGAACGTAATCCAACATATAACAGTTCTTCTGTTGTATGTCACTGGTGTCACTACTTGACTTGGTGCTAAACATTTGTAGTGACTTTTCCACATGGCCAGATAATTTTTCTTTCTTGTTATAGGATGGGTGCCCTCTTCTTCATCACCACTAACCAGTGTTTTAGCACCGTGTCAGCAGCTGAGCTCTTCATTATCGAAAGGAAACTGTTTGTGTATGTGAGCTATCATTAAGTCAATAGGGATTTATTTCTGACTTTGTGCCCACACTGTTATTCTGGAATAACATTGTTCAAATGCTAAACAATGCAAACCTTTACTAAAGAAATAATACCCGATTTCTGAGTTAATTACTTTAATAGATAACCATATTATTTTAGTTTCTTATTTTATAGAGCCTTTGTCTCACAAAAATGTAAAAAGTAAACATCTGTCTCAGCCTTTTTGAGTATATGTACTGTATATGATTCCTGCTTGTTTTGTATATTTAAAGGCATGAGTACATCAGCGGTTACTACAGGGTGTCTGTCTACTTCCTGTCTATGATTTTAGCTGACATCACTATGCGTACAATTACCTCTATCATCTTTAGCTGCATTGTGTACTTCATGATTGGTAAGACTCTATAATATAGTGTTTTAAACAAAGTCCAGTATATAATATAATAAGTATAATTAGTAAATGTCTTTTGGTCCTCCCAGGGCTCAAAGCCACAGTTGGGTCCTTTTTGATCTTCACTCTGACAGTCACTCTGGTGGCCTACACTGCCACTGCAATGACCATGGCCATTGCAGCTGACCAGAGTGTGGTGGCACTCGCGAACATTCTCATGACCATCACTTTTGTTTTCATGATGGTAAGAGAAAGAAACAGCAAAAATATTATTAGTCAGTGGTAGCAAATAGAATATCACAGAGTTACCTAAAAAGTCTAAGTCTGGAGTTATAATGGCTTTTGTAAATAACAACTGTACTTTCTCCTTAGTAGTACTGACCATGTTTTTTTGCCTGTAGATTTTCTCCGGGCTTCTGGTGAACCTCCCAAGCATTATGGACTGGCTGTCTTGGCTGAAGTATCTCAGTATTCCTCGCTATGGCCTTGCAGTGAGTGCTACCTAGTACATAGTGTTGCATCTAAAATGAGCTGCATGTAGATAGTTTTAAATAGACTACAAAAGTAGGTGTACTTACTTTACCAGCCAAATACAATTGGACATTAGTAAACCAAGTTCTAACTATAAGAATGTTTTTGGTTAATTTTATTAATTACATTACTTATGATCACTTTTAAGTTATTGTTTAATATTGTTTGCTTATATTTTTTCTGAATATATTTATTGTGCATACTTCCATAGAAAACGCAGCCTTTGTCAGTGATAAATGCTTTCTGTATTACGTTTAATCTTATTTGTATTTTTATCAGGCCTTAAAGGTCAATGAGTTTTTAGGGTTGAAATTCTGTCAAGATTCGATTCAAAACATGTCGAACACAGTGACCAACTGCACAGTGAGAACAGCTGGCCTGACGTAAGTAGACGTGTCTCTGCTTTTACTCAACTAGTCAGATCATATCTTGGCTGATTTCCTGAACATGTTACATGTCAAGAAAAATAATCTAGTTCAATAGTAAGCCCAAAAAGTTGTGGCATACTGTTTATGACAACTTTGATTTGACTAATTGTTGGCACTTGCTGTTTTAGGTGCACAGGTGAGCAGTATCTGGAATACCTGGGAATAGAGTACAACACTTGGGGACTGTGGAAGAATCATGTGGCTTTGATTATTATGATGCTAATATTTCTCATTATCTCCTATCTTAAACTCCGCTACATAAAAAAGTTAACATAAAGTTAAAACAAGCAGCAGAATCTTTTGACTCGAGGGCAAAAACAAAGTGCAAAGTGCTGTTACGTGTGTTTGCACAAATATTTTAGTGAAGGTAGTGGATGTTTGAAGTCATTAATTTCTTTACTTTTAAAGCAACCAATAAAGTTTGTTTTGCATAGATTTTTACACCTGTGAAGGGTTTCAGTAAGATATCATCATCATTATCATCAGACCATGCCTTTTTTATATCTTGCTGAAAAGTGGTTTAATTGCTGAAAAGGTATTTCTTATAGGTATAAAAGGTATATTCTTGACCTTACAAATTGGATTTAATATTTTTTCTGTTTCTCATATAAACACATCTTGTACAGTATATCCTTACATTAATTTAGTTAGTATATAAATAATTTTCTCATATAACTGTATGGATTATTGGTTTGGACATTTTATAAAAATATTGTTGTTCACTTTGTTGTAGGCTAGTTTTTCTATAAGTCTGTTTCTTAAAGGTATTTTCCCAGAAGAATACTGTATAGTGTTCAACCATTAAAATGTTAAATTTTGTGATGGTTTGCTTTAGTCTCCTCTGATTTTATTAATCTAGAAGAGAAAAAACATGACATTATAGGTTTTATAAACACTTTATTTTGCATAACAAATACAAATGAAATGCATTATAAAAACATAAGCAGTGAAAAAATAAATGCATGGGTTTCCCATGAACACTAGATGCACTCCAAATTGAAGTTTGTTTTAAGTTACAATAAGTATCACAAAATAATAAACTATTTAATTGAAGCATAAGTGGAGTACAGAAGGTGAGTAAATATGACAGATTGTGCCACACTTGTACCTAACGTATGTTAAAAATGATCAAACAGTCAATAACATTCAAACAAATGGCTTTTCGGTATTCGGTGAAATGTTTATTATGTGAAAATAAAGTGATCAAAAGCAGCTGAGCATACTTGTGTAATAAAAGGATTAGCTATGTTAAAGTCTGTGCATTGTACCAACAGTAATTGTGAATCTTTCGTCACATCCTTCATAATGTTTCATTTTTACATCCTACATCTTTATTCTATACTTCTCCTGAAAGAATCTCACTCACACACCTTTAGTGCAATACAGTGTGAGAAGAGATTCTAAGTCATCTCCTTTTAATTAGAAAACTTTTAATACCTTCAGTAAGAAACTTGTGCAAAAAGTGGCGCTTGTCTTTTAATTTCCTTAAAATAATGACTTATAAAGCTGCATGAAAATATTCAACTCAGAGTTTCTATATTGGAATGTTTTTTTTTTAGCCAAGAGTTCACACATGGCTGCCGCTTGTGTTTGTGTTGTTATCAAGACCATCAGTGGACAAAGAGGAGGAAGGTCTGGGCCGTGGGCCCATAGCACTGGCTGGCTGGGAGTGGCTCCCCTGTGAGGCCATGTCATCAGACTCCCAGCGCTCTAGTTCCTCCCTAACCAGCCTCTCCATTTGTTCTCTATGGGCTTCTGTGTCTCGTTCCAGCCGCTCATCCTGACAAACACAGGCATAAAAGCATCCAAGAAAGTGTTAATAAAGTGAATAATATGAAGGAAAAAAAACATTAAGGTGTATTAAGTTTACAGAATGAGTCTCACCTCCATTACTCCGTCCAGCAGTCTGCCTAGCACATCTCTTTTTTTGATTTTGGCCCTCTCCATGGTCTCTAACTTCACTATCACAGCATCTATCTTAGACACTATGCTCCCAATAGAGTGCTCCATCCTCTCCACACGTCTCACCAGCCTGAGAATCAGGATCACGTGTAAGTACTGTTTTCAAGACACATTTCATCATATGTATTTTATGATTTTTTTTACACAACACAAAAATAAAATTCATACACTTGAAATTCCTCATAAGAAACACCCCCTGAGCTGCTGCCACGACGACGAGAAATGTGACCACTGTCCTCATCATCATCTTCCTCCGAGTCGTCCTGTGTACGAAGGAAGCTTCGCCCAGTGCTGGGTCTAGTAGGCGAATTACGTTCCAGATCCAGGTCCTCCTAGCATATGAACAGAAACACACTGAGCATGGCCAAAATGATGCAGGCTACACTTAGTCCTTATTAACTCCAAGTGGACAGGTGTATATGTGTTTCTAATGACTCACTCTCTCTTTCTCCAGATCGTCTTTCATTTGTTGGTGTTCGTGCTCAGTCAGCTCCTGGTCACCATCTTGATCATATTTAGCAAAGATGGCCTGGATTTCTGCGTCTGTGTGGCCCTTTCTGAAAAAGTATACAATAATAAGTCAGGAGGGAATGCACAATGTGAGCCTTCTTTGTACTTTTTTTTTTTTACTTCTCAATTAGTCAACCAACCCTTTAAGATCTTGGCGAAGTTCATCTAAGCTCAGTTTGCCCCCGGCCTGACGCAGGCTGTCTGAGATGTCATCCACTGTTGTCTTCTTGAGCCTGAGCTTCATCAATGCTTTGTTACAACCCTATAGAACAAAGTTAAAGGGACCAAATGTATGAACTCCTTTTGTGGTGAGGTAAAATAGCAGCCCGTGCTATGTTGTTGTAATGTTGTTGCAAAGGTGTACACGATATAAGTTTATTACCTTCTTAATGAGGTCTGTCATCTGCATCTCAGACCTGTGCTGGGACATATCAGCCTTCACCTCAGAATATGTGTCATTAATGATTGCTAGGAACATATTCTTTAGAAAAAGAAAATTGAGAGATAATGATTTTGTTGATGTGCTTAGATGACACAGTTAATGACAAAAATAAACACTGAAGAAAACTCACCATAAGAATGAAGAAAATAAAGAAGACAAAGGTGGTAAAGTAGAGAGGCCCAAGCACTGGGTTTGCCTCCTGGATCACTGAAAAGTCAAAGTCTCCCAAAATAATACGGAACTGGGTAATACTACAGAACAGAAAATGGAAAAACAATGTTATTTTTGTTTAAATCCTTGAGTATCAAATATCAGTAAGGTTTGTTCTTACATGCTGTCTTGGAATGTGCTAAAATCATTGACTTGGGTTCCAAACACCAAGTAGGCTAGCTGAGCATAAGCCAGGAAGATTATAAAGAACATGGTGGCAAAGCCCACGAGGTCCTTTGCACAGCGAGACATAGTGGTGGACAGCTGGCTCATTGTCTTATTGATGTTGATGAACTTAAAGAGCTGTAAAGATTCATAGAGGTTATTTGAGGTCTTTTGTGATTTTGTCCAACACAGCTGGTATAAAATGACTATAATCAAAAATGGTTTACCTTGACCCATGAGAAAAATACAATGACAGCAGTCACAGTGTTGAACTGGATCTGCAAGTTGGCCAGTGCCTCAAAACTGGGGTGAGCTGTGTGATTCTCTAAAAGGATCTTGAGGAGGTTCCCGCACATAGCTGTTCTGGTTATGTTCATGATAATTGCAACAGCGCTTAACTGAGAAAAAAAAACAGGAAACACAATTCAGCAAATCTGTTTAAAGTAATTTCAGTGCTCTAACATTGCACTTTAATACCAACCATAACAATGAGAATATCAAGACAGTTCCATAAACTCTTGAAGTAATGCAGCCGATGAATGCGGATCTCCAAGGCTTCCTCCACCACATAGTAAAGGATGAACAGGCAGAAAGCTACTTCACAGACACCCACAAAGTAATCCCAACTGGACATGTACCGAATCAGACGAACTGTCTGAAACTGCCAAGATGTCACAACTCCACCTGTAGCTGGAAACTCCACCAACAACCTAAAATCAGAGGAGAGTGTTTCCCATCTTCTATTACAACATTACATGACACAAATGGAGTGCACGGTGCACAAGTGGTTAGCACTCCTGCCTCACAGCAAGAAGGTTGTGAGTTCAAACCCCGGCTGACTCAAACATCCTCGGCCAGCTTCGGCCTTTCTGTGAGGAGTCTGCATGTCCTCCCCGTGTTATTGTGGGTTCTCTCCGGGTACTCCAGCTTCCTCCCACCGTCCAAAGACATGCATGTACAGGTCAATTGGCAACTCTAAAGTGTCCCTAGTGAATGAATGTGAGAGTGAATTGTTGTCTGTCACTGTCTGTCTCTAAATGTCAGCCCTGTGACTAACTGGCCACTGTCCAGGGTGTACCCCGCCTTAGACCCAAATTCGCTGGGATAAGCTCCAGTCACTTGCGACACCTAACAGATCTAAGCGGTAGAAAATTAATGAAAGAAACATTGTTTTTGATTTCTCAGATTTTATCTGAGGTTATTACTCTTCTTATTGTATTCCCACTATACTCACAAATATTTGATAATAATATTTTGCCCCTAATGGACATGCTAGTTATACTGTACTTACCTAATGATGCAGAAGAGGTTGATGTTTCCATTGTACACAGAGAAGTCAAGGAAGACAGCCCTGGTGCCTCTGTTCAGCCACAAGTGTTCTTTGAGATATTGCAGTTGGAGTGATGATTCCACTTTTGTTCGAGAAAGGTCTTGGTAGTATCCTCCTCCTCCATATTTTGAAACTTGGCCCCAGTAACTGCTGCTATTCATGTACCTTTCAGTTATGTAGACCCACCTGAAAAACATAATTACAAAACACCAAAATGGTAAGGATCTGCACTAAAAATGGCCTTGTTTAGCACTCATCACTAAAAAAGTTTCATAAACATACGCAGTTCCATTCTTGGGGCCAAACGAAGCCGTGTCTTCATTATTTGGAGCGTACATATTGTAGCAGTCTTGGACTATGTCTCTCAGGTCTTCATGAACAGAGCAGGACTCATTGCGCACTTTGACCTGCCGCAGTCGGGGGACACCAAGGAGAAGATTCTCGTAATAGATGAGGCTCTGATTTGTGGGCAGGCTTTTGTTGTTGTACCACACATCCCAGTACATGCCATTTAGAAAGGGTCCTTCTGTGAACTGTAATTTTAGAACACTGATTACATTTCAAAATTTATAGTAAAAAATATTGAACAATTTTTGTTTTTGTCATATTTCCTTATTAAAATACTTTTTAATTAGTTTTTGCATATAATACGAATCATGGTTGTGTTCTTACCTTCCAGAAATCATCCATTGTTGCAAGACTTCTAAATGTGGCTGGATCTCCAGCAGACAGCGGTGTGTCCAGGAAAAGTTGAGACATGACTTTGGTATAGTAATACATATTGGCACTCACCATGCCATAAGTCACTGCAGAGGATTTTACCATAAGAAAAACAAAGTCAGATATGACATCATGTGCAAAGAAGAGAAGTCTTCTGTGAGATGTTAAATACATTTTCTGTTAGCTTTAGGCATTTATGGTTTCTACTATTTTCTGTTGCATTCAACAGTGTCTTGGTCTGGGAATTGCATTTAATAGCTCTGCCTGGCAAAATACTATTTAACTGAGTCTGCCAGGAAATCATTTCCTGATCCACCCTAAACCACATTTAGGCATGTTTCTTTGCAGCTTAAAGACAGCAAAAACTTTCTTTACGTTCTCTGACAAAACTTCTCAGACACAGTGTCACATCTATGCCTTGATTTTGTCAAAGCAGTTTACAGACTTCTTATAAACTGCTATGTACTGTTATAAAGGGTTTATAGTTATGATTTTTATGTGTGTAATTAAGGTTATAAAACATTACTAGCTTTTATAAATTATGAACTTTTTTCTACCAGCATCACAAATTTAATTTTTTTGCCATCGACAACCATTTTGTGTATTATATAATAATAAGCATTAATTAAAAATGTTATTTATACATATAAGAATACAAATCACTCATAGGACTAGACATTTTAAAGTTGGCTGGCTTTCTTAATAGATTTGACACTGTCAGTTGAATTGTTTTGTTTTTGTGTTTTTATCTTTAAATGGGCACACATTACATTGTGGTTATTATGAATGTGTTTACTTACAGACACAAAGAGTGATGAGGAAAGCAATATATGTGAGCATTTCCCTTAGGACGTTCCTCAGATACCTTTCCCTGCTGCTGTCACTGTCCTCCATCAACTCTGTGCCCCACAAAACTGAAAATGTAAAAAGGAAGTCATGAACAATAACTTTATAAAAACCAAGCAGAATCAATATTTTTCCAAACAAGAGACTTAGGGATAAAATATTATCTGTCTCAGTAAATCACCTTACCTCTGAGTTTGTGGATTATAATTTTCATGCAGCTTGGGCGTCTGACCTGTTGCTGACTGTCCACTGTGGGAGTGGGGTACAAGGCTCCCCGGGGTATGTGGCTGCTACTTCCCCCCCCTGTGTAGCTCCCCAGGCCGCTGCTGCAGCTGCTGCTGGAGGCCGTGGACGCAGACCTCCGGCCAGGACTTGCTGGAGGCCAGTCCGCTTTCATAATCTCATCCTCGGGCTCGAATCCCGGGTTATCCCGGCTCCACGCTTTTCTGGACGGTGGGGACGGGGTTCCTATCACTCCCCCAAGTCCCACATCTTGATGCTGAATGTTTTCCATCTCAATCCCTTCACTGGAGTCCGGTTTGTGAAGAAATTTGGCCGCTTGGCTTTGTGGTAGTTGTTGAGGTCTAACTCGCGATGAACTCATCGTCCAAATTTAAGTCAAACGTTACCCTTTTAAAAATGTATCTTTATGCCTTAAAACGACTGAGGCATTTTGAGTTTACAATTCTGCGTTAACTTTACCCGATTTTAACAGTACTTTGAAGTTAGTTGACACGAATAAACTAAGTTAACTGAATAAAACAATGCAAAGTAACATCTTCTGAATCTTAAAATTAGCGATATGCTGCGTCTAATATTCTGCATTAGTAAGCTAGCTATTGCCTTTAACTACCAAACTTATCAGAAGGCATCAAGAAAGCGTCCAGATACGGTAGGTTTTGTCGCAAAACAGTTGGAGTAACGAGAAAATAGTTAACGTCCTAAAATTGCTTACATTTTAAAAGCAAATCGAAAAGTGGCGTTTACTTTATAGTAGTAGGAGAAAGTTAGTTTTCTTGCTGCAGGACAGCCATCTTGTTCTTGAACTGTTCCCCCAAAATCTCCGATTTTCATTTGATGGGCTCAGGTTACATTACAAGTCATGGCGTCGCAGGATGGATAAGACTGGAAAACTTTTATGGAAAATGTTGAGCTAACCAAACTAGCTGACTTACTTAAAAACACTAATTCTACGTTACAGTCACTTTGGTGAAGTATGCAACAAAAAAACAAAACAAGGATTTTGTGAAATTTTGTGTAATAATTGTTTGTCTACAAAAATATTTTTGTATTTAAAAGTTGTTTTAATCATTTTTAAAAAGTCTCATGAAGTTGATTTCATTTGGAAAAGAAAAGGCCACTTTAACTTTACATAACTCCGTAGCCACTTTTTTGATTGTCAGTTGCCATGACAACAGGTACCTCTAACATAGATTGTATAATAATTTCCTCTAACCATCTGCAGGATGTGGTCCATTACTAAAATGTATATAGTGGGGCTCTGTTTAGTAAATTTAGCAACAATATGGCAATACTATACTGATAGACCATTTTATTATTGTTAAAAGTATATTAAAACACCAGTTATGTAGAAACTCAATGCAACAGGATGCAACTTTTGATTCTAAATATAACCTAATAGCCTACATGGTTATCTCATCTCCATATAATTTTACCACTTGGTGGTGCTCAAAGTCAAGAAGTTAATGCAACTTGTCAACAGTTACAAATTGGGCCTACATACTAAGTAGCTACAACTATATCTACATCTGGCAGGTAAATTTTTCTCCCTCACACAATTATACAAATTGATAAAATTAGCAGTTTTTTATATTTGTATCTATATATGTTATTATTGCCTAAATAGTAAAACAATAAAATTAAGATTTGTTTTTGAGAATCAAGCATTGCTCCTAAAAATATAGTGTTGGAATGGAGACATTAAAATGTCTTTATTGTTACATTGATGCAAATATAGCCTATAGCTTAATGACTGTATGTAGGTGCCATAAACCATAAATAAAGCACATTAAGTCAACTACCTACTGTTAATATATAATTAACAACTAACTAAAGAGTACAGTATTGTTCAATTATCAAGAAGTTAGAAGGAGCAGTGACACCCTGGTCAAAACTACAGCTGTTAATGGGGCCAGCAAAGAAAGGTTTTTAATTTTAATTAATAATTTCTGAAAATAATTTAAATTTAAAACACAAAATAAAAGGTTTGTTATCAAAGGTAGTACATGTTTTCAGTGCCCTCATTGGAAGCCATTCAAGAGTAAAAGCTTGTTTTCTTGCATCTGTCTGCAACTAAAACTGTGCACTGTCAATTACTGTAATGCGCTGATAATGGTGGATCTCGATTTACAACTTCAGTCATTATCAATTTAACCATGGGCTGACAAGCAATCGTGTAAGAGGCCTTATTTTCCGCGATATCAAGTAAGTTTCATCCATGAACGGTAAAATGGTTCCCTCTTAATCATAACAGTACAGTAAATTCCGTTTCTATCGCCAAAGGTGTGGGGCGGGCTAATGTATGACGTGATAAATTATGCTGCTCAGTGTAAGCAGCTTATTGGTTGAACTGCACTAATGGGGGGTTCCCTGCCCCGGATTGCAGGGGTAAAACAATAAGTCGGACCTATCACTTGAAACATTCAATCTCTGGGATAGTAGAGATCATAAATTGTTAGTAGTGCGTGGGAAATATCACTATACGTACCTGAGTTACATTTTAATTCAGGACAGTTCACAACCCGATACTCGTAGTTATTTATTACCAACCCTTCTGTCTACATAGATAGGTCCTTCAGAAGGTAAGTTAGCCTTCCGCTTCGTTTAAACTCACATGAAAAGGTGGACAAGCTAACGCTAACCTCACAAGCTAATGTTAGCCGCATTGTCTAATCAAAACGACGACATTTCGACAGACAGGCAATACTTATTAGTAACTGACATCCAAGCGTGTAGTGTTCTCATAAAGAAAAATAGCTGCTTCATTTTAATTAGTATGTTAGCCAGATGTGCTTTTCGTTTTGTTTTGTTCGAGTGAGCATTCAACTTCTTTAATTGATACTCGACAGTGTATCGCAGAAAAAAGGGTGGAAAAATTACTTAAATTTAAAAGATTTCACACATTTATAATTACCCACCTGGGATATAACGTTTATCTGGATGTGCTACTGTTATTGTATTTGCAATAAGATCCGTTGTATTAATTAAATGTTTATTATAAATACCTTAAGTTTAATCAGCCAGTTATTACTCTCAAGGCCTCAATAATGTCGCTTGCAAGTTTGTTACTGGTTATTTCTGGTCATTGACGCGTTTCATTGTGAAAGCGTTGGGTAAAAGTGACAACCGGCTTAAAAAACGACGACGCCACAAGTCAAGCTAAAGCTAACACTAGCTAAACATCAATGATGGAAAGACTAGGCTGTGCTTTCTTATATGCCGGGATAAGGAGGCCGGCACATGACAGATTCATCTATCCTCACATAATTTATTAAGATTAGACTATGATCGTTTAACAGGACTGTGGTGCTGACATATCCAGAACAGTCTCCTATAATGTAAATAATAAATGTGTCATGTCATAGCGCTAATGAACACGCTGCTGATAATGTCCAAATGTTGTTAGCATGAGACACAAGAGGCCTCATACAAACAGCAGGCCTGACAACAAAAACATTGTAAATAGTATCATATAATATACAATTGAGAGCTAATAAATCAGTTGTAAATCTGCATTTCTCCTCCGTGTATCTGCAATAGTGGCCACCGTTTTGTATTTTAGACGGTTTTTCTTTGTCCTATTGGATGGACATTATGGCGCAGGAGAATGATAGCTTTTTAGCCGGCTACCAAACATTCAGCTGTGCCTACTCTTGTTTTATACAAAAAAGAAGTCTAAATCTGACATGTCAAAATCGGAATGATGATGGACCATAGGAGTCGATACAGTCACATCAAGAATATCGTTGACTCAGTTTTAATGAATTAATGAATTTAATGAATTAAAACTGTAGATTAGAAGATAGTGTTTAATGTGATTTAGAACATTGTTAAGTACTACTGGTCCCGTTTACGCGTTTACCGGCTGTGTTCACTTCAACACATATTACCAAAATTTTAAATACACATCTGTTTTTATATTCTGTTTAGCACTTAATATTGTTTACCAAAGAAATGGTGATGGAGAAGCCAAGTCCCCTGCTTGTAGGGCGGGAGTTTGTGAGGCAGTATTACACACTGTTAAACAAGGCACCAGATTTTCTGCACAGGTAAAATACTGAATCATGATTTTGCACATTCTGAAGTTTACCCTTTTAACTCTTTTATTATTACTTGTAGGTTTTATGGGAGGAACTCTTCCTATGTTCATGGGGGACTTGACCCAAGTGGGAAGCTGGCGGAAGCGGTTTATGGGCAAGCGGTATGTTTTTTGCAGGCATATGTTGTTGTTGGACACAAGAATAAGTGTTAGGTTTATTCAAATGTATTTCATTTTGTAGGAAATCCACAAGAAGGTAATGTCACTGCAGTTCAGTGAATGCCACACAAAGATCAGGCATGTGGATGCACATGCCACATTGAGTGACGGAGTGGTGGTACAAGTCCTTGGAGAGTTGTCCAACAATGGTCAGCCCATGAGGAAATTTATGCAAACATTTGTATTGGCTCCAGAAGTGAGTGCTGCTGCCTTATCATCTTAACAACTCTTTTGTACTCTTTGTTAGTGGCTGCTCTTTTTGTTTTTAATAAATATAATTAAAGGCACCCTTGCTTATTTGTTTTTTTTCTGTAGGGTTCAGTGGCAAACAAGTTCTATGTCCACAATGACATCTTCCGGTATGAAGATGAAGTTTTTGGAGACTCTGAGGCTGAGCTGGATGAAGGTAAGTTTCAAAGTCAAGTCAAACCTGGTATTCTTTTATGTGTCTTGTTAATTAATCGAACAGTAACCAGTTGCTTTTGTAATGTTTGTACCTGCTTTCTGTCATTTTAGAATCTGAGGAAGAGGTTGAAGAGGAGCCAGAGGAGAGACAGCCATCTCCTGAGCCACACCAGGAGAGCCCAAACAGCACTGCCTATTACGAATCTCACCCTGTCACGTAAGCAGAGCATGTTAATATTTACAGTATATATATATATACATATATGCTTTTATTAGTTCTAACTTGGTGCATTGTGAAGCATATATTTTGTATAAAAATTACAAAATCTGTGCTCTGTAGTAATGGTGTGGAAGAACCTATGGAGGAGCCAGCAGCAGAACCAGAACCAGAGCCAGAGCCTGAACCAGAGCCAAAAGCAGAGGAGACAAAGCAGGAAGTTGATGAAAAAGGTTTGGAAGAAATGGAGGAGAAGGCTCCTTCACCAGCCCCAGTTGAGTCTCCTCCTAACACCCAGGAACCACCCAAGGTATTCCTTTTCATGAGTCTTTCTCTTAGTTTACTTACACAAGCTTTTAGAAGAATTTTTTTTTCAGATGTCATTGTCAAAACAGCTTTGTCTGTCAGAATGTACAAATAAGATGCCTAGATGTAAAAAGTAAGGGAATGATTTAACTTTCACATTTTAGTGCCCTGCCAGCAAATTACAATCTCTTCTAAAGCTTGAACAAACTATTGATTAAGTTGTACATTAAAACAAGAAAGTTATTATTTAAGATAAGAGCCTTTATGCATTTGGGGCGTAAGACTGCAAAGTAATAAGCATAGCTTTTTTAAGATAACGGAGCATTTTGATGTATAATAGTTACACTCTGGACCTATTATTATTATTATTATTATTATTATTATTATTATTATGCTTATTCTGTATCTAATTATGCATAGTTCATTCTACAGGTTAATGGTGAGTCATTTATTATTGCAGCTCTAACTCTGCTTTGCTACATGTTTTAGACTTTCTCCTGGGCTTCAGTTACCAGTAAAAACTTGCCCCCTACTGGGCCAGTCGCCACCTCTGGAATCTCACCACATGTTGTCAAAGCTCCAAGCTCACAGGTAACCAACCATAACTACATATGGACTACAAAATCTTTCCGCATGATAAGTTATCTCAGAATTTCACATATTGCTCGTAGAACGATAGAACAACCATGTCATCATGGCTATCTTTTATTGTTAAACTTTTTACTACTTTTCCAAGCAGCCACGAGTTGAAGCCAAACAAGAGACACAAGCTACACCTCTTCGAACAAGAGACCAGCGCACACGGGACAGACCAACCTTCACTTCTCGTGGTCCCAGGCCTGGTAATGCAAACAATAAGAAAATTTTTGTCACACTGAGGTTTTATGTTGAAATTATTCTAAAGTACATTTCTAAATTGTCATTTTAGATGGTGCATCAGTTGAGTCTCAAACAGGAAAACCACACCTGAGCTTTGTTAACAAAGGTAGGATAAGAGTCTTCGTGTTTGCTATTTATAAATTTGGCTAATTAGTCAGGAGGTGGCCCTTGTGATACACAGTTGATAGCTGTTCTTTCCTGTAGGTGGTCGTGGCGATGAGTCTGGTGATATGGACATCAGACGAATTGTACGTTACCCAGACAGCCACCAACTTTTTGTTGGCAACCTCCCACATGACATTGATGAAAGTGAACTGAAAGAGTTCTTCATGAGTATGTATCTTTTTGAAATTACATTTTTAGCTGTGCTGTTAGACATAAAGTTTTAGATTTAATCATGCTATTATTTGTCCCTGTCTCTTCCTGCAGCATATGGAAATGTTGTAGAGCTCCGGATTAACACCAAGGGTGTGGGTGGGAAGCTACCCAATTTCGGATTTGTGGTTTTTGATGACTCTGAACCTGTGCAAAGAATCCTGGGGGCCAAGGTAGAAGGGGCATGTATTGACATTTCATTACCCATTTCATTCATCTGGTGGTGGTTGGGTGTTTTTATTTTTTTATTTTTTATTATTTACTTGACATTCAATGTCACAGTTCATGCTTGACATTTGAGTAATGGCTGTATTAATAATACTTATATTTGGATTGTTTTAATGTGTTCATCCTTGTTTTAGCGCTAGTTTAGCCGTGACTGGAATAATCCCTTGAATGGCTCTTACCTATTTAAATCAAGATGGTGGCTTTGCCAGAGAGAATAAATATTTTTGTAGCTACAGTGCTCTCTGTACCATACTGTAGTTCTGATTCAGTCAGTAACCTCTGTATTTTCTAAGATGTTTAACAATTACAACTTTAGACATAAAATGGTGTGTTCAAACCAGAGAATGAAAATTGTTTGTGTTCTTCTGTAATAACTTTACAATTCTTCCTGCAGCCCATCATGTTTCGAGGGGAGGTACGTCTGAATGTGGAGGAGAAGAAGACGAGGGCAGTGCGTGAACGAGAGACCCGTGGTGGAGATGAGCGGCGGGACATGAGGCGCACCGACCGTGGCCTTGGAGGCTCTCGAAGCTTAGTGGGGAGTGGAATGGTGCGTGAGCGTGATGGCAGGGGACCTCCACCTCGTGGCGGCATGGCCCCCAAACCTGGTATGGGCTCCGGCAGAGGCTCTGGAGGTCAGAGCGATGGCCGCTTCGCCGCTCAGCGACGTTAAGAAGAACACCACCTGCAATGCGGAAGTAGTACCGTGGTGTTCAACCATTCTCAATAATGAAAAAAATTATTTCTTCATGTATAAACATATATATTTGTTTTTTTTGTTTTTTGTTTACATTTTTTTGTTCCCTCTTTGCTTTGGAATGTGACAGCCTGTCAACTATTGTTTGTAAAATAGACATAAGAAAATAGGCAAAATTATTATTATTTTTTGCTTTTCTTGTGAGTTGAGGATCCTTTTCAGGTATCTCAAGAATTCACAAACTTTTAATTTGTAAATTTTTGAAAAAGGCAAACCAGTAATCTGCCACATTAGAAGGGACTGATAAAACTTGTATCTACAATAAGTCAGCCCATCATTTGGAAAAGAGATTATATGCCTTGACCTAACTGGGGCGCTGCTTCACAAAATCCTTCTATTGCACATTTTATATGGTAGTTTCCGGCCCGGCTGTTGGAAAAGAGTGAGACACAAAATTTGTGCAGTTCCAAGGGAAAAAGCTTGCCTTTTCCTTTTTCCTTTTGAGAGACCACTGCTTCAAAATTGCATAAGGCACTCATCATTATGCACTAATGGGTACTTTTTGTCGTGTTACATTGACATCCATGCTCGGAGCGCAGCTGGAGCGATACAATGTACTGGGGCAGGCCTCATTCACAGCTTGTCTGCTGTGACCAATGTACTTTTAAACACTTTTGACCCAAAACGACACTTCAGTTACTGCTGGATGGACAAGATCACAAGCAAATCGACATATTTTTTCTCATTAACACACAAATAAAAAGTTCAGTCTGGACTTTTCACCAAATGTTTGGGAAATGACTGTGTATAAACAAAGTTGAACAATAGCTGAATGGTGGTAAGGATGGCGGCTTGCTCTTTTATTTTATTCTTTTTTTTTTCATGCGTTTCCCAACCAGCTCGATGACAAAACACGGATGGATGACAGCTCCCTCCCTTTTCCCTCCCTGTCTCTCTGTGTGGAGAATAAATGTACAGTCAAAATCATAGTTTACTCTGTTTTGTTTTATTTGTATATTTTCATTTCTGTCGACTTGATAAAAGCATGATGGTGCCTTCTATTTCACCTTTTTGAGTCTTACTAAAGCTCTGCAGCTCCGGGCTTGCTGCCTCCTAATATTGAGCTGCTCATTTTGAACTATTACCTACTGGGAGCAGATTAAAAACTACAGTATTCACATGATTGAAGGTTTCTTTTCAGGTGCATATTTCATTTTTTCATACTGTTTTACTACCTAAGATAATCTGCTGTGAGTTTTGTACATTTGTTTTGTATTGTGTATCTGTTTCTGGGTTTTGTAGAGATAATAGGTGCCTCGCGTTCTGTTAAATGGTTACGAGGTTCATCTGAAGAACTACTCTCAAAAGGTACATTAAAGATGGTGACATTAAAATGCTTGGTCTTTGGCTTAACTAGTCATAGTGCAAAACAACAACCATTCTTATGGTTAATAATTTGGATTGTGGTAATGTTCCACAGTGCAATGTTCTGCCACACTTTTAAACCAAGCATGATTTATTTCATTCATGGCAGCCAGCACTTAAGCTAATCCAGCAAGCAAAATGTCAATGTTTGTGAGATGAAAAGAGCTGGGCATTTCTCCAGCTATAGGATGGCAAATAACTGCTCGGTTTCCTAGTAGTTGATGAATTTGTATTTTCATATGCTGATTGTTCATTGTACCATGTTATACATTTGTTTTTCCACTAAAGGCGGATCTAATCTGATTGCCAAAGTACTAGTCAATTGACTTACCGCTTGGTAGGGAGGGAAGACCTCAGTTTCAGCTGGAAAGGAAAAGAAAACACAAGACTGTTGTCTTGCACTGAAATGAAAAGTGACATTGATGTAGCATTTTGTGGACAAATACACTCATGAGGTCTTCCTTGTCTGGTGGTATTGCACTATGCTCAACATTTCTTGGACAATCCGTCAGCTTGAATACAGCCTTATCCAAATTTCTCACCTGGCACTTCATCTGGTATTGGCATGGAGTAATATTTAACTCTCAGTGGCCTCAGTTGTACTCAGCTCTTGTAATTAAGAAAATATTTTTGAAGTTTAAAATGACTATAATATGCCTCAAATTACTGAAAGCTTTTGGTTCTGTTGACGGAAAGCTCCTAACCTTTAACCTATCTTCTTAAGTGGGCACTTGGAGTCCAACTTTAACAGTGATTATTGGTAAAAAGTGTGGTGAAGAAGAGCCATCATGCTTTGAGACTAATCTGTGCTTGACATAGTATTGGTGGTCAAATATTTAAGCTTAAAACATAGTTTATTTTTTCACATGACAAAGTTTTGAATTACCAACCATCTTCCAAACTTAAGGGATCCTCAAAAGCTAACAGCTGTAAAAGATTTTTTTGGTTAAAAATTAAGTAAATTGGATCCTCCATTGTGAATCATTCCTGTCCTTTAGAATGGAAATAAGTACCTTCACAACTTTTGTGGGTTCATAAACAGTTGGCAGCCATTTTAAATAATTGTGTTTACCCTTGTTACACATACAAAATTGTTGCAGGTGAAGAATCTTTTGTTCAGTTTTATTTGATTACCATTTCCATTTTGAATGTGTTGAAAACAATAAACTACTGATATCAGCACCACTCATACCAGTTGTCATGTTTACAGGTTACTTTATCTTTATCAGACTATCCCTGCTTAATATAACAGGCACATGTTTTCAGTCTTGTAGTCAGTGGTCTTAGCCACTGTCCTCTTCTGATGACATTTCACTTGACGCAGAAGATGATTTCTGAGCAAAAGCCGGACCTTTTTTTCCAATTGGTCTGCGAAAAACCTTGGTTCTTTGAGGAATCTTGCCTAATGGCCGGTAACCAGATGCACTTGTTTGTAGGTGCCCATTGTGTACCCTCCCAGCATTATGAGCACCATGGCCATTCACTTCTACATCAGTCGGTAGAAGATAATGTATGACAGGTAGGTAAAAGACATCAGGCAGAAGACACAGCATGATCTGCCCCTTGTTATTTCCACCTGATGTAACAAGTGTTGGTTTCTGTCCTGGTATAATGACTTGGGGTTGTGCAGTGGTAGTAGCTATTTCTATATCTTCAATTTGGCATGGACTCTCTTCATTTCTTGATTTTGCAGATCTGGCATCATTTTTAATGAGAGGCAGCAATTCTAAATATGAACAACAAAAATGAATATGATGTTGCTTGAAAAGGAATCCAGAGAGTTACAAGTTACCTGATAAGTTTTGAAGATGGCTAGCAATGGTCTGCCTAACAGGAAGTGCTCCTGAAAAAAGTCATTATTGTCAATATCACTGTCTATTACACTATATCAATTATAATACATTTTTAAATGTACTGTATTTTTGAATTGGTATATCTAGCATACATGAGAGCCAAAACTAGAATACTGTATACTTTTAATTTTTGTAGCAATTAATTTAGGTGTCAGCAGGGATAACCCAATATAATAATTTTATGGTTTATAACAGCTATTAAAATAAATGCATGCTTGGTATGATACATATTATAGAATAAATACTAGAATCAGACTCACCTGTGTTATTGATCTGCAAATGTAGAAGAAAAAGCAGAGTTGCTGTTAACACTTCCATTTCTAGATGTAAATAGTTTAAAGAAGTACTGTGAACCCTTTTAAAACAGTGGGTGGATCTTATCCATCATTTTCTGTGTGGAAATAAATTTGTTTATTGACTCAACTGTTTTAACCACGATGTAATAATTATAATTTAGTAATTGTTTTTACATTGCTGGAAACGTAATAATTAAATATTTAGTACAACCAATGTGGATTGCTCAACTAATAGATTACTCATAACTGGAGAATAAACATGGCTGTTAAGTTAAAATGGATACTGGGTTTATTGGAAGATCTCCAGGGTTATTCCAAGGTGTTAAGCTAGAACTTACCTTATTAGCCCACCCAGTAATTAGCAATAATCAAGTTATTAATGTTTAATTTATCAATAACAAGCATGTGTAGTTCTATTACTTTATATACAAATAATAAGTTGGCCATAACTTAATAAATGGTTTATTCATTACGTTATTAATTATTAAATACACATTATGCTTTACTACTGCTCATTGGAGTGTAGTTATTATATTGTATATAAACTGAATATTGAACTAGAACAGAGCGTATTTTACTGGTATTTTTTTCTTTCCCTTTAAATAACTGGACCACGATCAGCCACGTATCGCCACGTCTGAACGCATGCGCAGTTGTAAAACGCCGATGAGCTTCCGGGGTTGTTCAGTCACTGTACACAGTGTAAAATTCAGCATTGTGTACCCCTTTCCCATCTTTTTTATACATTTATTCTACAAACAGCACAGTTAGAGCGAAGGGTTTCTGTACAGTAAGGGTTTTATTGAGCAAGGCACTAATAGGACGTCTGGAAGGATGAATTTCTTCAGAGGAGTGATGGGTGGGCAGGCAGCCGGGCCGCAACCATCCGGAGCCGAGACGGTAAGGACCCAGCTCGGCTAGTTTCGGCTAGTTATGTTTTTCAGCACTGTACAGAGCCACAGACACAAAATACATGTCGCTGTATTAAATCAGCATTATATACACGACAATAACCCTTATCAAGCCTATACAATACAGCAAGACTATTTGTCTTTTGTATTTTAAAAGGACAACTGTTAGCATTAGCTAATAAAAAGCCTAATAAGCTAACCTAGCAATCTGTCAGTCAGCTGGGGACTTGGTTGTCATTGTGAGCAGCTGGCTTAGCTGCTCCCAGCTCATATAAATGCGCTTAAACATACAAACTAAGTGAACTGCCAAGTATGCCTCTTCTCAAATTTATGCCTACGTTTTGACAAGCTGCCATTCCTCTAAAATATTAGTTTCTCAGCAATTCATTGAGCCATTCATCTTGGAATAGTAGCTGCATCTGTGACTTGAGTCTTTATAATGGTGTTGTAGTGCAACAAGAATCTTTGTGTATATAGTATGTTGATTCAAATGGGTTTGCCATACATTAACATTTAAAATAACTGTGTTATTGTTTAAAATCCTGTGTTTCAGATCCAGAAATTGTGTGACCGAGTGGCTTCCTCCACTCTGCTGGATGACCGCAGGGATGCTGTCAGAGCCCTAAAGTCCCTCTCTAAGGTATGACATATATTTTTTAATATTATAAATATTGAAGAAATTTGACATACTGTGCTTTCTCATGGAAAACAGTGGAAATCTGGTTTTAAAAACTTATTGCGGGCGATTCACAGCTAAAAAGCCAAGATTAACTGTGCTTAAGAAGCTGCTTGCACTAGTGCATTCTGCTGTGGGTTTTTGGTCTATAAATCCAATCTCTCAAAATACTGTGACCATCTTTCTTACATCTGACATTGATGGATAATGCTTTTAGATACTTTCTATTTTGCTTATTTGCTTTGTGGTTTAAAAGTTGTCAGTGTTAGCGAATGAAACAATCATTTTTACAAAGAAGAGGTTATTGACAGAAAACCTTCACTAATTACCACTCTGCCATGTTTAAAGCAAAGACAGTGGTTCACCAACTGTCCCATTAGCCATTAATAGTTACTGTGGGCAATAATTCTCTAAACTATTGATTGATCACTAATTATGCATTGTCTTTTATATCTCTAGAAATACCGTATGGAAGTTGGCACACAGGCAATGAATCACTTGATCAACATTCTGCAAACTGACAGGTTTGTGCGTGTTTATAAATGGTGTAAATTGTAGCAGACACAAATGTTTTTATCTGTAAACAGTGTTTACAAAATGTGAGCACAACAACTATTGTGTTCACATCTTGCTTGTTGCAAACAAAACAGGTCTGACTCCGAAATTGTCGGCTATGCTTTGGACACACTATACAACCTAATCTGCAACGACGAAGAGGAAGAGCAAGGTACTGAATTTGTTCACATGACAATCACCATGACAATTTTTATAATTTAAATCAAATATGTTTAATTCTGGTTCCGCTTCATAATCTTGTTCTTGTTGCATGTGTAAAAAAATACTTGTGAATTAGGCCATTTTGTGGTCTCCTCCTCCATATATTGGTAATGAGTTCTTCACAAAAAGATTTTCTTCTCTCTCTCTCTCTTTTCTCTTCCATGTTTAACGCTACAGATGAATCAGAAGGTAAAACTCTTTGACTATGCATGATGCCATAACCACTTGAGCTACTTACAGTTTATTTTTTTGGTGAAAAAAAAAAGCACAATAACCACACTGTTGCACTGCCTGTATAGTAAAAAAAAACTTATATCTGACAAGTCTGAATATGATATGAACAAATGCTAGTTTACACCTTTTAAACCTCTTTCCCTGCCCTTGCAGAAGCAGTAACCCCTAAGCATAAGACTGAATCCGTGCTTGGTCAGTATTGGGTCTAAGCTGCCTGGTCTTGTTGTTCTAAAACTGCTAGATAACTAACTAACTTTACCAAAATTGACTGGCATTGGAAGGCATTTGGGTCATAATAAAAAGGATTTACTAAAAGCATTACATGCCTCATCATAGTCAAAAACTCTTGCTTTCTTTTCCCACACTTCTAATATTTATTGTTATACAGTGTTGGAAAAGGTTGTGTGCTGGTGTTCTTTCACTGGGTTAAGTGTCTTCAAACAATTCAATGGAGTGCTACATTTGATTGGTGTGCACCTGTTTTAAGTGCAGTGGTGTTAGCCTTATTGGTGTTTTAAAGCTTCCTACATTTCTTATTACACTCTCTATAGTAGTAGCCTTTGATCAATATCTTCTTACATCCCCTGTCTGTCTTACATTACATGTACTTCACTTACCAGAAGGTATGTTCATAAATATCACCCGTGGCATGTAATTCTCCTTATTTACTTACTTACTTTTTACTTACTTACTATTTTGTGTTGAATGTTACAATTGGTTAATGGCAAAAGATATCATAGATTTGAGATGTAGTGTGAAAGGATGACTCAGATGAACAGACCTTCTGGTTTCACACTAAAAACTGAGATGCCGCGGTGTTGCAGAATTCAATTTTATTGTCACATTAAATGTCCTTCACAGATGAAAATGCCCAGAAACTACCGGATGACCTGGGTGCGCTATTTACTGACAAATTCATTGAGGATCCTGAGCATGTGACCCTTTTACTCACCTTGTTAGAGGTATGGAGATAGTTAAAATAGATTTCTCATGTTTGAAATACATCTGCCTGACATAGGTATGTGTTTGAATGTTTTTAGGAGTTTGACTTTCATGTGCGTTGGCCAGGGGTCAAGCTGTTAACTGCTTTACTTAAGAACCAGGGTCCTCAGGTCCAGGGTGTTATTCTTGTTAGTCCCATGGGTAAGTTGTCCGCCTGAGAAGCAATTCATCATTCAGAAATACTGTGTGAATAGTGTATATTATATATTTTATGTACAGGTGTATCCAGACTTATGGATCTATTGGCTGACTCCAGGGAAGTTATTAGAAACGATGTGAGTATTTGCTTGCATTGTTTTATGGTAGGTTTATCTTGGTCTGTCTTGAGACTGCTAAAATATATATCTCACAATTGTATGTTTCCAACAGGGCTTGTTGCTGCTTCAGCAGCTCACTAAGAGCAATGCTGCCATACAGAAAATTGTAGCATTTGAAAATGCATTTGAACGTCTACTAGATATAATTACAGAGGAGGGCAGCAGTGATGGAGGTACACATTAATGATAAATAAGATTTAGATTACAAAAGGTTTTGGTAAATGTGTTTTAATATTGACATCAACATCTGTCTTAAAGGCATTGTTGTGGAGGACTGTCTTCTGCTCCTGGTCAACCTGCTTAAAAATAACAGCTCCAATCAAAACTTCTTTAAAGAGGGCTCCTACATACAGAGAATGAAGCCTTGGTTTGAAGTTGGGGATGATAATGCTGGTTGGTCTGCACAAAAAGTCACCAACCTACATCTTATGCTACAGGTAATGCACCTTTTTAAATTTTTCACCAAATATTAGATAAATGGATTGCCTTTTTCTAAAATAATATACTTTGCTAGCTTGTTCGAGTCTTGGTGTCACCAGTGAACTCTCCTGGAGCCACAGCCAGTTGCCAGAAATCCATGTTCATGTGTGGCCTGCTACAGCAGCTGTGTACCATCCTCATGGCTACTGGTGTCCCAGCAGACATCCTGACTGAGGTACACACAGTAGTTTCCAGATCAAAAACAGTGCAGAAAAGATATTCTTTGCTAACATCCTAGGATCTTTGAGTGAAAGATGGGTTTTGTTGTTTTCTTTAGACCATTAACACTGTGTCAGAGGTTATCAGAGGCTCCCAGGTCAACCAGGACTACTTTGCTTCTGTTAATGCACCCTCAAACCCACCAAGGTAAGTCTAAATTAGATATCTAACTATAGAACCATAACCTTTGAACCTATTGGATATAAATTCACCATTTTCCTTTCTGTTTTATTTTTTTCTCAGACCAGCCATTGTGGTGCTACTCATGTCAATGGTAAATGAGCGACAACCGTTTGTGCTTCGCTGTGCGGTCCTCTACTGTTTCCAGTGCTTCTTATACAAAAACCAGAAAGGCCAAGGGGAGATTGTGTCTACTCTCCTTCCATCCACTATTGATGGTAAATAACTCTCCTTATTAGCATTATATGTGTCTTGTGTTGATGCTAATGACTGATTTCCTCTTCTTAGCTAATTCCATCTCAGCAGGCCAGCTGCTGTGCGGAGGCCTGTTTTCAGCCGACTCTCTATCCAACTGGTGTGCATCTGTGGCTTTGGCTCACGCCCTGCAGGAGAATCTCACCCAGAAGGAGCAGCTGCTGAGGGTCCAGCTGGCCACGAGTCTGGGCAAACCTCCTGTGTCTCTTCTACAACAATGCACTAACATCCTCTCCCAGGTAGGCCCGTGGAGGCAGGCCTATACAAGGTTTTGTAAAGGGCTATTGTTAAACAGTGATTAGACCAGTGTTACGTTATTGTGGTTTTACAGGGAGATAAGATCGCCAGACGGGTGAGTAACAAGTGTAATGAGTGTTTGTGTTTGGGTGGCACCTGTATTGGTTAGTTAAGCTTGGCATTTGTTGAGGTGTCCTTTTGACCCATTTGTTGGAGGTTTTGTTTTCCTCTAACCTTTAACCCTTAACTTGTCCGTTATCCTTGGCTATGACCCAACTCTCCCTCTCCCGTCCGCGGGTGATTCACATACAAAGGACACTATTGCTATTTTTGGGTTTCAGCTCTGCTCTGGAGTGTTTGCTGTGTTTGAATTCTGCCTGTGTTCAGAGAGTTTCTGCCAACTTTAAGGTTGTTTCCATCATGCTTCTCTTTCATGTGGTGTTGATGCTTTTACTTTTAACAGGAATGGCTCTGTTTGAAGTGATGCCTTTTTTATCAGATTGGGCTTATTTAGTTCCTTATCAGGTGGAAAGGATGGTATTGTTTGATTCCTTATAACCAGCCACACTGGTTTTCCTTGAAGCATTTTTTTTCCTCATTCTGAAAACATCCCCTTGGGTTTCAGGTTTCTCCTGTTCTTGAGCATTTTGCAATAATGATCAGTGTTGGCCTACTGGTTTAGCTTGCAGCTTTACATCAGCCTATTTAAATTTAAACCTTTTTTAATAGTTGAAGAAAAGCTTTGTTTTGTCGCAGGCGACTATAGTAAAACAAACAATAAGCACAGAGAAAGAATTTTGTTGTTATAATGGTGTATAAGATTGTAGATAATCTTTTATATATGCTTTACAGAGGCCAGTGTTTAATTGATAAATTTGTGTTGTCATTGTCCTGTTTTGTTTTCTTATTGTTGCATTCTGTCACATTTGGAGACAAAATCTAAAAAGGTGATTTATTGAGTCTTTGTAAATGGAATGCTATTGAATATTACCCACTATTGAAAATATATATATATATATATATAAATAGATGCATAAATTTAGGCATTCTGCAAGAGCACTATTTAGATTGTAAAGCATGTGGTGCATTAAAAATGAATGCACTGGCTTCACCTGCTTTTGAAGTGCTGTCTACAACTAGACTCAACACTACAGCAATGTTTTTGATGTCCAAGGCCTTGCCAAGCTCCATGAAAAACATTTATTGCTGAAGAAATTTATTCAATTATATGACGTCACATTTGAATGTCAATAAAATTGCATACTGAAAACAACTGTCTAGATTTAAACTGAAACTGTTTTCATGGGAATGCATGATCAAATAATATTTTCATTTAGAAGAAGCCCACTAATGCTTTGCATGTGCTGATACTTGCAAATGTGATAAACATTCAGTTGAGAATGCAAATTAAATAATACAAATGGGTCAAGAAAAGCTTTTTCAACAACTTGATGGCTGAATGTAGAGGTTTTATTTCATGCTTTGATGACCATGCAGCCAAAACTATTGCATGTTCTGCGTAGCCTAACACTGGTAACAACAACAGTAACTCTTTGTACCATTTGTAATTGTGTTTTCTGTGCTCACCTTTCAATAGCTGCCTTATAAAATATTGTTTTTTAACATAGATTTTTTTCGTCATGGTCTATTAAATCCATTGTTATGTAACTTCTGTCATTTAATTTGATTTAACAGATGTATTTACACACATTTATTGTTTTGGCTACATTTCCTAAGATTGCAGTATGCAGTATCCGCCATATTGTCTCTTTTTCAACCAGGTCAGGTTTTGTGTGATGCTTTTGACATTGTTTCTTTTGTTGTGTTCCACAGGGCAGTAAAGTGCAGACCAGGGTGGGTCTCCTCATGCTGCTGTGCACATGGATCAGCAACTGTCCCATTGCTGTCACACACTTTCTACACAACCCAGAAAATGTCCCATTTGTATCCTTAAAGCAACTCTTGCTGCATTCAGATGACTAGATATTTTATTAATGTAGTCATACACAACTGATCCTTAACTTGGCAACTTTACAGCTGACTGCACAGATCTCAGAGAACCTGGGAGAAGATGAAAGGCTGGTGCAGGGTTTGTGTGCGTTACTTCTTGGCATCTGCATTTATTACAATGACAACTCATTGGAAAACTACACAAAGTAAGTATTGACTTAAATTATTAGGTGCTTTTCACCTTCTTGTTTAAACAATTTGTTATTTTTCAGAGAGAAGCTAAAGCAGCTGATTGAGAAGCGAATTGGAAAAGAAAACTTTGTAGAAAAACTGGGTTTTATCACAAAACATGAGCTGTACTCACGAGCAGCACAGAAGCCACAACCTGTGTTTCCGTCTCCAGAACAAATGCTGTTTGACCATGAGTTTACCAAACTAGTCAAGGAGCTGGAAGGTGAGTCCGAGATATAAAGTTATTACCAGGATTATTCAAACATTTAACTTCACATTTAACATTGATGCTGTGTGCTCAGGGATAATAACAAAGGCAGTTCACAAATCCAGTGAAGAAGACAAGAAGGAAGAGGAAGTTAAGAAAACATTGGAGCAACATGACAACATTGTGACTCAGTACAAAGAGCTGATCAGAGAACAGGTATACTCCAAGCACCAGGCATCACTATACCTTCAATATTGTGTGTATTTAAGTTAAATGACCTTTGTGTACTGTACTGTGATCTCCAGGATGCTCAGATTCAGGAGCTGAAGGAGCAGGTGTCCTCTATGTCATCTCAGAATGAACAGTTACATGCTACAATCACTCAGCAGCTGTCCCAGATCCAACAGCATAAGGACCAGTACAACATCCTGAAACTCAAATTAGGTTTGTCCACCTCGGCGGCATCATTGGAAACATGTCTTGACCATCCTATTAAGATTGGGGAAAATTCAATAGCTTCTTCATCTGATAACGTAAAAGGAATACAGACCAAAATTATGACTGAACATCCCTTATGGAGTCAGAAGCTAGGGTGTGTGAAGTTAATTGAAATCAACAGTTAATGAGACTTAACATAATCTTGCATTTCTCACTTATTTATATTTTTTACAAATTCAAATGTTCAGAATAAGTCTATGAATCGGTCATGTTTGCAGGCAAGGACAATCAGAGTCAGTCCAACAGCCAGGGAGAAGTCTCGCAGGTGAACGGGCTGCAGACAGAGGAGCTGACACATCTCCGAGACGAGGTGGAGGAGCTCCGCAAGCAAAACACACTCCTTCAGAAACAACTTGACGACAAAGGTTCACTCATCAACACCCTGGTTAGTAACGTAGACATGTACCTTGGGAAAGATTTTAAGCGTGTGTATTCTTTTAATTGGGGTGTAGGGGCTCTTCAGACAAAACCCGCCTCCAAAGGCTTCTCCCAGTTCTTTGTACGCCCTTGCTATTAATATGCTATTGTCTATTAATGATGTGTTGTTTAGTTCAATTTTATTGGTATAGCGCCAATTCAAAACAAACTAACTAAACTTAGACAACCTAAAAAATACTTCTTGAGCAAGCTCTAGGTGACAGTCAGAGGAAAAGACTTGGGTGGTTTTACACCAGCTGGCAGACTGCTGATTTATAACTCGTACTCAACCCTTAACTACACCTTCAGGGCTGCAACTCAGAAATAATGCATTTGTGGTTTGTAACTACCACCAAGACTACAATGCAAAACAAAAACAGATTCTTAAATAAAACAAATGGTTTGCCATTACACTCAAATTATATACTTAGTTTGGTCATAATAAAAGGTGTGTTTTGATTTCATCACACACATTAACCATGGCTGTTTTTATTGTGTTACCATAGAGATCAGAGGATGTTCAAACAACTGGAGGAATGTCAGAGGCAGCCTCGGACAATACAGAACTACTTAAGGTGGGAGTAATTGTATTAACTTTACCCCTAATTTGACATTATTGCATTTTCAAAAGCTGATTTCCATGAAATAATTTTATTATTATAATATCTTTTATTCTAAATATGTTTCCAAGTGAGTAAGTACTTAATATGTATGTTTTTTTTTATGTTTTAGGAACTTGAAGCCCTGAAGAGTCAGGTCCAAGCTAAGTCAACAGAGATTAACCAGCTACAGACGGAGAGAGAAGAACTGCAAAGAAGAGTGGAAACTGTGGTAAGACACACATAACTTGACATTTTTGGAAAAAATTAACAGTATGCTAAACAGATGCTTAATAATAAATATTCTCTGATTTCTCTTAGTCTTTGGACACAGCCCGTAGCAGTGACGGCTCAGTAGACAATGCTAATGTGACAGAACTAGAGAATAGACTCACTGCACAGACATCTGAAACAGAGAGACTAAAGGTAAAATAAAATTCATAGAAATACGTTTTTTTTTTTTTTTAGGTTCTAATAGAATGAGCTTCACTGTTGTATTTCCATTATGTGTGCTATTTCCTATGCTCTTCCACAGGAGGAGATAAAGTGTTTGTCGCAAGGTCAGGTAGACTTGGAGCAACAGCTGGCTTCAGCCACCAGCACTGTGGCCATCTTGCAGACGGAGAAGTCCAAGCTGCAGATAGAGGTTCAAGAATCCAAAAAGGAGCAGGACGACCTGCTGATGCTTCTGGCAGACCAGGACCAGAAGATCAACAGCCTCAAACTGAAACTCAAGGACTTGGGAGAAACGGTAATTAACAGAACTGATACACAACCAACCTTCAAACTAGTCTAATAATAAACTAATTTATTACTTTATTACTGTAAAAAGTTTTACAGCATTTTTTTTTTTCATAATTGTGCCCCATAAATGTAATTTTAAAAGCTTTAGGGTGGACATCATTATGTAGATAAACAAAGTGGCAGTTCTAATTCTCACATCTATTTTCCGGATTCAATATTAGGTGCAATAATACCATTAGAGCATCTCAGCATTAAATTTGACATAAAACCAACCGGCATGCAATAGAGCGATTAAAATCTCCACAGGCCTGGCTCATCTTAAATGCACCTATTAGATAGGGAAGTGTAGCACCTCAAAATTATAACTGGCTCGCCATTTGGGATCTGCGTCAGAGGAAATGCTGACAGTAATTGGTCATATAGTTGATCATTTTATTTTGTTTTTTTATATTGTACAACATATATAAAATGTGGTTATGCATCGTCTTAATTGCCTCACAGTCTCATTTAGGATGTGTTGCAAATATTTAATCCAGGAGATTACTTGTCTGTGTCCTAAACACTCAGCTGTGTTTTGTCTGTAGTTAGACTGTGATGCTATCCTTACAGGTCGAAGATGAAGACGACCTGGATGCAAGGGATCAGACAGACGACGATGAGGAGGAGGACGAGGATGAAGACGAAGATGCTGCCCTTAAATGTTGAAGACAAAGTCAACCAGGATGCTGGGGACCAGACAGATGACAATGATGAGAAGGACAAGGAGTAAAACAAAGAGTAGAGAAACACTGAAGAGATAAAGCTACAGTATGTGTCAAACAGGAGTCCAGAAAAAATACACTCATGGGAAACTGGAAAAAAGAGGACTTAAGTAGTTTCTCATTTGCCATTGCTGTCTTAACTTTTTTTAGCCTCGTTCACAACTTCACCTTAGATCTTTCAACAACTTTTCTCTCTTTGTGCTCAGTAGCATTGATATTTTTTCTGCCATCAGATTGTTATAATTTTAGCAGTTCTGCATTTATTCTCATCATCATTTAGTTCATTACAAAATAATGACTTGGCACATCTGGAAATTTTGAAGTATATTGAAATGTAGCAAAAAAAATCAGTTCAAAGCCGATTCAATATATTCAACATTCTGTAATAAACATATTGGAGAGGTTTTTTTGGACCGTGCTCTGCTGCACCTGAACTCCCTGAGCACTAGGCACACTACATACTTGGCCACCAGTATGTGCTCTCAGTTCCTTGCTCTCACACCTCCATCTGTTTCATTTTGGCATGTTTATAGTATTACTACAGTTTCAGTTCACTTTCACTTTTGAACTGCTCTAAAAATGCTGCAAATTACTGACTTAAAAGATGTAAAAACAAAACGACAAAAAAAAAAAAAGATATTTTTGCAACTTTTGTCCAGTCTGGCTTCATGCTTCTGTATATTGTGTAACTTATCAATTTATGAGCCTCATCAAAAAAGGAAAAAAAATCTTATCAGTCTGTATGGAAGTATAATTGTAGATAAATTAAATTTTACTTAATCTACTTGTTGTGTTTGCAATATTATTTCTGTATTTTGGATAATATAACAAATCAGACGTTTAGGCAGCTGTATGTAATTCAGATGGTTGCGTAATGACAAGGTAGACACACGTAAATGATTCACCACAAATGTAGACGTCGGCATTTAATAACAGAGTATCAACACTTGGAGGCGACAGAGAGTCAAACGTCACCAACTTGCCCGTATTGTTTTGTTTTTTCCAGGTAATGCATTTTCAAACTGAATATGAGGTAGGCCCAAAGAGGTCAGAATATTAAAGCCATTGACATGGCCCATCTATGCAAATATGACATGAATGATGGTTCTGCAGATCTTCACTTGTGCCGAGGAGAGGCTATTTACACCTGCTGATAGTAACATTTTATCATTGCTGTACGTTACACCCTGACGTAACTTCTATAACTCAAATTTATATTGTGAACTGTACATCTAAAAATAACAATGTTTAAACCGGTTTCTTTCTGATTTATTGCCTCAAAAAAGAATCACAGCAACCTATCATTATGTATTGTGAATGCATTAGAGTTTTAGGACATAAGACTCAAGAGGACTTGTTCCTGCTCACACAGATCTGGGAAATGGCTGCGTGATCCTGGATCAGCAAAGCTATGAGGAAGGAGGCGTGACTATCATCCTAAAATTACAGGCCCCCAGTTAACAAGCCCAAGTCAATAAAATTATTTTGATTGTGTTTTATTTAAAAATTAGTGTGTACTACAAAAATACATTTCCTCTATAGATAACATAAGGAAAAATACAAGCAGACATGTTCTTAAGGCATTGTTCTTGAGGCACATAGGTGAGGAATAAAGGTAATATATGATATAAGTCAGCCTTAATGGCTGACTGTATTGTTAGCCATCTTATCACATCAAATGTATTTTCTAAAAAGCTACTATTACAGAAGCCAATAGCTAAGACTAGGATAGGCCCACGCCTATGTCATTTTTTTTTTTGGCAGGAAAAGTTATTACCCCATTTGTATCGTGGACCACTTGTTTTTAAGTTAGACTTCATTAAAAGTTCTAATGTTAAAGTTAAATATTAGATATGGTGGTATTTTAGACCCAACTGCCCGTAGCGGTGCCATATGTGCCACAGTAACTTGGGACCTATGTCTGCCTGGGACATGTAGGACAGGCTTGGCCCCGCCCTTGCTTCTTCCTCGTCGCATCCTGCTCGCATCCCTCCTCATCCTCCCGCCCTTCTTCTCCGGCTGGTGTTTTCCTCCACGCTCTTGGTGGCGGCTGCTCTGAGAGTGGTATGCCCTGCCTTTGAGCTCATATACTTTTTATTTTTTTGCTTTTTTGGACTCTCAAGGTCAAGTCTGGCATCATGATTCTGAAATGCCCGTCATGAAGCCCAGGCTGCGGTTGTTTTAACTCCTCTGCTCCAGCCCCTGTCGCTGCACTTTACCGACCCCCGTCCTCCCATATTCGGGGAAACTGAAGCACCTGCCGCCGCCGCCTCGTAACGCGCCCCATATGACCGTCTCAAAGGTGAGTTCACTACACTAGCGGGCGTTCACTGGGAGCTTGTCGTGTTTGTTGTTGGAGTGCATCTTAAACGGATTTAAGAGCTTTATTGGAGGCTGGTGTTTAGCTGGTTTGGTGGCGTTGCTGTGCCATGCGGCTTCATTTCTCTGTAACACAGTGACCGGGGACATGACACTGTTGTTCCTCTGGCGCTTTCACTGTTTTAACTTAAACCTCTTTCTGCTGGTTATCCTCTTGGCAACAGGTCTGTTTACTTCCGCATAATGAGAAATGTGCACTTGAAGTTGGTAGTTATTGTACATTTAAATAATGACGAGGCCTACAGAAAGTGGGAAACTTCTTTATGAGGGACACAAGCTGCATGTAAATGGCCACACTAAATAAAAATTTCACTCTTTATAGCGTAATTTTAGTCCCCCCTGGGACAATTGACCCATTGTGGATACTTATGTGTAGAGTACAGTAGATGATACATGATCTAAATTGTCTACATTTAAACAAATGTCTCTATTTCAAACATTTTAGATTTTTCTGGTGCATGAACTGATGAAATGATGATTTTCCAATTTTTTCTTGTGAAAAATGCACAAACAACTGTCCAGCACAGTAGTTCTAATGGTGAACTGCATTAATTTTCTCTGTGCGTGTCTGCATTGTACACAGCCACCAGCTCACCAGATGGTTTTCATCTATTGTTTGTCCCCTACTTTTGTCCTGACATAAACAAACTTACGACAAAAGAAAAAGCAGTTCAGGTTTATTGACCCGAGGCTAATACTCACCACATGTGCAGCAGTGGGAGAAATTAGGGAGAGTGTGCCAAATGGATCTTCTTTTAGCTAAATACAGTGGCACTACATGGGTAGGTCACTGTGTTTACTGTTTAGTATTACAGCTTGGCAGGAGGGCAGTGATACTTTGAAATAATGTCCCAGTAAGACTTTGTAAGTAGACCGACTGGTAGTGAATTTTTTAACAGCCTTGTGTAAAGTTATCTGCAGGTCATGGCCCAAACATCAAGCACTGCTTCTCTTAGCTGCTTTACGTACATAAACCATGAAGAGTTTTGAAGACTCCACCGTGAGTTTAATCACTAAGGTGTGACTAAGTGATCCATGACTTTTGGATCTGTGCATAATGGAGAGGTGTCATGCCAGCACTAGATTGGTCTCACTAGGCTTGTTATCTGCCTAATGGCACTTGCCAAAAACAGCATTAGACTAATGGGTTAGCAGCCCAAATTCACATGTGGCAAATGAAAGCTCCTATAGCTAAACGTAGACACCCAGGGTTGGGTAGAAACAGTGGAGAGACAGCAGCATCTTCTCTCTAAGGAAATATAATCAGCTACGCTTTGATGTTGCTCTATAAAATATTAAGCTGACCAATTTAATTTAAGACAAAAAGTGGAGGAAAATATAGACAAACAACCAATGCAAATTAAAAAAAGGGGGAGAACAAGAGCTTCAGTGTTATGCCTCTCATCTTTTTTTCTTATACCTAATACCAAGAAAACATTGAAGATGCTCAGAATGTGGAATGAGGAGCGTCTACAATGCATAGAGGTGGAACAAAATAAGATTATATTCTCATTGCTATTAAAACAGTTAGGATTTATTGATTGTGGCATTTTTTTTACTATCGGGATAATTGTTCATCGAGATAATCGCCACATGTATTTTTATTTTATTTTATTTTATTTATTTTTTTATCACCACAATGCCATTTGGACATATTTGTTTAGGCTTTAAGACCATGATCACATTGGTGAAATATAAGATAAATATTAAAATGCTGCATCGTGCCTTCTTGCTCGGTCTTCTTGCTTTCTCTTTTTTCCACCGTCGCTGTGGCTCGTTCTGTTCTGCGCGACTGAAGACCGAAGGCTTTGCCAGTCTTTATTTGCCTCGAGGCTGTGTTGATTCAGGAGCAGCACTGTCTGACAGATGCGTTGAACATGAGAGTCATACAGCAGGGACGGAACAAAGGAATGTGGGGCTAAAACTATATTTAGGGGAAGCAGGGTATGGGGGCCCAAGAGCAGGAGATGTTTTAAATTCAATATGTATTACTTTTATTTTCAGAACTAAAAATGAAATTAAGTTTTCTCTGAATGAATGAGGCTGACACAGAACAGACTATTGCTAAATTTCTTCTTTAAAGAATTGCCTAAATAATTTAATCTGAAAACTACACTAGTTTTAGATTTTTAGAAAAGACTAAAAAACTAATTTATTTTTGTTAATTAAAGCCCTTTAAAAAATCAACATTTTTGGACAGGTAGATCTTGTCTGTGCACGATGGGCAAGTGCTTAAAAGTGCCAAGCCCTGATTCAAGTTCTTTTTACTTTCAACAAAGTGCAATTTTGTTTAACCACAAACGTAAGGTGATTCCAGTATGTTTTAGTGACATTTTCATACTAAGTGTGTGATATATGATGATATTGTTAATTGCAATTATTGTGGCCAGAATAAACATGACACAAAATTCTAATATCGTCCGATGCCTATCAACGGTGGGTTAAAGGGCGAAGTTGCCATGATCTTACATAAGCTGTTTTTGGTTATAATTATACATACATATGCCATTATAGTCTGTCTGGTGGAAATACCTGAATGAGGTTTGATAAATCACTGTCAACAAATACATTTCAGAAAATGTATGTGTATAAGATATTTCCTACAGCACTAATATTGATTATATTATTTTATATAATTGCATAGGTGTTGTTCAAGCGACTACAAATAAAGATCTTTGATCTCACTCCATGCTTTTTAAGGTGTGCTTTTGAGTCCAGATGCACAAACATTCTACAGTTCTCAGGATTGAAATAGACATCCACAGAAAGAGAATCCAATAAAAGGTGACTTTTCATTATGCTAACAGGTCTGACTGTGCATGTATAGACTTAGATTAAATTGATCCAGTATTGATTTATTTAGGATGGATCAGACTTTGATTTACACAATCCTCAATAGAAGTCAATAATGATACAATTATTCACAAGCCCAAAGGTCGCACATCTTACATGCTCCTCTGCTTCTCTGTGGGAAAAAAATGTTGAGAAATTGAGAAGCCAAATACATGTCTAAAACTCCTAAACAATGGCCTCAGGGACTTTTAATCCTACTCTAGCGGCATCACCATCTCCTCTGGGGTTCACTCTTGGCTAAGCTCTTCTTTATATGCCCAGCAGGTTCCCAGCCATGTACCTGTAATTAGTCTTTTTGCTAAAGTACAACTAGACTGATTCAGTATTGCATTCTTCATTTATGTATTATTTTACACTTACTGTTTTTAAATGTCATTTTATTAAGCTGCTCAGGTTAGATAGAGTGAAACTGATTAAAGGCATAAATGAGATTAGCTGCAGTATAAGAAATACTAAAATAAAGAACTGATGTAGACTAAATTCCCCAAAATGCTTGGAATTTGGCTTAAATAGTTGAGTAGAAGTTACAATTCTTTGGAGTGTTGCACGTTTTTTATGTTTGCTACAATAGCCAGGCTACTACAAAGATCAGTTGGAAGCAAGCCTCTCTCATGGAACCTCTCAAATGGTCCTCGTTTTTACAACAAAATACAGCGATATACCTCCGTCCACCAGAGGGCAGGCTCCAAAAGCGGAAATATAAGGAGAAACCCAATGGCGACTTTACAAGTATAAAACTCATGTTTACAGCCTGGTACAAAAGATATCTCCGGTCTCTAGAACTAAGTTTTTACTACGTGACAACTCTAGGGGGGGTGAATTTTTGATTAATATGTCCGTTTATGCAATCTGAAAACTATTGTTTTACTATGGAGTAAAAGCGGAAAAGCCCGGATGTAATGGCCATTTTATTGCCCTGTCGTAATGACAATCGGTATTGGTAAATAGGGGACCAATGGGCGAATAACCAATCCACTTTATAAACAATCTATGGTTGGAAGCCACACTTTAGCATATAAGATTTTGGATGTCCCCTTTGCCTCAACAGCAGGACGTTCAGCACCTCAAGCGTATCCATTTAATCAAAAAGAGGTTTGTATTACCATTTGAATACTCGGTAGACCTGGCCCAACTATCTCTTGTCCTGTCTGCATCATCAAATGTGAACAGTCCAAGATGTTAGCATCCGAGATTAGCCATGTATTTTGTTGACTTGTTGACTTTGATCACTATCAATTTATCAATTTAACTTACATTCTCCCTTGATCACAGCCTTCATGTCTTCTCTTTAAGCTCTGTGGAGATATCAGATGTAAAATGATAAAAACTTGCAGCTTGTTTGTGGTGTCCAAACTGAGACCATAGCCTTGACATTTTAGCTTGTTTAACTTTTAGGGTTAGCTCTTATGAAGGCCTCTATGCACCATAGTCATGGCTAGTGTTTGGCATGCATTAGTTTATTAATTTTATAGTATCAATTATATGCAAACAAATGAAATCCATCTATCTATCTTCTACCATTTATCCGGGGCTGGGTTGCAGGGGCAGCAGAGACGCCCAGACTTCCCACTCCCCAGACACTTCCTCCAGCTCTTCCGGGGAAATACCGAGGCATTCCCAGGCCAGCCAAGAGACATAGTCCCTCCAGCGTGTCCTAGGTCTTTCCCGGGGTCTCCTCCCGGTCTGCCAGTCCAGAGGTACTGTTCCCAACCCCCACGCAATGTTGCAGAGGCGAGTCAGCCAAGACAGCCCTACAACATCCAGACACTTGAGGTACTCCGGGCGTATCTCATCCACCCCCGGTGCCTTGCCCTTGAGAAGCTTCCCAACTATCTCAGTGACTTCAGCTTGGGTGATGGACGAGTCCACCTCTGAGCCCTCGGCCTCTGCTTCCTCAATGGAAGACGTGTCGGTGGGGTTGAGTATTTCTTCCACCGTCCAACAATGTCCCCAGTTGAAGTCAGAAGATTTCCACCTCCACTGTAAACAGTGTTGGCAGGGCACTGCTTCCCCCTCCTGAGGCACTGGGCGGTTTGCAAGAATTTCTTTGAAGCCGATCGATAGTCCTTCTCCATGGCCTTACCAAACTCCTCCCAGACCTGAGTTTTTGCCTCCACAACCACCTTGCAGCCCGCTTGGTCTGCTGGTACCCGTCTCTGAAGTCCCACGAGCGAACCAGGCTAGATTGGTCTCCTTCTTCAGCTTGACGGCATCGAGTGTGGAATACATTATGAATACACACACCTGAAGAAACAATCTGCTAGAGGATGTCAAGGATTATTACTTTACTTGTTCTGACAATGGTTTAAAAATCCTAAATGCTATTATGTAACTGGAACATAACGCTCTCTCATTGTCAAAGACGGACTCCTAAAGACATATTAGCTCATGCTGTTTACTGTCACCTTAGGGCAGGGCCAATTGCACAGTAAACCCTAACGACTCTTTAAATAGTGATTTTCAAACAAAGTTGTTGCTGACTCCTCCACTGTGTTACATCACGCTCTGTAAACTGGGCCGTGGCAGGTTGTCCCACACGTTTCTGACATGACAGCTGTGCAACTGTTTGTGGATTATCTACTGCTGCTCCCACGTGCCACGCGGTGAGGGGATTACATCTAAAAAAAAACACCCATCTATTTATTGTCCACATGGTATTGCTTTTGAAAGAGCAATGTCACCTCATTGAGTGCACTTTACCATAGAGCACCTCTCTTAATTATCTTTATGTTATAAAACTAACCCTTGCATCACAATGCACCATTATCCTGGAGAGATTTCACAAAACCACTAAGATGAAATTGACTGACTCACTTATGTATTGCAGAAAATCAAGTGTTACATAATTATGTTTATTAGCTGTTAGGTTCTATTTCTGGGGTTTCTCAATCTCAAAGGAAATGGGGTAGCTCAGTCTTAATTTATTATTAACAAGAAAAAGTAGAGAGACTTTTTTTGTAGTCTATGTATGTTTGTTATATCAATTCCAGAGTCCAGACATTGACTGTAATGCTTGGACCGAATTTAAAAACCACTGCCTTAGCAAATGTACTTAGAATCCTGTTCATTTGTGTAGTAGGTTAGACTAAATGTTTGCTTTAAATCACTGCCCATCACAGATTTATTGGTTGGCAAAGTATATGCCTATCCCTTTTGTAATATAAAGGATTAACTAGTTTGTACAGAACCAATATAAAAGTGGTTCTTAATACATACCTTATTACAGCATAGTTATTGTCAATTTCAGAAGCCCCATACTAACTATATTGTAACAGGTCTTTTATAGCCCACTATAAGAAGAAAAGGTTAAAGCAAAAGCACCTAGACTCAGTTTTCAAGGTAAAGACGTTTTGTGTCTAATTCCAAGAAATTTTATCTATTCTGAGATCAACTGTTAAGAGAGCTGAGCTTTATCTCTAGAGGGAGGGGTATGACCTGAAACTAAACCTGATAGAATCAGGCTCTTTTTGTCTCATAGTCTTTAGCTATGAGTCAGGAGTCACACTGCCCTTTCATGCTTTTGCTTTAACCTTTTCTTCAAGATGACCTGGATGACTGAGAACCTTCACAGACAAGCCCAGTATAAGGTACAAAGATTACTGAGCCATTATACTGTAAAGCCCCGGAAGATGGTACACTGAATCTATCAAGTCAGAAGTGAAATATTTGAAGAAAAAGCAGAATGGTTTTAAAGTTCAATGTTGTTAGCTAATTGTGCTAATAAAATGTGAAGTGGTGGAGAGCTTGATAGCTAAACGTCTGTTTAACACATAGTTATCGGTTCTGGATAACTATGAACATTATGACAGGGTAGTCAGTCATTGATATAATTTGTATGCTTTAAGATGATGCTTTTAAGCTAGCGTGTTAGCTACTGTCAATCTGTTGATTGTCATGTGAAATGGTGAAAGTTAATGGCATTTTATTAGCCTCAGAGCTTGGACAATAACATATTTGTTCTTGACTTAACTGAATTTTTTAGACCTAAAAGTTAATTAATTAGTTTATTTGTAACACTTAGCATAGCATTAGCATGTCAATTAGCAACAAATTTATTACAAAGTAGGCAGGGCGTCACAATAGTGGTGCGGTTTCAGGGCCTGATAACATTACGTAGCTAATTACTGTTTGTCTGTACATTGTTTATGAAGAGAGGCCGAGCCTATTTAAAGACGAGCTAATCCTCTTGAGTCCCTGAAAGTGAAACTCACCTTGACTACAGTTTCTACGGTTTGATGACGCATGGGTCACTGACACTATTACCTTAAGTGACTGCATTCCTGCTGACATATCTGGTTGGCTCAATGTCTTCCCTAAATAATTAATCCAAATTTAGAGATATTATTATTTAAGATTATTAATAGCTACATTTGGCGGCCTACATTATGCAGAACTCTCTATTTCCCTGCTGTTATCTTTTGAGCTGTCAATATTTTTGTCTCACTTTGAAGCTTTTGCTGCAGAGACGTCTTTTTTTTCCACACAGCACTATTGCTTAATTAATAACGACAACCCTCTAGGGGCAACGGCCTGTCGCACACTACTGCAGTGGAACTGTTTTCGCTTTTTAGAGCAGGGGTTTATGTTGTGTATTATAACACTACATTTAAGTGGTCATTATTAAAAATGTCCAAGGTCTCCATTGTTATAGCAGACTGCTAAAATGAAATTAGATTTATTTGCTTTTCACAATATTTTCTACTATATAATATTGTATTCTATTGCTGTCAGTGGATGTTCTCAATAATTTTATTAGAAAATACTGATTTGAAATAAGATGTCACAAAGAGTTTAGATTACTGTAACGGCCTGCTCACTGGTCTCTCAAAACGAGGGTTAAGACAGCTGCAGTTTATTCAGAATGCGGCTGCTCGGGTTCTAACTAAAACCAGGAAGTACAACCACATTACGCCAGTTTTAAAATCTCTGCACTGGCTTCCTGTTGCTCAGAGAATAGACTTTAAAACAGCACTGCTGGTTTACAAGTCTCTTAATGGTTTAGCACCAGAATATATCTCTGACATGCTAGTTGTTTATGAACCTCCTCGGACTCTGAGAACATCTGGGACAGGCCTTCTGCTCGTGCCCAGAGTTAGAACTAAACAGGTGAAGCAGCGTTTAAGTTTCATGCAGCAAAAACCTGGAACAGCCTCAACTTTAACAATGTTGTATGGGAGGTTAAAAACCTTCCTCTTTAGCTCCGCCTACATTACAACTTAGTGTTTTTTTTTTCTTCTTTTAAAATGTTTACATTTTTCTTATGTTTCTTAATCTAAATCTTGTAAATTGTCTTTTATTCCTGTAAAGCACTTTGAGTTAGCCAGTGTATGAATTGTGCTATATAAATAAAATAGCCTTGCCTTTAGTTTGTCAAATATCTCTCCATTGGATTACTGTCAGAGCCACACTATTTGTATTTGGAATAGCACCTTTTGCTGTAAATCCATAAAGACATTAATTTAGTCCCAACTCAAGTTTGTCAAACCCAGACACGTGTTTTTTCTGTTGTAGATTGTATTAATTTACATAATACAATTCTTCAAAGTATGTTTTTCCAGCTGTTTGAGGTGAATCCAATGGAGTATTGGCCGCCTAGACTGCCTTTCGCTGCCAAGCCTGATGTCAGCAGGTACGGCTATGATATCACTTGGAGGCAATTGTTTCAAACAGATGTGGTAAGGCATATAAGGCAAGTGAGTCGTACATGAGAACATGGGAGAATGGAGCACACTGTACAAGCATGTTAACACTTGACTCAAGTAACATGTGTGAGCTCATGTACACCATGTGCTGTAACAGAGTGTATTTATTCAAATTGCAAGTGTGGTTTGATATATTACTCAAAAAGTTTTCAGCCTGCAAATCTTAAATCTATATATATTTTGAGGGGCTTTGGAGATGGAGAAGGATGTTGCAAAGACACTTATTTTTTTAAACAATATATAAATGAACAGATTTAGTGCCACCCAAAGTTTCTGACAGAACTTTAACTTTGGCAACCTGCATCCACCACCATTATTTAGAGTAGGTGTGTACAAAATTAACTTTGTGATGTATGAACCTTATTGTGGTGTGTTTCTGTTCTGATCTGAATCTCTCAAAAGACGATCTGTAGCTTTATCTACTAACCACATTCCTCCACCCAATCACTTCTGTTCATTAGTTCACAACAAAATGCCTGCTTTTGGATTGTCTGATCAGATCTGTTTAAAAAGTGTGTGTATAACTTAAATCGTGCTGTTCAATGTGTAATTTACAATTAAAATAAAATCGGCTCAAAGCCAGAATGTCACTTCTGCCCATAGATAGTATAAATATGGATGATATCCGCCCATTGGTCCCCTATTCACCAATATTGTCATTACGAATGGGCAATAAAATGGCCGTTACATCCGGGCTTTTCGGCTTTTACTCCATAGTAAAACAATAGTTTTCAGATAGCATAAACCAACGTAATAATCAAAATTTACCCCCCCCCCCCAGAGTTGTCATGTAGTAAAAACTTAGCTTTAGAGACCGGAGCCATCTTTTGTACCAGGCTGTAAACATGAGTTTTACACTTGTAAAGTCGCCATTGGGTTTCTCCTTTTATTTCTAGTTCAGGAGCCCGCCCTCTGGTGGACGGAGGTATATCGTTGTATTTCGCTGTAAAATCACCGTATTTCGGCGCCCTTACACGAGGACCATTTGAGAGGTTCCATGGGAGAGGCTTGCTTCTGCCCCGTTGTTTTGTTGAAACCCTCAATCATCTGTTGTCACCCCTGACCTGACTGTGCATGTTGCTCTTTTGACTCCGTTACAATCTGTGAAACGAGCTACATTCCTGTGCCGTGAGTACATTAAACGTATCTTTAATAAGCAGATGTGTTGTCTGATGGAGCTACTGCCTAGTGTGAATGTGTGGCAGCATTCCAACCTCACACCAGTGTTGGCAAAGAAGTGAACAACTGCTTGTGTCAGTGTACTTAGTCATCCTTCTGCCTGTTGAGACATATTGTGATGTCACCTTGTGGAAGGTGTTCTGCTTTTGTTTTCACAAAATGTACTTTTTAAAAACCCACCAATGGCCTTAAAACTCCTGCATGGCATTCAAGCTTTTGCTTTTTAGTAGTGTTTGTTTGGAGAAGTTTGGCTCCTCAATCTATGACTTCTTAATGTGAATGTGGAGCTTTCAAATTAGAAAAAAACAAAAAAAAAAAAAAAAAACAAAACTGTATGATTTAGCTCCAGTGTGTTTTTTGTTTTTTTTGGGGGGTTTATTTTGTGTATTTTGGAAAAGAGGCAGTTGGAGTTTTGCAATCTCCATCTGATTGGCTAATAGAAGTTGTGAAAGAAACGGCGAGTTACTTAGAAATGTCTGTAATGCAAAACAATAACATGGCACACTATACATTTTTATTATTCTTAAATAAAAACTGAAATAATTATTAAGGATATCTAATATTGTAAAATTATAACTTATTACAATTAGGGGTGTGACGGTTAGTATATAACTGTGTGATCGGCGGTTATAGTTGAACACCGTCATTAGAACTCTATAACCGCCAAAACCAAAACCGTGTCATTAAAATATTTTTTACAAACATTTTTTATCAAAAATTATTTTCATTTTTTAGATAGGATCATAAGATGCGCAATATATCGGGAGACATGGTTTTTACCACTTAATGAAGTTTTGTAAATCGTCAGACATGATATTTACCACTTCATTAAATTTTGCTTTGTAGAAAACCTTTCTTAAAAACGAATTCTGTTTTGTACAAATTTTATCTTAATTTTAATGAATGTTTCATCAACCAATTGCACCAATTGTATTTTAATAAATAAAAAGCAAATATAGCAGACAATGATAACTGTGACATGGAAGCGCCAGCGCGCCGCGTTCACTTGCACTGCACTGTAAACTAGAGCGCATCTCATCGTAAATGAAACTCAGCGTAGGCCTATGCCTCATACATTAGCACAAATACAGTGCCAGCCACTCAGGAGCTTTTGGCAAAGTCATCTTTCCTTGACCCACGATACAGAGGCAATGGGGGGGATGGATTGGGGGAGACAAAAGATGCACTTCGGGGGGAAATTGTATCAGCTGACGAGGGAAACGGAGGCGGAGTTAGGCTGCTGCTGCTGAAGATGATTCGGGAGAGGTCTGTGCACAATCTTGGAGATCTCCTTAATAAACGGAGGTCTGAAATCTCTGCCCCTTTACCGATCAGAGCGCGCGCTGACACGGAGTTAACCCGCTATCTCCAAGAACAACCAATTGACTCTACGGCAGATCCACTAGCATGGTGGCGAGACAATGAAACACGCTATCTGCTCTTAGCAAAATTGGCACGTAAATACATGTGTATTTGTGCTACAAGCACAGCATCAGAGCGAAGTTTTTAGCACTGCGGGAACATAGCTACCCTGTTAGATCGTCACTAAAACCGAGTAAAGTGAACATGTTGGTGTTCCTGTCACGGAACTTGGTTTTGATTTATTTAAAACAAAGCACGTTCATTGCAAAGTTTTTTTTTTTTTGTTAAGGATTTGCTCACTGTGTGATTCATTTAATAAGCACATTCACTGCTAGTTGTCTTGCTGTTAATTTTAAATAAACATAGAGCAAGTAGCTAATCAGTGTCTGCTCGTTTATTCAAACTATGAACGTCACATTTGACTCACGTCATAACCGTCATCACCAATTCTGAAACCTGCACACCCCTAATTACAATTATATAGCTCCAAATGTCAGTTTTATACAGTTTTTATGTGAGTTACTGAAAACACCTGAGACAAAAGTTGGGAATAGTCATTTAAAGCTGACAGTAAAGAAAATCTCAGACTAAAATGCACTGAAACCAGGTGTTTTGCACTAAAAACGCAGTCAGACAGCTAATAAGTGGCGACAAACTGAGGAAAGAAGGTCATTGTGACTCTGCAGTGTCAAAGGCTTTGGCCTATTTTCTCAACACAGGTAGTTATTAGTGTCCCATTGTGTGATTAAAGAGCAGCCCTGTTAGAAAGAGCTCTTAGCACTAAAGCCTTGTCCTTATTGATAATTACTACACATAGTCCAACACTGAGGCCTTGGTGTGTGAATAGTGAAGCTCCTGCCTGCAGCTAGAGTCATAAACCAAAGCCGTATGTCTCCATCAATAGGAAAAGAAACACCATGATCTTGGCCAGTCCCTGCACTGTTTTATTGATTAAAGTTTATTAAACTTCTACTTGGCCTATGTAAGTTGTGATTGGTTGCACAACTATTGTGTGTGCAGAACTGCAGATACATTGATTAGAAAGGGCCACAGACATGAGACAGCTCATTACTGTCTTATCTCGGACCCTTGGACTGTTGTGTAGTAGGGGACGTGTGTGTCACTGTCTTTATCAGTAGCGTACGCAGTACAGTTGTGTGTGTATCTAGAAATATCCCAATAGGAGCGATCTGTACTATTGTTGGTTGAATTACGAAAGCACCAGGTGTAGCGTACTCTTTTAGTCACTCTGATAGATTAGGTCCACCTTAACTTGCCGGCACTTGTTTATGGACTAAGCTAGTCATAAGTCACTGAAATGTTACCTGTTTAAGTAACACTTTGTCAATTTGAGATTCCAGGTTTTTACTTAAAATCACAATTACATTTGAAAAACTATGTCCCATCACAGACAACAGTGCGCCAATGCATAAAAGCCTCATTGTATATGAGGGATTTTATTTTCATTTCATTTCACTTTGACGTAATGTTGTAAGAATGTATGCACTTTAGTCTTCCACTAATGTGTGCATGAGTGCACGTGTCCGATAAGATCAATAGATGAGCCCTGGGCAGCAGCTCCTGTTTGTCCGTGCAAAGGCCAGCTTTTCAGCCTGCTCTCGCTTCGACCTGTCAGCCCGCATCCACTGTCCTCCAGAGCAAATGGGCCATTATGTAATCTATTTACCATGGCTCTCCAGTGGAAGTGTTTGGATCTGTCTTCTACCTAATCTAAAAGTATGTTTTGACCCCACACCTTTTTACTTTTGAAATATCAAACAAAAGCTACAACACGTCACAGGGTTTGTCTTGAAGATAATATCTTATCTGAAAAAAACAAATCTAAAAGAATCTGATAAACATTTATGATCACCGTATCTAAAACAATCTATAAATACCTATGAACTGCATTTGTCTGTAATGTCATTTTATTGTATGATTGTTTAAAAATGTTAAAAATTGTTTTGTCTTTGGAAAGTTCCATAGCCTTTCCTAATGTAAAAACACTAATGAACAGGACTATCTGATGAATGCTTTAGACAGTTTTCCTTTCTCTAATAATATCACAGCTGTCATGCTACAAACTTGTTACAGCTCGGATAAGGAAATGATTTAATGTGGCATGCTCTAATTAGCTGAAGTTTGAATGAAAAGACCCCTCTGACTTTAGATTGTATTGTCTAGGATCGTCCCGTCCCGTCTCCTCAGGCTGGGAGACGGAGGGAGACGTCTTGATTGAGCAAACAGAGCGGAGGAGTGGAGTGAAGCGTCGCAGCAGTGAGAGGAGTGCCCCACGATTACCTGCCTCTCTGTAGTCACTCCCTCTGAGGGAGTGTACACAGCGGCGGCGCACTCTTTTCCTGCCTGTTCATACACGCACACTCTGCACTGTCTGTCTCTGAGACACACACTTCACAGCAGACCGCAGTGGAACTAGACTTTATTTGGTGGTCTGCATGTGTTTAGGGGCTCACTAGAGGATAGCTTTTTATTCAAAGACTGAACAAATTCTGACTTAAGGAACACTTCTTCTACTTGTACCAGTGACGACTCTTGCGTCAGGGTGAGTGCCAGTTCAACTTCTCCCCGTTTCGCTGACATCTCTTTCTTACCATTTTACTCTATTAATTGGCCAACTCAATCTTATTTTATACAGTGGACATAAATAATTAGCAGTCCATTATGTCATTATGCCAGATTTACTCATACGGACAAATTAAGCATTTCTATTCTGATGGTCAAGGACTAAATATATGCAAATAAAAACCTTTTCCTAATGTCATTCATCTCTAGACCTGTCTGTGTGCCTGTCTTGCAGCTCAGCTTGCCCCTGAGGATAAGTGTGTGCATGTGCAAAAGACAAGCTTCAACAAGATAAAACTAAAATGGATTTTTTACTGTTCAATCTCTGCACATATCTCTTGTGTCTTTTTCTAACTTGCCCTTTTGGCTAATTGTGCTTCGCTTCAACCTGGAACCAGTAGCTACTCATTTCTTGTCATAAGCGTGAAAGTATTTTATATTCTTGCTGACAACCAAAAAGCAAAGCAGTTCCACTACATTACAAATTGCATCATCCACGTCCCGGTCAAGTCTTCCCTACGTCCCACATGTGGCTATTTACGGTGGCGGCCACGCTGCCAAATGCTACCATGCTCCCAAATGCGCCTTGTGGTTTGAATTGCAGTCTGTTTGAGGTCTTTTCATTAAGCCGGCTGTCCTGTTTCTCATGTTTGGCTTTATGAACACATGAGGCTGCAGGGCGCCGTGCCCATACTCTGCACATGTGAGCCGAAGTTGAAGCTGAGTAGTGACCGACTTTGAAAAAGATGGTGTGGACTGTTGTGTTGTATGTAAAAGCAGCTTGAAATGTGGAGGGATACTCATTTTTTTACAACTTTAATCAGATTTTGCAGCAGTATAGGAGAGTTGTCTGTTTTAAAGCATAGGTGGTCTTGTCTCTGATACTGAATGTGCCTTTGTCCTTAGACCTGTGTGTAGTGGTTTGCATGTTTGCATTAGCGTGTGCATCCAGTGTCAGTTTACAGTAAATCTCTCTGTCTATAGTCTACTTTATCTCTTTGTCTTGTACATCTCATTGTCTTTGTTGGGCAGCGGCTAATGGACTGACAGCAAATGCGATCTTTTCAATAGCGCTTTAATGGAAACATCCTTGTGTTAATGGGAGACCTGCTCAGAAGCCTTGATATTCATCTCCAGTTAGTTTTCATATGGATATTTCTTCTGAATTTTTTCTTGTTCATATAGTCCTATTGTTTCGGCTGCTGTATTTGCCATTGTCACAGTCACTAGACAAAAAGATTAGCTTGTAAGGCATCAGATTTGTCTGTCATTTTGAGCATTGACTGGATACAGCTCTTTTTACCTTGAGGCTTTTCTTTTTTACAAATGACAGCCCTTTCTTTCACATTTTGTCGACATATCCATATTCCTCAATTAGACAGGAAGTAACACATTATCTCTCTGACTGCAAGCAATTTATCTCTTTATTTGCTCAGTCCAACATAGTGAACATTGTACAGTGACATATTTTCCTGAAATCTGAACCTGGCGTTTAGTGTAGCTTTACAAATTAGTTGTTCAATCTCAAGTACCTTTTTCTTGGCAGTGTTTGGGAAAATATTCATTAAAAACCTATGGGCTGTTTTTCATCCTTGAGTACATCCGTGTTTATTCATGTTATTTGGAGTCTACATACAGACTCTTGTAGATGTTAATCATTAATTTACTTTGTCTGGATATAAATTCAAAAGACTATAAAATGGATGAAGAACTATTTGGAGCTGACCTGAAATTCCAAACAGATTTGCAACATAGAATTATGCTATTGCATTGGTGTTGTGTTTGGAGATGTTTTATCATGATTGTATTTGTATAGACCTTTGTGGAATGAATGAATGAAAGACCTATCCTGAGTTTTCCTTTCATATTCATTCTCATAGGTGTTCTACAGGGGTAAAGGAGGCATTGGATTACAAGTGAGGCTCTTATTCTATTACAAAAGAGTGGTTTGTAACCTGTCATCTACATGTGATATCAGACAGTCAAGAGTGTGCCTTAATCATGTAAATAAAGTTGCACTTGAACAATTGTCCCCTTGGATTGCACCACAGCAGGAAGTGACAGGCTGTTGCTTTCATTCATGGTGGGTTTTAGGATTAGCTCTGGGGTTGTCAGGTCTGCATTTTTTCACTGTAGAAGGGTCAAAAGTCACTCCGACAATTGGATAAGAGATTGGTGGGAGCTGAGGATTAGCACACTTTTAAGGTTTGTAGTCTTTTTTTGCGCTTGTTGCTTTAGGCCTTAGGTAACCAATATCTTGCTGCAATAAGTAAACTTTGAACTCCCCCTCCTCCAGCAGTGAAACTTGGCGAGCCGAAGCGAGGAGTGGCTGCTCATGTACATGTTTATGAGTTAGGATGTGCTCAAAAACGCCAGCCTGCGAAGGTGTGGAATAGGTGTGCTTTCTTTTTCTACACACAAGCCCAGACCAAAAGTTATTGCCACAAAGACACGTAAAGTTATATCTGTTTTTACTTTTATGACAGAACTTTTATTGCTGCTGTGGTTTAAAATAAATCTGTATCCTTTATCTATTCTCAGACATATCTTGCTGAGTCGGTTTGAAGCACAGTTTTTCTTCCTTAGGCATTGTTTGATTAGGAGCACACAGTGTATAAATAGCCCAGTAATGTTGTTGTCATCAGTTCTCTGTGATGCTCAGAGACAGGCTGCCCATCATGCAGTGCTGTTTGTGTGTACCTGCTGCTGGCCTCATTACAACCTGCTTAGGATGTGACAACTTGTCACTGCTTTCTGCCTTGGAAGCATCTGCCACTGAACTTGTAAGCCGAAGCAAAACATGCACAGCTATTACTGCTTGAGCTTACTCAGAGATACATGACAATTTGGAATCTGTTAGGCTCCAAAGTGAATGTTGAGGAAGGGAACCAGACAGTTGAATGAACCTGTGTAATATGACTGACCAAACTCTTAAGTTGTACAGTTAATTGACCACTGCAAATGGCATTATGTGTTTTTAATCTTCATGCTTCCAAATACAATGCACACTGTATGCACTGTATTTTTGTGCATAAAATCCCACATCCGGTTTTCTAATGCAGCATAAAATAGCATAAAAGCAGGATGTGGTATTTGTGTATCCCTCAATGACAAATAAGCTAACTTCTACACTTCTAGTCCCATGTTTAAGTCTCACTAAAACCACATTGTGTTAAATTGTGAATGACAAATAAAAATGTTGTATTGCATGGATATTCATAATAATTTAAAGCCTTGGTCGATCTATGGAATGATCCACACATTTCTCATCCCCAAACCATGTCACCTGATGCCAGTATCATTAAAATTTACAAATGTTTTTGGCATCTTGGATTTATCCATGATCTGTGTGATGAAAGTGTCTCTACTTTAATACATAAGTATAATTATATTGCACTGTCCTGATTCCTGTCCTACCTTTTTATGGGTGTTTCTCATTTGTCCCTTTGAGGAAGTGACTTGTCTGTTGGTTTGTTATTTTAACAGAGCTAGAAGTATTGCACTGTACCTGTGATAAGAATCCAAATGTGATGTTCATTTACAATTATTATTTGAACATAATTTGTCAGTAAGTGAGCCGTTGTCATGGTGCTGTAGATGTGAGTAATGGTGTTACTCTTAAACACCTGTGCAGGTAAATGAAGCTCCCGGTCAGGTTTGGAAACATTCCAGCTTGTCAGCGCTGAACTGCCTGTGTTGACCTCAGGGCAGAAAATGAGAAGCAGGACAAGAGCAAACTGAAGCACACAGTCATTATTCCCCACCTGCCTTTTTCTGAGTGGTATGTCCTTTTATTGATGTCCAATGCCATAATTCTCTCCTCAAAAATAATGGCAAACTTTTAGAATAATGCACACCCTAAATTTGAGAAATGCCCAAGAGCAGAAAGTAAGATCCTGTTTTCTATATTTAACTACCCCTGGTCTAATTAATTAGGTTTTTCTGTGCTCTATTAAACCTTTGAATCATTTACCAGCGTCAGCTGCAGCATCTCTGCCCAATGTTTACACTGTGGTTGTATTTAGTTAGCCGCTGTATGAGTAGCAACCAGCTACTTCATAAAAACAAAGTGGTGTCATTGTTCTAAGGCAATATGATCTCCAGAAAATGGTTTTGTAATGTAGTTTTAGCATTTTTTGTCTCTATGTTCTCTTATTGTTTATCATACAGCTTATGTCCATTTGTGTCTAGTCCATGAGCGTTCTCTTCCCTTAATTCATTAGTAATGAGTCTGCAGCAGGCGTGCAGCGTGCCTGGCAGAGAGCAGACTTACTGGCTGGCCCAGTCCCAGTGGGACAACAGCCACTTATCTCTCATAATAACAACATATGCATCGACATGGCTAAAAACAGACACCAAAGTGGGAAGTGCAACCATCTATGTTCCCTTTTATTTAAAACTGAACTTATTAGGTGTTAAGTAAGAGCTAGCATTTGCTGACTAAGGAAAAGTGACATTACAAAACAAATGACATCACATATTAAGAAAAATTAACAACTTAATGCTATATATCATCCAATAAAAGGAGAAACGGACAACAATCCTAACCAAGTAAGCTAAACATCCATATGGCTACTGTAAAGTAGTATGACTTGTATGTTTTTTATTCTTAGCCATTTCATTGACTGTAAACTCCAAAGGCTTTTTGCTTTTAACATAGTTTGTTAGTAGACATTTTAGCATTGCCTCTGTCACTTTGCTTGTTATTTGCCTTATTTGTGAAAGATTCCAGATTATGCCAGCTTTAATTGGATTGTATTATTATTTAATGTACTAATAGTTAAATTTCATGTAAGCTTTGCGCATACCTATTATATTTGCTGTTACTCTTCTCTCTATTTGCCTGCTAGTTTGCTTCAAGAATATTAAATGTCCATTGAAAAGTTGCAGAGATGGCTGTCCTTCACTGACCTCTGCCTCTCCTTCTCTGTCTCAGATGACATGGCGTCCTCAGTACCGCAGCTCCAAGTTTCGTCACGTGTTTGGTAAAGCCGCCACCAAAGAGAGCTGCTATGACGGCGTTCCAATCACGCGCAGTGTCCAGGACAACAACTTTTGTGCCGCCAACCCGCGTTTCCTGGCCGTCATCACCGAGTGTGCGGGGGGAGGGTCCTTCCTTGTCCTCTCTGTCAATCATGTAAGTAGCAGTATTCTTTTGTAAAGCTGTTATTAAAGCTATTGTAGTTATTAAAATGTAGCATCTCTCAATAGGTTGTAGTTTTTGGTATGAGTAGAGTTTGGTGGCCATGTGCCTTTGTTCCCCTGAACACCTGGACATGACGGCACTGCTCTCACAATATAAATAGCTGTGGAGCCTCGGAGCCAAAAGGATGTGTATCCCAGGAAAACCCTGGCTGGCACATAATCCTAAACACTGCATGTGGTCTTTTCCATCTCATTATTTTCTCCTATCTTCCTACCCTAGGCTCAGCTCCTACATGATTCATTAATGCTCATTCCGACATGTTTATTCTGCTGGTGTTATTGATAATAAAAGTGTTCTTTCAAATAAACTCAGTGGTCTGTAGGATAGGCTTACAGTGTGGCTGTGGATCTTCTTCTCTCCGTCTGTCTGTCTTTCTTTTTTGTGGTCACAATGAGTTATTACCAACCTCTTGGAATGCACAGGAATTACCTATGACTTTAGGAATGACATAACTTATATTTTTCCTCTTGTCAAGTTTGAAGCTACAGTCTCCTCTTTACTCTGCCTTTTTACACTGAGAGGTGATCTTTTGTTCAGTGGAGAGTGTTATTCAAGCTCTCATTTTCTTTTACTTGTTGATATGAAATTTTAAATACAGTTGTAGTTACGTTATCTATTTCCAAACATGGTAACATCCCCCACAACTGTATGTCAGTTGACGTACAGTCAGTTGAGTCAACATTTTTTGAGAAGTATAATTAGCAATCCTGTTGAGGCAGAAAATCTTTACTGACTTTTTCCTTGTAACAGGATCAAGGAATACCAGAGCATGTGTCACAAACATTTGTGTAATTCCACTCGAGCTTTACAAAGTTTCATGCTAGTGTTGAGAAAGATTTTTATGGTGTGGACATTGAGGCTTCAATAGCTCAGTGACTATTGACTCTATTGCTTGGGATTATTATTTGCGAAAACTGAATGTGTTATGCAAAAGCTCCACTTAAAACTACTGCTCAGATTTACATTGTAAATTGTGACACTAAAGTGGTTGGCTAAAGTACATAATGTTTGACAATTACACACTCTTGCATAGTGTTTATATAAACTGAATAAAGATGTTCATAGCTTTAATGTATTTCCCCCAAAAATGTAATGGTAAATATACCAAAGATGCAGTGTTGACAATTATAAGATAGGGTAGCTACTCTTCCAATTAATGCATGATGCTTTTTGGAACCGGAGTGAAAGCTGGACATTTTACTTTGTAGTATTTACACTATGACAGAATTGCCAAACCCTAACTTTACTATAACAAAATAATCACTGCTGTCTGACATTTTCAATTGCAGAAAACAAGATTTGTTTTGTGACAAGGAGAAACAAATCTTTTTTCCTACCCATATCTAATTATAATAAGTCACAACAGAAGTAATCTTATCTTGTGTGTGTTTTTCTTTCAGACGGGTAAAGTGGACCCTCACCACCCGAGAGTGTCTGGCCACAAAGGGAAAGTGTTGGATGTGAAGTGGAACCCCTTCAATGACTACCTCATTGCCTCGTGCTCCGAGGATAACACGGTTTGTGCAGACACTTCCCTCCCCACCCACATGTGTATTTGTTCGGGACAGTTCAGAAATGTGTTCTAATATAAAAATGTAGCAGCCGAGGGATCTTTTTATTGGCTTGCACTTTAGCTTTTAAATCATGCCATTCCTCACGTTCCTTAGCCCTGACCTGCCTCATAACAAATCAAATATCAACATGTTCATAAGATATTTTACTGAAGCCATATTCAGTAATGAGACATATCATAGTAGATCCTTTTTAGTTTTTAACAGCTGACTGACTACATGACTGTGCTGTCAGTTAATGGATAGAGAACATTTGCGGGTGGCTGCTCTATTTATACAAGCATTTAGGCCACAGGCCACTAGATGCTCAGGATTATTATGGGCTTGCACAGAATGCTAAATAACTTAAGGATACAAAATTATACACCAAGGTTTTAGGACCTGTGCTCATCATCAAACACGTTTAAACTGCCTGACAAGATGAGAATTGCTAAGGCCACAAACCTATATTCAATTCAGATGCACATTCCCATTATTGACAGTATACCAATCAGGTAAATGTAACATGCATTACGTTTAACCTGGTGGTGAGTGGGTTCCAATGGCGGGGGAGGAAGCTAGACAAACTTGGCAGACCCAAATGCATCATGAGGGTCTTTTGGGAATGTTTGGCCGAATCAGAGCTTCAACCAGATTCCAAGAGAGGCTGGAGACTTTGAGTCTGAATGGACAATGTTCTCCGCCTCCTATGTTGACGTGGCCGCTCAGATCTGTGGCCTTAAAGTTGGTGCCTGTCATGGTGGCATTTTATCTCACCAAACATTTCTAATGTGGATCATATTAAGACGTTTGTCTGTGAGATCTGCGAGATCTCTCATGCGCGCCGCGGAGGCCGTCTGTCACAGCGCTCAGTCACACACACAATACAACGAGCGTGGCGCACACACACGCACAACAGTACGAAAACCTCCGCTTAATACAAAGAGTGACGATGGCGGAGAGAGCATAATGTTCCAAAGTGTGGTTACACTTCTCTAGAGTTGATGCAGACAACGCTCGTTGTCATAAGTGCAACAAAATGTTTGCATGTAAGGGCGGAAACACAAGCAATCTGTCTAGCACCTTTCAAAAGTGCATTATGTGCAGACAGAGAAATGCTAAGTTTTCGACTGCCTAGCTAGCTCGTCTCTGGTTGTTGCCCCATCTACGTCTGGTATGTATGCTAAAATCATGTTGAATCAACGTTGTTCACGTCATTTAAAATAAATGTAAAATCTCCCTGTTTTGTTAACTTTATGTAGAAATTCTGTTGATTTCTTTTGTTTTTAAAATTCCAAATAAAGAAAATGCACAGCACAAACTCAAGTTAGTTTTTATATATATATATATATATATACCCAAACTGAAATCGCAGAGGTAGTTGGGAGGCTCCTCGGTGGCAAGGCACCGGGGTGGATGAGATCCTCCCTGAGTACTTCGTCTCTGGATGTTGTGGGGCTGTCTTGGCTGACATGCCTCTGCAACATCGTGTGGCGGTTGGGGACAGTACCTCTGGACTGGCAGACCGGGGTTGCGGTCCCTCTATTTAAGAACCGAAGGGTTTGAGCCAACTAATGGAGCATCACACTCCTCATCCTCCTCGGGAAAGTCTATGTCGGGGTACAGGAGAAGGGTATTCGGCCGATAGTCGAACCTCGGATTCAGGAGGAACAATGCGTTTTTGCAATGCTGGACCAGCTCTATACCCTCTCCAGGGTGCTGGAGGGTTCATGGGAGTTTTCCCAACTAGTCCACATGTGCTTTGTGGATCTGGAGAAGGCATTTCACCGTACCTCGCGGCGCCCTTTGGGAGGTGCTCTGGGAATAAGGGGTCCGGGGCCCTCTGCTATGGGCTGTTCGGTCCCTGTACAACTGGAACAGGAGCTTGGTTCGCATTGCTGGCAGTAAGTCAGACTTGTTCCCGGTGCAAGTTGGACTCGGGCAGGGCTGCCCTGTCACCGGTCCTGTTCATTATCTTTATGGACAGGATTTCTAGGCGCAGCCAGGGGAGTCAGGTTTGGAGACCACAGGATCTTGTCTCTGCTTTATGCAGATGATGTTGTCATGTTGGCTTCAACAAGCCAGGACCTTCAGCATGCACTAGGTGGTTTTCAGCCGAGTGTAAAGCCTTTGGAATGAGAATTTGCACCTCCAAGTCTGAGGCCATTGGTTCTCAGCTGGTAAAGAGTGTCCTGTTCCCTTCAAGTTGGCGAGGAGCTCTTGCCTCAATTGGGAGGTTGAAGTATCTTGGGGTTTTGTGCACAAGTGAGGGAAGGATGGAACAGGAGGTCAGCAGGCGGATAGGTGCTGTCGATGCAGTCAATGTACCGGTCTGTCGTGGTGATGGAGCTGAGCTGATTAACCGGTCAATCTTCGTTCCTACTCTCACCTATGGTCAAAAGACAAGATCCCGGATACATGCAGCCGAAATGAGTTTCCGCCGCAGCGTGGACGTTGCCTTAGAGAAAGGGTGCCTGTGAAGGTTCTCATCTTGAAAAAAAGGTTGTGAAGTGAAGGACTATTAGTCGTGAAGACATTTTGTCTCTAATTCCAAGAGACTATCAATTCTGAGATCAACTGGTAGGAGAGCTGAGGTTATATATCTCTAGAGGGAGGAGTTTCCCCTAAAACCAAACCTGATGGACCAGGCTGATCTGGTCTCATGGTTGTTGGCTCTGAAAGGGAAGTGTGACTCCTGATGTGAGAGTCGTTAAGGCTCAGGAGAGTTGAAGGGAGTCACCCTTTTTAGAGAAAGGACGAGCTGGAGGAAGTGTCTGGGGAGTGGGAAATCTGGGCAGTCTCTCCTTAGACTACTGCCCCCACGACTTGGCCCCGGATAAGCGGAAGAAAATGGATAGTACAGATTTATGGATGTACTGGGTGTATGTTTGACAATGTATTTTTATCCCTCCAGGTGAGAGTATGGGAAATCCCTCCTCATGGTGTGTTCAAAACCATAACGACGCCATGGAAGGAGCTGCAGGGTCACAGCCGCAGAGTTGCCCTCATTGAATGGCACCCAACTGCTAAAAACATACTCTTCAGTACGGCATACGACTACCAGGTAACACAGGGCCACATACAGTATATTAAGTACTGCAACATATTCAATAGACCTTTTAAGTAATCAGTTGTAACAAATGTATAACGGGAATGTGTTCATGGTTTTCCCTCACTGATCTTAGTATGCACCATGTTTCTGCCTCTAGATAATGATCTGGAATCTGGACTGTCCGGAGCAGGTCATCAAAAACCCTGTACGGACCATCTCCCACCATCCAGACGTCATTTTGTCCATGTCTTTTAACACAGACGGTACGCTCCTTGCCACATCTTGCAAAGACAGGAAGGTTCGGCTCATGGAGGCACGCTCAGGAAATCTGCTGCAGGTAGGAGTGTTCTGGCTTTTTAACAACCGCTAATTTTTTCCTTTTTTTTTTTCTTTTTTTTTTTTTTTTACAATCGAGTGAGAACCTGGCCCGTTCCGTAAGCACATAGTCATCCTCACCTTCAGATGGACCCAAGAGGAATGTTTAATAGATTACAGACTTGGTTGGTTTTACGAGCTAACCGACAGTTTAATCTTTATGTCAGTCTGTGATTTGTAAATTAAAAAAATATCAATCACCTTTATTGTTTTGGATTTTTTTCTGAAAATCTAAAAGTTAACATGCTTTAGTTTGCAAATCAAATCCTTTTGTCCTTTCTAAACGACATTGCAGAATTTAGTAAAGCCTGGAGTTTTATTTGAATTCTTGAGCATGCCAGCAAACATTTTGTAAATGGTAGCTGCTGCTGTCTCCCTTGCAAGCCGGGGCACTCGTCCAGCACCACACAGCCAAAACTGACACCTCTGGCCCAGTCTGGCCTTTAGTTCAATGGACCTGTATGTTAACCGCCAGTGGCTAATACTTAACCTCAGTCCACTCACTACCTTGGATTGCTGCTAAACAAGCTGCAGCTGAAGAGTAATACATATTAGGGCAAATTCAAGTTATTAAACATCCTCAAAGTTTGTGTAAAAGTACATTGTATTTTTCAGGAGGCAAACTGTAAGGAGCACAGAGCCAGCAAGGTCCTGATTCTAGGGAACATGAAGATGCTCCTAACGTCAGGAAGTTCACGTTGGAACGACCGACAGATCGCTCTGTGGGACATGGTGAGACAAACGGACTGACTAATAGCATAGCAAGTGTACTAAATAATCCCTTTATTAATGAAAGATTATGCTTGAAGTTACACATGAGCGTTGGAATATTGAATCGTGTGACTTTGTCCCACAAGTTATTGCTTGGAGAAGGTTGACGTTATTAAAACAATTGTAATTGAATTATAAAATAAGTAGCTGCTGAGGGCTTGACCTTGACCTTGACTATTTTATTTATTTACATTTTTTGTGAGGATTAATCCCTTGAGATGAATCATCTCGTTTTTGAGGGGGTCCTCTTACTCACATTCATTCACTATGTGAGTAAGAGGGACACTTTAGAGTTGCCAATTAACCTGTACATGCATGTCTTTGGACGGTGGGAGGAAGCCGGAGTGAACCCACGGTAACACGTGGAGGACATGCAGACTTCTCACAGAAAGACCGGAGTCAGCCAAGAATGTTTGAAAAATGTATAAGACGGGTATGGGAAAGGTTAATCTTAAATCTTCTGTACATAATCTTTTACATATTGTGCAATTTATTATTTGAATTATAGTGGAATCATTCCAGAATAGGTTTTCTTTCAGAATCAAATAAATAACTAAAATGCACGTGACAGAAAGCTCTTCCTTGTTTTATGGAAATGCCTGCTGTTGATTTTGCATAATGCTGCCGACAGGCAAACAAACCCTTTCACAATCGGGCATTAAAAGTGCTTGATTTAATTTAACTTAGGTTAGAGTAAATCTGAAATGTAGAATGATCTTAAATACATTTCATGGAAATTGATATGGAACAAACCATAAAAAAGCAGAGTGAGCAAACCCCTAAATAAAAAAATAGGTCAGGTCCTAGTTGCATATCAAGTCGCTACTAAAGCAGCCATTGCTCTAGTCGGCTCTGGGCTCTGATCTGAGAGATTTACACCTCACAAGCATCTTAGAGACATGAACATAAATAAAAGCAGAAGGCCACTCAAAGATGGAACCCTTTGGCAATGGTCCTCCCTCCTGTAGTTCAATTAAAGACTTTTCTGTTGTGCTTCAACATATGAATGTGTCCTTGACCCGTGTCCTACACTTCCTCCATGTTTTGTTTGAAATAGTGCAGTTTTGCATATATTCAAACCAGCAAACAAATGACTTACCTAGAATTAAACAAGGATTTATAAATACTTCTCTCGCACACAAAACTGTAAATGGCATAAAATTACCAAAAAGTGTGAACCTTCAGGGATAGGCGAGTCTTTATCCATGCAGCTGCACCATCTAGTGGACAGATTGCTGAATGAGAAACCGCCCATAGTAAACCGTTGTTCAATGAACCTGAATGCAAAAACAAGACTATAATTTTTTTTCAAACATTTTAGTTTGTAGTAATACAGATGGGCCATGCTGCTATGACTGCTGTGCTCAGAATCATAAAACTTTGTTTGCAGCAACACAAGACAAACAAGTATATGCTCTTTTAGTTCACACATCAGCACAGCTCAAATTTTACTCTGTTAGGGCAAATTTGCATAAATGTTTTCGACCAGTTAGAAACAAAATATACTGAGGAATTAGTCAAAGATAAAAAATTTATAATTTAAGATTTGGTCCTGAATTCAGGAGTCTGATTGCTGAAAAGACTTGGAATAGTGGTTGGTTCTGGTGAGAGGCATATAATAGCGTTGACCCGAGGGCATTAGAGTAAAACATAAAAATGAATGTGCCTTTGGTTTAAATCTATGATCTGACCAGACTTCCTGATGACCCGTCTGTTCTTTGGATGTATGAGAATATCATGAGTAGAGGATTATGTCTAAAGACCAGATTAGAGAGGTTGTTTTTAAATTCTGTGCGTGAGAGTGTGCAGTGGATTTAAATTTATTTTCTAAAGTTATTTAATGTTTTAATTCTAGTGACACTTAACTCTTAAACTGTTGCCCAGAATAAAGTACTGTGTATTTTGTTTTCTAGGATGACCTTTCAGCACCTTTATTACAAGAGAACCTGGACAGTTCATCAGGGATCCTCTTTCCATTTTATGACCCTGATACACACATGCTTTACCTGGCTGGGAAGGTAGGTCCACAATCGGAATCGGAATAATTTTAGTATTGTTTTTAATTATATTTTTATCTTACGACCTTTGTCTTCCTCTCAGGGTGATGGTAATATCAGGTACTATGAGATCAGCTCAGAAAAGCCATATCTCCATTACCTTACAGAGTATCGCTCCACCTTACCTCAGAAGGGAATGGGTAAGAAAACACGCACTATATATATATATTACACAAGAGAAAGCTGAAATAGATTGATTATGATAAACGCACCTGATTAAACCAGGTCCTTACTGAATGTACATGTCACTAAGAACCTGCTTTCTGTGCTGACTCTTTGGACCTGTAAGCAGAGCTGTTGCAAATAGTCCTACATCATTTGAATATCTAAACCCGTGGAGAACAGTGAGTTTGTAGATCATGTTAATAAGTAACACCAGCATGAGGAAATGTACACCATGGACAATGGCTTGTTAATTGTAGAGCTTTAGCTAGTAATTAATGTCTGTGAAGATGAAGTACACTGAGGCAAGCTCCACATCATTGTTACATGGTCTGAGACATTCTCAAGCACCGAAGAAATGCACTGTGCCTATGTTTGACAATTTAGCTAATTTAAATATGTTTGTAGCTGTAAAACTGCCATAGTAAAAGCATAAAGTATGTCATTAAGATTCAGCGTTTGATTTATGTACAGGAGTGCATCTAGTGGTGTCAACTATGTATATAATCTGAGGGCATTTTTGAATATTTTACTCACCAACTTAAATATTAGATGTAGTAAGCCTATCTTTTTTTTTTTTTCTGTCACAGGTGTGATGCCAAAGAGAGGTCTGGATGTGAGCTCCTGTGAGGTGTTCAGGTTTTACAGACTAGTGACAACCAAGAGTCTCATAGAGCCACTTTCCATGATTGTACCGCGCAGGGTAAGAGCACAAGCCAAAAACTGACATTATTTTCAGAAACATGCCTAGCTGTTTACTCACAGAACTGACTGGTTTATTTGTTTCCAGGCGGAGTCTTACCAAGAAGATATTTATCCAATGAGTGCTAGTAACAAGCCCTCACTGACAGCAGAAGAGTGGCTCAGCGGGATAGACAAAGGTCAGAAATACAATATTTAGTCATTAATGTTTTGTTTTGTGTCATTAAGTTATCCTGGAAAGCATAATATACTCTGTGAGAGAAAACCAGTGTGGACAATACTAGCATCATTCTTTGTCTAAACTGAAATGAATACATATACGAATAAGGGTCTGTAGCCTTCTTGTTCTTAACAAGGGGCATGAGTAAAATATTGTGCACAATGGCAACTCATGTTTCTCCTGGTCTCAGGCCCTGTGCTGATGTCTCTGAAGCCTGGAAGTCAAGTGGAGGAGTCGTATTCAGAGCTGAGCAAGGGTTTAGGAAACTCACTGGACACTCGCAGAGCTCAGAACCGACCGGGCAGGCTGCAGCTATCATATATTCAGGACCAGCTGGCCACCAAAGAAGGCAATGAGGACAGCACTCGGTCAGAGGACGACAGCAGTCGGATGCCACTTAGTAACGGGGAAGACCTTGCTTTTTGCTCTCCTCCAAAAACAGAGAATGAGGTAATCCATAGGGTTGTGATGTTCCGCTTCTTTACATGCATAATTTTACTAAATATGTATTACTTGCCAGGTAAAGTATCCATAAATATGGGCTGTCACTGTTGATATGGCACTTGCATATAGACTTTCCACCCATTTCTGTTCAACTATTTGACTTTTTAGCATTTTTTTCACAAAGATCACGAACATTTTTCTTACAACTCCACATGCAAAAACATATTGTTTTTGGTAATGAGATAAGAACAGTGGAAATACTACAACTTTGTTAAATGTTGCCCCTACCCCCAGCCTGTATTACAATAAGAATCAGCTCACCACAGAAATGTTTGGAACAGAAAATCTTCATCTAGCCTCTAGTTCTAAATGTGTTTGCTGAGCAACATCACTCTCAGTACATCTCACTTCTTTCGTCTTGGCATGTACAGTATCTCGCTCCACCCTACAGTCACAGTCTTGGTATTCAAAACTCTAGCCTAAAAATGTAATTTGACTACTACTGGGTTCTGCCTCACAGCAAGAAGGTTGTGAGTTCAAACCCTGGCTGACTCGAACATCTTCGGCTAACTCCGGACTTTCTGTGAGGAGTCTGGATGTCCTCCCCGTGTTACAGTGGGTTCTGTCCGGGTACTCCAGCTTCCTCCCACCGTCCAAAGACATGCATGTATAGGTTAATCGGCAACTCTAAAGTGTCCCTAGTGAATGAATGTGAGAGTGAATGGTTGTCTGTCACTGTCAATGTCTAAATGTCAGCCCTGCGACTAACTGGCCATTGTCCAGGGTGTACCCGCCTAAGGCCCAAAACTGCTGGGATAGGCTCCAGTTACCCCCTAACAGGACCAAGTGGTGAAAAAATAATGAAAATTCTACTATGTTCTCTATTTTGTCTGCAGCTGCGTCTGAAGTTCCACAAACAGCAGGAGGAAATCCGACGTCTCAGGGAGCTTCTGAACCAGAGAGACGTGCGCATCAAGCAGCTCGAACTGGAGATCAAAAACACCAAAAACACACAACCTCCCAGTCCACTCTGAGATTGTGCCGTATTATTTACTTCAACACCTCACCAGACACTGGCATTACTGTACAAAGCTACTAACTCAGTTCCCACCCACTTGACTCCGGCTCTTCAATGAGCTCCTCATGAATACTACGTAGGAATAATGTTATGCCAGAAGCACCAGAATTGTGTGCTTTAATACTGTCTTTCCATCAGATCAACCCAGGATGCACATTCATGTTGTTCAAACACTGACTGCGTCTGAACTGAGATGTTTTAAACTCTGCACCTGTTAACTGTTTTATTTTGTTTGCTTTACAGCTATGCAAGATATTGTCATTTTAGCTTTTTTATGCTGTACCTGAGGAGAAGAAAAAAAAGATGTCTGTGCCAGTTTGACTGTTTTAGCTCTTTGCATATAGTTTGAAAGTTGAATCAAGGTTTGGGGCAGCCATCCTGTGTGATTGTATGACAATGGAGATTTTTGTGATATGCTTGGTGAAATTATTTTATTTTTTTCTCTATTTAAACTACTGTAACTGGATGTGGCTGAGACGTGCAGTTCATTACAAGTACGTATCTATGAGTGAAAGAGAGCTACATGAATGATGATCCCAGGTTCCTCTGGGCAGCATTTGATTTTATTGTAGTTTTAAAATTATGATAAATTAGTTCACTTTGTTGGTAGTACTGTGCCATGTTTATACCGATGCTGAGCACATTTTTTATCATTTAATTTTTTATCTTTTAAATTCTTTAATTTATTTTTACATCAAGATAAGTCAATAAAGTACTTGAAATACTCAAGTACTTGAAATTGGAAAGCAAGATTGTAAATGTGGTAAATACACTAGTCACCTGTCTTCATGCTGTGTGTGAGGTGTACGTTACTAAAATTGTATAATAACAACCGCAGAACTCCGAATTACAGTTTAACTTTAACAGTTCCTCAGGGAATAACAGTTTTTACACCAATAATAACATGCTTTAATCTACCTTGAAGAAAATTCTCACTGCCTGTGTCAGCAACTGAGATCTGAAATAGCTCTGTGCTCCCTCTAGTGGTACAAAGTGATGTAAATAACAAGAAAATATTTAAATTTAAGCACTACATACAGTTAACTTTGACGACTATTAGTAGCACCAATCTCTTTTTTTATTGGCATATTTTTAGTTAACTTCACATCATATTGAATGTAGAGCATTTCAGGACGAAATGTATCCTAATTATATATATCTACTAAATTCAATAAATGTTCTTATTCTATTTTCCTAATTACACATATTTTAAAATTGATTTATTAGGAACATCAATAGAATTCAAGATTTAGACAAGCCCAATTACAAAACATGTAAGTGAGCAACTTGTATTGTCCATTTTACAAAAAAGAAAAAATGTTTTCTCTCAAGGTATGTGTTTGTGCTGTCTCTAGATCCTGACCTAAACTGTCTGACCACTTTTTCCTATATGCTATATATTGTATTTGCACAGCCTTTGTGATCTGCACTTTTTAAACAATAATCATTCCCTTGTATCGATCCAACGATATTCAGTAGGCTACAATAAACTGCATTGGCCTGTTCTTCTAATGCATTCAGTGGCACTTGATTCTAGATTTGGCAGCTGTCCTTTTGCCACTTAGTATCTCATTGAATCTGCTCCACCAACCCAGAAACATACAGACCCATTGGCCTAAATACTATTGTGATGTGTGACCTCTGGCAGGACAGTTCTAGCACAGGGATGGTCCTGGGTGACCTTTGGGCAGTGCCACCAGTAGCTGCTGCTGCCATAGTACGACTCTCAACACATTTCACAACACTGGGTATTCACTCTGTGAGCGGCAACTGGACTTGCCCAAGGGTTATAAAACGGTTCACTTTTAAATGACACCAGTTATCTCATCATTGGGTTTTAAATAATCATTACAACCAGTTAAATAATACCAGGAGTTTACCAAAGGAGGCAGCGTGTTTGAGGAGATTGAATGGTCTCCACAGGAAATAGTTTTTTTTTTTCTTTTCATAAATTATTGAAACTGCCTGGGAATGCATTTACCACAAATCAGCGGTAGCACATAAAGCTAGTGTTTAATGCTTCTAACAAATAGAAATGTCTAACTGGAAGCCTGTTTTCCTTTTTGTCTCTAACTTCTAAAAAAAAACAACCTCAGTACCATTAGTGCTATATTTAATTGGGACAATGTCAAAAGCAAGAAATGATCTCACAATTAACCATCATTAAACCCACCTCCGAATAATTTTTTGAGTAGTGTATTATGCCTTCAGAAGCAAGTAGCATTTCACAACATCACATTGCACTAAATAAAAGGCAAATATTTTCCCTGTTAAAATGCACCATGTTTTATAAATGAATAACCACGTATTGCATCACACAGTACAGATGTTTGGAATGATCATTGTTCTGCAGCTCTAGTCTACAAACAAAACACTGATGCTGTCAAACTCCTGTCCTACACCGGAGTAATATGTAAATAACTAGATTTAGTAAATTATGGCAACTGTCCTACCTCATTCTTTGAAACATTATCTATGAATATTACACAACAAATTGTTTAATTGATTCATTCATGAATGAATGAAAAACTTTTGTTAAATTGTGGTAAGTGCTGGGTTTTACATATAGGCTATTTTTACTCCATGTCATTTTTCATTCTGTGCCAGATTTGTGTTTGAAGTAAAACTACACACTGAAAAGCAGCAGCCTAGAAAGGCTATTAGTAGGCAAACCCCTGACAAATAGTTTTTCCCTTGGCCATATGGTATCACCTTCATATGGAGGTAACAATTGTTTTATTTTAACCTGAATGTTAATATATTTTGACAAACAATACTTGCAAAATTGCATTGTCTGTTACTTAAAGACAGGCTTGGTATAACAACAAAAAGGCACTATATGGTATAGAGATCCAAAAAGGCACCATAGGAAGAGAAAAAAAGCACAAAATGTTAACAATTTATTTACAAAGTTGTTTTTTTGTCATACAGAAAGTAAAAATGTAGCTACAACCTTGATTTGTGCAACAGATGGCCACTCTAAAAATCATGGCTCACTGGTTGCACAGCTGCTATAGCAATAATTTTATTGGGAAAAAATAAGGAACAGAAAAAAGACAAATAATGAGATAATAAACCCAACAACAAAAAAGAATTCATCCAACAAAATATTAAAAGCACAGACCCAAAACTAGATACCAGTCCCAAAGTCCTCACACGGGAATACATAAAGAGGGTGGACAGTGAAATTGTGGAATGCTGAGTGGTGACTGCCTGAGAACCTCGGGGCTTGGGTCGGGTGAAGTGTAAGGGGGGGCTCTCAGTCCCATTGAGAGGGGAGGAAAAATAGGGGGGGGCAGCTCCACTCGGCCCACCCATCCGGTACAGTCTTGCCCCACAACAGAGCTCAGAGTTGGGGAGGAGGGAGTTAAATGTGGATTACAAAGGTGGTGCAAGTTGTAGAAGGGGGACTTTTCGGTTTGTGGGAGAGGAACGGTAACTCGGTAGGCTCTCGTTTTGCTTTTAATCATCGTCCTCATCGTCATCGTCCTCATCTTCATCCTCTGGGTCTCGCTTTCTCTTCTCTCCTTTGCCAGCTTCTGCTTCTGAGGAGCGCAAACAAGGGGAAATAATGTTCAAAACATAAATCTTTCATCTTTGACGTAGCCAACATGAAGAATGTAGTTATCAATTATTTTAAACAAGTGACAAATTACTATGTAATCTACCTGTAATCTTACATTTTAAACACTTTACAAGTGTGGGTAACTCTCTGAAAAGCAACAGGTATGATACCAGTCCTTGTTGATTATGATTATACAGTAAATCACTTAATGACCAGTTTATAATTTCTAAACTATTTAAGCCTTTTATAACTGCCCTCTATTGTAAAGTGGTACCAATTTGAGTCTGCATAGTCCATGTTTAGACATTGCATTGACTTCATTAGTTTGAAGGCACTATGGTGTGTTCCACTTTCTAGTGTGCTTTACCATTTTTGATGTATAATTTTCTATTCTTTTTTTTTTTTTATACTTTAAATAGACTACAACTGTCCAAAGTGAATTGAATGGATGCAATGGGAGGCATACACGCAATCCAATCAAGATAGTAAGAAGGTAAATGGTGGAATACATACCATCATCATCTTCATCCTCATCTTCATCCTCTTCATCTCCCTCTCCATCTGGACCAAAGTCTTCCTCCTTTGGTAAAAAATAAAATAAAATATCCAAACCAACATTTTTTAACCATGTCGAAGAACAACTCAAACAGTATAATCTATATTTGTGAAAATTACGTACCTCCTCGTCTCCGCTGACCTCTTCATCCTCTTCTCCTTCTACCTCATCTTCATCTTCCTCATCCTCCTCTTCCTCATCAAACTCCTCCTCTCCATCCTCATCTTCTTCCTCCTCTCCTTCTGCAACAACAAATCAAACTCTTTTCAGCAAACTAAAAGCAGGCAGACAACAGGGATATTACATTAGACAGTATTGCTGCAGAATGCTGTAGCCTACCTTCATCATCCTCATCATCTACACCGTCTCCATCAACCTCTCCATCCGAGTCTGAGGCTTCCCGGTCCTCCATGTCATAACCGTCAAGGTAGGTAAGCTGGGGCAACAGTTTGAACACACTATCTCTGTAGTCATTCAGATTTGTGACTTCACAATTAAAAAGGTCCAAACTCTTGAGGTTGTTCAGCTTTTTCTATAAAGTCAAAAACAGGCACAATATTAACGATCTACATTACTTTAAATTTCTAAAAAAGGTATTAAATTAATTAACTATATAGGCTACATGAGCCACATCTGAAATGAGTTTCCAAGTACTACTGTAATACATTTTACTTTCATTTATTTATCTGTGCAACAAAATAGCTAAATTACATTAAATACATGTTGATGTATGTTTTGAATCAACAACTGTATGAAGTTATAACTAAATATTAAGAAAACGGCATACAAATTCCATTACCGGAAACACATACCAATGGTTCCAATGTGCTAATGTCTTTCAATTTGTTTCCGCTCAGGTTTAGATGTGTGAGGTTGGGAAGTTTCTCTGCTAAAACATCAAGGCCACCGCTGATTCTGTTATCGCTCAACTCCAAGCTAAAAAAAAAAAAAAACAGATTGTGAATTAATTCAGCTTTAAGGTTACACAACTCAATTCTCTATAAAGACTAGAGAGAGAAGCATCTTACCTTTTTGAGTTTTCCTAGTTTAGGAAGGTTAGAGACTGAAATTAAGCCAACATTTATCAAACTGAGGAACTCCAGGTTGACAAACTCAGCTGTGAGGCCCTCAATTTTTCCTTCAGCCGATCGACAATTATCAAGGACAAGTTCTCTTACCTTTAAAAAAATAAAAAATAAAATAAAGAGAGAAAAAAAAACTTTAATTTATGCATTTAGTGTATGTTACCCCTTTGTAGCAAGCAAACACACACACATTTTATATATACATATTCTTTTATAAACTTGTTCTAGTTTATCACATTAATGCATAAATGTACATTTTGTAAACCATTGTTGCCTAAAAAGTGAATACATTGAGAACTGATTTTGACATTTATGTCCAAAATGTATAAAAGCTGAATTGTGTACATTATGTAAAATATAAAGAAAACAACTTTGAAGGCGGAGTTAAAGTCAGTTAAAGCTTTCACTGGTTGCGCAATTTCGTGTTGCACTAAACAGCAAAAAGTTGTTGTCAAACGTCAAAGATGGTGATTTCTAAATTAAAACAAATGGATACAGCGCTTCCACGTTGTACTAAGTCTACTTTACTTTTCCATCTACATATTAATTTATTGATTTATCTGAAGCAAGGCAGAGCTGTGTCTTCCCATGGCCCATTCACTAATGACAAATGCAATGGTTTTGAGAGCTAGCTTGCTTCAGCTAGCCATTGCCCTTTTAAACGGAGCCGTGCGGTAGAGCAGTAGCAACAGCTCTGTCTGCCCGCCATTAGCGACCCAACAGCAGCGGAAAGGACTGCGTATACACCCTTAGTACAGATGTGCTTTTTGTAAAAACCAGTCTTCATTTGGGAAGTGGAATTTTCCTCGTCGTCGAGCGATAATGCAAGTTTGAGACAGGGCACAACATCGTTTTTGAGGTCGAAGTGGCGAAGAAAACGTATGAGAGCGGAAATTTAGTAAAAACAAAGATGGAGACAGTTCCTTTCTCCCAGAGCTTCAAAGACGACAGAGTGACAACATGGCGATTCCTCAGACACAGTATGCAGCTCTCTGAACACTTCACTTGCCAAATTGTAGGTTACAAAGATGAATTGACATTAGGTTTATATTACTTTAATATTTTTTACAAGTGATAAATGGCTTTAGTTAATGCATGGCTCGAGGAGAAACACCGAGCGTCGAGTTTTTGCTGCCCACGCACCAAGCGCGGCGCTCGGCTCAGTGACATTCAAGCGGGCTGCTCTGGTTCATGCGTTGCTGACAAGCAAAGCAGTCGTTTATTACAAGCAACATCATTTGTCGTTATTTGGTACTTCGTTCGATATAAATGCATTGCATTTAATTAATTTTAGTTTCATTTGTGACATATTTCGCTGACTTTGAGCAATGTGGCGAACTGGATAATATGGCGGGAACAAAAAGATCACTTTGCTGTCTGAATGAATTTTAATACAGAATCAGTTTACATACAAAAATGCAATAGTTTACAGTAAGTAGTAAAATAAGATAAAGAAGAGCGATTACTCTATTGTGCACACAAGCGAGCAATTTTAATGATATTGTTACACACTCCCTTAAACTTGTGAACTGCAACAGCTCTAACGGTTATAAATAATGAGCACGGCAATTTTGTTGAATAATAGCTTTACAATGTTTTTGGTTAACTAGTCATGGTATATGATGACTCGTGAATCAAGTGACTTTTTTGTTGTCGTTGCTGATTTGATATGAAGGTTACACTAACAATATTTGGTCGTTTCTTGTAATCTGCGGTTTTTACTCTTGAGAGAATCGCCTATACGTTTAAAGAAGAACACGTCGTTTGGAAATATTTGATTAAAAGCGCCACATTGTAGCACTAATGCTAGCATCAAACATGGCTTCCAGGGTCTGTGTAAAATACACCACTCAGTCACTGCTAAACGCAAAAGAAAACAATTTCTTCCTTTCTGCGTTAAAACAAGTTTTCTGCATGTGCCAGTGTAGAAGTCAAGCTGAATCGTGTGTGGACAGTTGGGCAAAGCTGGGAAATGGTTAAAGCACTGCAATAATGCCAGCAAGCCGCTTCAAAGTAACCATTCAATATAGCTTTTCTCGCCTCCGGTGCACATATACGCCCATTGCTGGAGAGTATAAAGCATTAAGTTTGAGTGAGTGCTTTGCGCCCGAATATAAAAAAGAAACACAACCTATAGCCCATGTGGTCACCATTAGCCACACAGGTCACTCGCAAAGCAAAAAAGTAGCAAGCTAGCTAGCAGGGCTAGCCAGAAAACTAAGGGTAGGTTTTAAAAAGCACGACTCACATCAGACGGTGTCTTGTTTCTTAGCTCCAAGTGGGTCCTCTTTTTCATGTCCATCTTGCCCTGTGAAAGTACAACTTTTCTCTCCTGGGTTTTGGTGGGATCTTCAGTCCAAAGGCAGAGATGCCCTAATGGAGGGAGAATATAGGACTGTATAATGAACTGAGCCAAACGCTAAGTTAGTCGGAGAGAGGAGAAACCATGGAGGGAAACGGGACTCAAACAAAATATATGCACAACAGCGCCATCTCAGTCCACTTACGCCCATCGCCCGTAAAAAGGCATTGCAGTCACAAAACATGACGCTACCCAAAAAGAGCTGTGCTGCAATCTATTTACGCAAAGAAAAATACAATTCTAACCTGAGTGTTTAATAAGGAAATAAATCATCACTTTTAAAGACAGATTATTCAAAATTGTAACTAGTATATATTTAGCATGAGAGCCAAGGCGGCAACATTAAAATAGGTCAAACAGTGAACTTTGCTTTATTTCCCTAACTTCGTTTCAGAAGGTAAAACATGACCACAAATGAAAACACATTTTACTTTTCTTACTATTTTATAATATAATAAGTTGACACGTTGCCACTTGCAAGTCCTGTAGTCTCACGTAGCTTATTCAAATGTGCATTTACCAAAGTTCCTGAATGTAGGCCTATCATATCCTGTTTTTATTTGTTAAATTGTTAATTTTTCGGCATTTTATTCAATAAAGTATGTGTTGTTGTGAAATGGTTGTATATTGTCCTTTTTATATGAATACCAAATCCCCAATCCCATTGGAACACATTTCTAGAAAGGAGGGGTATATTTGGTTTACAGTAAAGGGAGCATTGTACATATGAGGGGTAGCCCCCACTCCCCTAGTACTTCCTGATACCAGAGCCCATAAGTACTTTTCTATGCTCTATGTAGAAGAGGCATAGATGTAATTTTTTCTCAAAACATAGAGGGTATGTTAAAACATTAAGTTATGAGGTTAAGAACCTTTTAAACTAATTTATCTTCGTCAACTGTTACAACTCAGAATAAAAACTTTCACAGACCAGTTCGTCTTATGGCAACATTTCCTACATTTATAGTGTAATTATAACTAATTGAAAAATAGTCCACACATTGAAAGAGTGTGACCTTAAAAAGAGTATGCACCAGAAGATGGCAGTGTGTACAACTACACTTGACAGTGCTTAATGTTTACACAAGTTTAATGTGATGATGCGTTTGACTTAACAGTAACCATCACGTTTGAAATGTCAGATGTGGCAGCGCTCCTCGTTTTAGTGTAGTAGAAAACAATCTAAAAAAAACACGTAGGCTACTTATAACTATACTGAAAGTAAGACTATTTAGCCTTTGCAACAAAACAGACTTTAACCCGCCAAATGCGGTTTGGCTTCAAACTGTGCCATTCAAACAAATAGCTCTCGCTCATAAACTGAGTGAGACCCTCAGCACATCCCCCTTCAGTGCTCGGGGCAGTTGGCAGCTAAGTGTCATTTACACTATTAGACTGCTTCTTTTTCTGAGCCGCTCAGACAGACACACCAGGGCTCAATGTGCTGTGAGAAGATTGATAAAACACACCCCAACTGAGCAGCTCTCAGACAGTGAGATAAGATGGGTATGTCCTCCGTAAATACGCGAGTGAAGGCAACACAGAATTCCTCAGTTGCTCTCTAGCTAATAGTACTCCTCTTTAGTGACCTCTACAACACTAGGGAGGGATTTATTGGACATCAAGTGATATAAAGCAGTTGCTGACTTGTTGATGTTTGTTTGTCATTAATTTATTTATGAAAAAGTATAGCTGAATGCCAAAACTGCAAACTAGCACTAACAACAGGCTGTTAAGATCTGTGTGTGTAGCCAAGGCAAGGAAACTTTATTTATATAGCATAATTCATACACTATGTAACTCAAAGTGCTTTACATAAATAAAAGACAAATTTAAAGTACACATACAATATTTAGAATAAGAAATATAAGTAAAATACAGAATAAAAAATTAAAAGACAAAGAGTGCAGATAAAACACTTTCAGTTGTTTTTACTGAATGTAGACAGAGCTAAAGAGGAAGGTTTTTTAGCTTCCCCTTGAACATTGTTTAAGTTGAAGCTTGATTCACTTCATCTGGGAGGCTGGGAGCAGGCTTTTGCTGCATGAAACCTGTTACTGATGTTGCTTTATCAAGTTATACTACGAAGCCACATAATACTAGTGTTAAAAACACATCTTTATGTGTTTATTTCACACACACACACAAACACACACACACACACAGACACACACACACAAACACACACACACACACAGACACACACAGACACACACACACACACACACACACACACACACACACACACACACACACACACACACACACACACACACACACACACACACACACACACTCACACTCACAAACACATACTCACACACACACACACACACACACACACACACACACACACACACACACACACAAACACACACACACACACACACACACACACACACACACACACACACACACACACACACACACACACACACACACACTCACACACACACACACACACACACACACACACACACACACTCACACACACACACACACACACACACACACACTCACACACACACACACACACACACACACACACACACACACACACACACACACTGCAGTTTGCAAAGTGCTGTGCCAACTCCTGCAGCTTTACAAATATGATAAGAGCAAAGATGCAAGAACTCTCCCAGCACTATGGTAATGGTTAACCAGATAATTCATTTAGGGGTGGGAATAAGAACAGCGAGCATGAGTTCTCTCATGCTTTATGTTAGCCCGCCTTGGACAGTTTGAATTCATTTATCGCGGGACTCAAGATGGAGGAGCCGGTGCAACAAGAGCAAGAAGAGCAGCAAGAGCAACAAGATTTGGAATATAATGACCCCAATGAAGACCAAGGTAACGTTTGATTTTCAATCATGTAAAAATATGGCTTACTTAAGGTAAGTGAACTTTTGAGCAACCAATGCAACTCTTGAATATATATATAAATATACATATTTTAAATCAGACACAGAATATTTGTGCAAACATAAACAAACCAATAAAGTTTATCTGTGTTTGTAAGGTGATGTTCGGCGCCGATTACGGGACAGAGACCTCCTCAAGAAGAGAAAGGCTGAGGCAGAAGAGAAGGAGACTAACCAGTGGGATTTTGGGTAAATTTGTAGACCATTTGTACAGTGACCATTTTATATAATCATTACTGGTGGAGCCAGTGTAACATATTTATTGGCAACACTTAGTTCAAGTAGAAAACGTGATCTGATGCAAAACGGCTAAAACAAATGTTCCACTGTCCGGTGAAAACATTATCTGCACTACCTGCTTATCACAAGTCTAGTTTATATTGAATATGAGGCAATAGGAAACCAAAGGTCGCTTTGGTGTTTCTGTTGATGCCTCAGTACTAGGTCAGGGACTTTGCACTCTAGTGTTGCCAAGTATCAGACTGCTATATCACTGCTTAATATTGTTTAGGATGGAGAGCCCGAGGAAAAGAGCCCGAGCTGGTGCGAAGAGAGGAAGGAGAAGAGGAAGACCTCGGAAAAATGAACCCCCTGTGTTTACCGTTCTACCTCCTGAAACCCCAGCAGAGGTAATCCAGACATCAAGCTGTCTGACCTCGCTCCTGGAAATACAGCCGGTTCCTGCTGGCCCGGCTCTCGTGTCTGAGTTTGAACCAGTTCCAGTAAATCCAACACCAGACCATGTCTCACCACAAGCTCCTGTCCCGGCTCCTCGGCCTGTTGCGGACACAGGTCCCATTCCCATCCAAGATTTCACCCCAGCCCCAGATGGTGTTTCAGTGCCACCTCTCCTCCAAGTTACAGATTCAGCATCAGATCCTCAAGTGGAGCCCATTTACATAGAGCCGCAAAGCAAGGCAGCACTTGACCAGATCCTGATTGAAGACTTAGGCCCAGATGAGGAGGAAGACCTGTGTCCATCTCAGGTCAAACGAGTTGATGAAGGTATGTAAAAAAGCAAATAGTTTTCAGAAGTTTATAAAGCTCTATAACTGCTCTGTAGAAGTCATTTAGATTTTTTTTTGTTTTGTCCATAATTTTGTCTCTTTCAGATTTGAGTGAGAAACCGTTAATCAGTGCACCAGAAAAAAATACATTTTTCTCAAACCCAACCATGTCAACTCCAGCTCCTCCTCCGGAATATGTCCCAGGAAATTCATTTTAATTTCTATAGTTCAATTTGTAGACATGGCTTCAGTTCAGATTCAGAGCATCCATACAGACAAAAATTGTTAATAGTTTGACAGTATTACTATAGCAATCAAAATTTTGACCAACTGCTTTTTGTATTTTATATGAATACCAAGCAAACCTCTAGACTTATTTATTCTAGGTTTGCGCCTTAATATTTGTATATTTTACATTTATTATAGAACATATTCTTGCTTGTTTTTTTAAAGGAATTATAAATCATTGGTAAATAAATTGTTAAATCTTGTAATGTTGTTTTTTGATGAATAAAATGCAGTGCTTACATTTTGTTGCTCCTCTGTGTCATTTCAAGATACATCAATGCACATTTATCCAATTTATACAACTGGAATAAATTATGTAGATTTCCCATTAAAGCCAAAAATAGGCTGTATAAGAAATTTTCAACTCAAAAAAAGTTAATTTAAATCTTGATTTAATTCTTCTCTTCATATTCATTGAATCACATGTAAACTAGTCTAAATAAAACTATGCTACTATGCTAAATAATATAACTGTGGGTGTGTTTTTACTTGTATTTATATAACTCTATGGTTTGAACCAACTCAAATACGCCATTGTAACGTTAACTTATTAGTGCCCTCTCCTGGCCAACTACAGTACATAGTGACAAGTGATTATTACCTAAAAAATCAACTCTTCATTTTTTACATTTCATCCAGTGAAAACAAGTGTCCAACTCTTCTTCTACCAATCACATGAGATGTTGTTGTCACACGAGACTCTTCTGATTGGCCTATAGGCAAAGTACGGACTTCCGCATTGACATACTTTTTGGGTCGTGTTTGGTCGTTTGTGTTGGGCTGTTTCCTGTTTTTTTCTAGAACTTTCTGCCCTCTTTTGGTAAAACATGAGTCCCCAGTGCGACAGCTGTAGAGAAAACCGTAATAAACTGAACCAGCAGGTTTGTGTGATGAGAAAAGAGATCAGGAACCTGAGGTATGCTCCTAGCCTGAGATGCTAGGTTGACTTCGTCATATACAATTCAGTATGTAGTGCATGGCGTATAACGTGCTTAATCCCAATCAAGAGGAGATTTAATTAGATGTATGCGAGTCCAATAATAATTGAAAAAAAAAATTTGCCAGTCCTCAATATTTGTATGCATTATTTTTTCTAAGGCAAACGTTGGACAGTGCAACAAGAGCTCATCGTAAACACATCTTATCCATCCAGCATGCTGTGTCTAAGATTGCTCTGAAGGAGCCCTGTCAAGCACCAACCCCAGCATCCCCAGTAATTGCATTAGAACAAGGTAATTTGGCGTAGCACAACACAAAGGGGAAAATCATTTGAATACTAAGACATTTTTACCGCACTACAAGCCTTTCTTTATTAGTTCAAAGTTATAATAATAATAATAATTGTTATATTTATATAGCGCCTTTCCAGAGCTCAGCTTTACATATCAATTATTCATTCACTCCACAGTCACACACTGGTAGTGGCTACATCTGTAGCATCTGCACACACAAGATGATAAATACATACTTATTAAACATTCATTACAAAGAAACATGAAAACAATGCTGTGTCTCCAATGTAAAAGGAATCATCCAGACTGTTCCCATTGGTTACATCAGTTCCTGTTTCTCTGCAAAGAATGGGACACCCAGACAGCCCACAATCTGTGAACCCTCCAGAGCTCAACTGTGCATCCAGCAGAGTGTCTTCAACAACCCAGAGCATTCCTTGTTGGGACTGGAGCAATACTCTCACGTTTGGCAAGTCAGACAATCTCTTTACTGCAGACCTCTGCTTTTGTTATGTATTCTGCTTTTAGGTTATGAGAACCAACCAGTTCACAATTAACAATGTTAGAAGGTTTTAAAATTGTTTTAACTTTTAAGCCAAAGCATCAAGTGTAGTGTATCATTAAAATGTGTTTTCCTTATTTTATTTCTACAGGATTATTTTTATCTTTCACAAAAATGGCCACTTGTCTGTAAAAGCCAAAGTGAAACCTCCTAGACTCAATGGACAAAAGGTTGGAGTGTACTCTACACGCAGTCCACACCGACCAAATGCCTTGGGCTTAACTCTGGCTAAACTGGATAAAGTTGTAGGTTAGTATTGCGCTCATTATTTGGTTCGAAGGATGAAGAAATTGGAGAATTTTAAAAACTACCACCTATCTTGTTTTTAGGTGACATGTTATATCTGTCAGACATCGACATGATTGATGGTACCCCAGTCCTGGACATCAAGCCCTACATCCCAGAGTACGACTCTCTCAACACTAGAGTAGAAACGTATAAGTCAGACACAGACCAGCCAAAGGAAACTACTGAAAGCGTGCCAACATAAAGACTTAGATGATGATTACCACATCCCAGAAAATAAAGCAACTGATGTGGTTGACATGGATAGTCAAGTCAAAAGACAGTTAGAACAAGATAACTTGGACAAGGACACATTAAAGGGCGGTAATCAGTTTTCTGCTGCTATGGATCTATACAATGTATTGGAGGAAGTTGAGGCCTATGTGACACAAAGTGACCTTGGTCAACTAAGTTCAGAGATCAATAATAAAGTTCATAACTTGCCAAAAATAAAGCCATCAGAGTCATCAGTAGACCAGCCTTGCTATGGAAAGGAAGCCTACAGTACCATTGCTGGCTGGATCAGAAAGCCTCCCGTTTCCTCTTTGGAGGTTCGCTTTACCGATCATGCTGAGAAAGAGCTTGCAGAATTCCTTCCAGCACATCTTTCAGGTAAACCATTTTTGCATTATTGATTAAATCTTAATTTTGTGTAAATTATATTCTGCAGTGAATTTTCTCCACAAGTGGGAGCTGTTGTTAAAATGATGAAGCATGAGAAAAGTGCATTACGCCTGACAAAAACAACTCGCCCTTTTAATACAGGATCTTATGAAGATAATAGACCCAAGTTCAAATTTCTGCGCAGTACAGAGGAGGCTACAGCTGCAATCAGGGGTGTGCTGTCTGCAGACCCGCGCTCTGTGTACAGGAGGACACGCTGCACAGACCAACTGTTCTTTTTCACTCTCGATACAGCTAACGTCACTTGCTGGTTTGGAGAGGGTTTTGCTGAGGTACTGCGGGTCCAACCAGTTCAGCAACTTCATTAAGGAAGTCGAGTGATAATAAAATGCCTTGCTATGAAAAACCATTGCATTTTAGCATTTGGGAAAACTATCAAATGCACCATTTAACTAATGTTCTGTTTATCTAACAAATAAACATTTTTCTTGATTATTTCTTTGTTTCATTTGTACTTTCACAGTATGCTTCTTTTTTTCTTTTATGAGACCAAAGAAAGATATGTATGTACGTATAACGTAGTGTGTGTAGTAACGCATTGTTCCAGAAGGGGGGAGTCGTGCTCTTTTGTGCACCATTTACTGTGTTGAAGAAGACTGTCGGACCAATGACAGCGCTTACATTTGTGTTTTGAACGAAACGCGGTTGGTAGCTGCTGAACATCACTGACCTAGGTTTATTGTATTTATAAAAGTAAATGACACTCGGTAACAGTTTCAAGATTTTTGTAAAGGTAAAATGACTTAATGTGAACTTTCTCTCTGTTATATGTTTTAACGTGTCTAGTTAATGTTCAGTCGACGATTCTGACCATTCTCTAGCGTTAATTTAATTGTGGGTGTTGAACGTTGCTAGCTAGCATACGCCTGTAGTTTTCTTAACAAAACATCTATCATTGCTCAACGTTACTTTTACCGTACACGCAAGAAAAACACATTCCATAAAGTAATGAGGATTTAGTTCTCTTCTGAAACCAAGCAAGCGTTAACTTCAGTCTGTCTCTACGCAGGTTAATTAAAAAAATAAATTCCGGACCAAAACATATATATTTTTTATCCTTCCAGGTTGTGGCGTAGGACACAATAAGGATGTCCTTCAGAAAGTTGAGTTCTGGTGGAGATGGCTTGGTAAGACTTATATTTTTGCACTTCTAATTGTTTCACAATTAAGTTGTCTGTATTATATTAAATTTCTGGTCATGGTAGTCGTTCAGCACAAGTGGTGAGCGTACTCCTGAGAAGTCTGCAAAATGAAATGCTTCATCAATCAACGTCAATCTCAAACAAAACAAAATCAATGGTCAATGTTGATGTGGAAAAAACAACAAAGGTGGGACAATAATAACGTTTGCTAACGTTCTAATTTTATTTCGCTTCTTAATTCTATTAACGTTTTATTAATTCCTTTGTTTTCATTCCCAGGAAACTGTTGCACTCAGTGACGATCAGCCCCATATGTCACCTAAATCAAGCCCACAGAAGAGTGCCTATGCAAGTGCTACAGAGAAAGGTTATGAACTTGGAGATGTAACTTTTAAATCTTTCAACTGTGCTGAAGTTGAAGTGTTTAGCTCTTTGTTGTGTCTAGAGGAGAGTGTTATCTTACCATTGAAGCAGGCCATTAACAACACTCATGGAACAGAAGACACTGTTTATTCTGACACTATGATTGCTCATTCATGTGAGGATCACATTGAGCATCCCTACTTCAACACATGCATAAAAGATGTAACTACTGTAGAAAAGGATGCTGGTGAGATCCAATGCCCAGAATTTGCAGAGCTGGATAATGACCACACAACACAATATTACTGTGGAGAAAAGATGTGACATGGAAATCCTATGACTGTGATGGTGGTGAAGAGGAAGTTTCAGATGAGGTCAGAAAAACTGATGACACTATTCCTTTGCCTCAGTCAGGGGACAGTGAATGTCTACATGAGCAGACACTAGACTTGAGTCATTACTCTGATGGCTCTGCTAACTCTGAAAAAGAAAAAGCAGATCATCTCTACTGCAGCAGAGAGAGTGTTGCTCCTTTTACTAGTGTTTCTGAAATTCTACACACAACAGATGAAGAGACGGTATCCCAACATAACAGCATTATTGTAAATGGGCAAGGTGTTTCAAAAGCTGATCCACCTGTTGTCATTGCCACTCCATGTTTGAACAATGAATTAGATGATGAATCTGTTAATGGTCACAAGTGTGATTCAAAAGAATTACACTGTGAGATCAGTGCACAGGGTTTATTACATCATTCCTCTGAGGGCAGCGATCTCAAGATATCAACAGCTGCAACCACCACTGCTGAAATGTCGGCTACACACAGTGATACCCAAGTCTACTCCAGCAATCCACCATGTCATCACAGCGATACAAAAGACAGTGCCCTTGGCTTATCTTCTAATGGGCCTGCCCTTTCTTTATCTGCAGAAAGGCCTCAAGCAGAAAATCTCCCTGATGTTCTTAAGGCACTTTCAGAGTGTCCTACTGTGGCATCAGCTTTGCAGTTTGGGTTCCTTAGCCCTGTTGTTCGACGAGCTTCTTTAGCTTTACTACAGGCACAAAAGCATTTGGCTGCTGAACAGTTTGCAGCTGATGATTCTGCTGTAGTGGGTGATAAGTCACTAGTGGCTCATGTTAATGTTGACAACAGTGAATTATGGAAAGAGCACTTTGACAGTCCAGTGCCAAGCCCTCTATTTAACTCAACAGCACTGGTTTACAAACCACAATCGTTCCCCCTTACAGAAGCAACCGAAGATGTCCAGCCATGTGCTGTGCTTCAACCTGAAGCTAATAAGCCAGCTTTGGACGTCCCTTTGATTACTGAAGGTCCACTGCAACAGCAGCTTCGACAGATGGCAGAGTTTCTCCTCTTGGCTTCAGGAAAGGTGGGTCCCACTGCTATTTCTGCTCCCATCGTCCCACCAGTCCAAGCAGAATGCCATAATGCCTGCGTGGGCACTACATTAAAACAGATTGACCACAGCCTGAATACATCTGGCCAGTTTGAGAGAAAGAGAGACTTCACTGTAGCAGACCAGTGCACTCTAACTGACCCTCTCCTCTGTAGGTAAGTGTTGACAGTCACAATGTTAACGGCTCCTTAATTCAAACAAGCATCAAGTTTGTATTTTGCCTCACTTTGTCATTTTCTTCTACTTTGTCAGTGTCCCTCCAGGCAGTTTGGAGGGCCTTCCTAGACAAGAGTTGGAACAGAGGTTACTCTCGAGCATGATCATGGTGGAGGCTCTGGTGCAGCAGCTGACAGCAGCTAGAGCTCGTGGATGCACCCCTCCTGGACCTTCACCTTCAGACCTGAGGGAGAAACTAGTGCAGACAGAGCACACTGAACTCAGTCAGGTAAGGACACAATGACAACAGTGGTTCTATATAGAGCTGTGGAAAATACTTTTTACTGATAAAAGTGAATCACATTTATGGTTTGTGTGATTCTAGACTACAATGCATAGGGACCTTTACTTGGCAGCTCTGAAGAGAATCCGAGAACTGGAGACTGATGACAGTTCTCTACAAAACCTTGTTCACTACATGCAAAACATGAAGATCACTATGGTGAGAAAAAACAGGGTACACATATTGTAAAGCCTCATTTAAAAATCTGACATACACATTATAATTTCTTTAAAATTTAATAACCATTTCTTTTTGAACAGACTTCTCTGGCCAGTGATACCGATGCAGTTCTCTGTAAAATAACGCAGATTAAGAAAGTTGTCAAAGAGGATCACCAAAGTCTTGTTTCAAATGTATGTATTATAAATAAAAAAAATGCTCTTTTTTATGTTCTTTGTTTTTATTCAATGTACTTTTTCCTCTGGTGGTGTTAGTATGGTCAGATGAAGTCATTATTGGAGAAGTCAAGGGAGACTCTGATGAGAATGATGCAGAAGGTTAAAGATGCTCTTCAACAGAGAGAAGACATGCGCTCACAGATGGAGGAAGCTTTCACAGCCAAGGAAGCCGTAAGCATTTACTTACAAATGATCAAATTCAAAATGTTAAAATGCAGGTGAAACATCTGTACATCTATCACGAAAATTTCCTTTTTTCTCTTTAAGGCCTTTAGTGTAATGGACCAGCTTAGGGAACATTGTTCCACAGAAATTTCTGAGCTGGGAAAATGTGTGGGGTCACAGCAAGAATTATTGTCAGCTCTAAACAGAACCTACCCAGAACAGGTAATAGAAAACTTTGGTGCAAACCATTGTATGTTCCAACCTTTACAGTATGCCTGACCGTATTGCTTTAATGTTGCAGGCTGCGTTAAATAAGGCCTATTCTGAAAAACTAAACTCTGCCTCTGAACTTCTCTCTAAAACTATAGAGGAACAGTCCAGTCTAACAAAGGAGGTCAGTCTAATGATTTAAATGAAAGCAACTTTTCACTCAAGTTTGACACAGATAATTACTATATTCACTCAGTGGGATGTTGGTAATGCTCATGATTGTACTGGGGTGCTGTGTGATCTTTTAACAGCTCTGCACAGTGAGGGCTTTCTGCAAAGAAGTACTCCTATTCTTATGAAGCTTAACGAGAAGGCAGCTGCTGCGTTGTGTGACAGGGATGAGCACATCGCTGCAAGAGACCAAGCTCTACAAGAGAAAGAACAGGTCAGAGAAATGTCACTAGTTTGGGATTTTCTTTTAGGAATTTAGAATTCTAAAGAACTGATTAATGTATAATTGTATCTAACAGGTTGAAGAGGAACTCAATCAGGCAAACCTAAATCTCCAATCTGCCAAGGAACAGATTGGTGATTTAAATCTGCAAGTGACAATTCTGACCTCAGGTAAATTATAATATATATGTGTGATGGCTGTTTTTATTTGAGATTTTGACATTTATTTGAATCATTGGCTTTTTGTATTTGTTAGAGATGGGAGTGCTTCGCCAGAAGCTCGCTGAAAGTGAAGATGAGCGGGCTCAGCTTGACCGGAAGGCCACAGAGTTGTCTGCTACAGTCTCCTCTACTTTGGCCTCCTACACATTTTTGGAACAAGCCCTCACTTCTGAAACTACAAAGTATGGTTTCTATAAAACTACAGATTCTTGTATTTCTGCTGGTGCCCTGCTCAGTTCTGTAAATTGTCCTTTTCAGGTTACAGCAGTCATGGAATGACATACAGCAAGCCAAGGACAGGGCAGAGGAGTAAGAGGCGCTTCATAAATTATTTATATACATGATTAAATACTATGTTTTTTGCACAAGGGTTGATGATGAGGGTTGATCTTTGTTACTATCTCCAGGCTGGAGGTGTCACTCGGCCAGTCGGAGCAGCGTGTGTGTGAGTTAATTCCGCGCTGGCTCACAGTGAGGAGCAGCTCAGTCAGCTGCAGACCCTCTCTGAGTCTCAGACCGTAGAGATCCAGCAACTCCAGGATGTTTGTACACAACTTAGTGGTGTTCGTGAAATGAATGAGGTTAGACACTGTTCTTTATTGTGTCAAGTACTCTTGTAGCACCTCTAGCATCATCTTGGAAGGCTGCATTTTATTGCATGTCAATACACTCCCTTTTTTATCTTTGTTACCTAAGTTTGTTTTATTGCAGCACTTGATAATTGTAAATGCTTAATGTTTAATAGAAATGGGAGTATTAAAGTACCGTTTTGTTTTTTAGTTCTTACAGATGGAAAACGAGTTGGCCAGGGAACAGGTTGCCGAAAGTGAGCTTATGCTAAGAACAAACCTGCAAAGCTTGAGGGAAAGAAACATCCAGTGTGAGGACCTGAACGGAGAAATTGGTCAACTTCAGTAAGTCAGATACTATTCACACATATCATTTATTTTGTTTTGTAATTAATTCAATTAAACAATAAATGTGTGTTGTTGCAGGCATGAGAACAAGAATATGCAGGAAGAGCTGGAATCTTTGAGAACCAAATTCGGTGTAACTCAATTGGAGCACAGAGAGGAACAGGCCAAAGCGGTCACTGAGATTACCTTACTGCATCACACTCTGCGAAGACTGACCAATGAGCTTCAAGCATCTCTAAAGGAAGAGGTGACTAAAGAATTAATAATGTAAACAATATTTGATCAAAAATAATGCAGCCTTACTGATTTACTAACCATCTTTAGAAACAAAATGATGAGCTTCAAACTACCCACAACATGGAGCAACATCCTCCTTCAAGCTCCTTTGTCAACAACATTATGTTTGCACTAACGTCTGACAAAGAAGATGAAAAGTCTGAACCAGGTTTGTCAGTCACCCATCGCACATTTATTGTTAAATTGAAAGAGCTTATACACAACGCCAGACCTACTAATTCTGGTATAACCTGATACAACCAGAAAAATAATTAATGTGTAGTTTCACTCACAACATGGCTTTAATTAAGAATGTCATTTCAAGTGATTCAACTCTTGACTAAACTCAATTTTAAATTGGTTGAGTACATTTTCTTGGTCTCCTCAGATGTACCTGAGCCCCAGTGTGACACCTTGTTCAGCAAAACTAGTGCCTTCACCCCCATCACTGGCGTCACTCCAAAGAAGGTTTCGACAGCGGCAAATGTTGAGGCAGAAGAGGAACAGTGTAATGTGGCAGAGCTGCTGGGAGACTTGGACAGCACCGTCACAGAGCTCAGTAACACTTTAGCGTTAGTGCAGCAACACAAGGGCGCTCAGCTGGAGGACATGCACAACACCATGTGAGTGCCACAATAATAACGCTTCCAGAACCAGTAGTAGTATCTCAATAATTGCCCTCCAAGTACCAGTATTTAATTTATTTCTGATGTAAACTTTATGAATTTGCTTTAATTTGCTATGTATGCTCCTATCAACTAAACATTCTAACACTAAAACTGTTTGAATAGTCCTGATAGTAGACCGTATCGCATGGATTAGTAGTATATAGAAAAACAATAATAAAAATACATTTACAATTACATTTTGTTGTACTATCTTCAAACTTTTAAGGAGACTTTGATACGTGATATAACAATATGTGTAGTTTTGAGATTTTTTTGAATGCTCTGTTCCAGCTACCGCCTGCAGAGGGAGCAAGAGGCTGCAATCAGCACACACGAAACTGAAGTGTCCCAGCTCAAGCATCAACTGAGTCAGCTGAACGCTCTAGTGGAGAAGGGCAACTTGGCTCTCCAACAGAAAGCCCAGGTAAATATTACACTGGTAAGTATAGTCCTTCCAAATATTAAGAAGACATTAAATATATTTCTCATAATCCGCAGGATGATAAAACTATGTCTAAGTTGGTGGCAGAGATGAATGAGGTTCAGAAAATGCTGAACAAACACAAGGCTGACAATAATGTAAGGCACAATGACAAATAAAGCACTCAGAAGGAATTTAGGCTTTGATTCAAATGAAACATTCCCTTTGTCCCCATAGGAATTACGAAAAGAAGTGGTGGAGCTCCGTCGCTCTCTGCAGAAGTCCGAGGTGGAATCTCACTTTCTGCGCGATGAGTTTAAAAAAAACGGTGGTCAGTCAGCCTCCCCAGCACAATTAATGGAGGATAAGATTGGCTTACTGAAGGAGGTATGATTAAAATGTAATGCCCATGTTGCAATGAAGAGCAAACTTTAGAAAGCACAAGGCTAAATTTGACTGAACCTTAAGGTGGAGAGACTGAAGACGAGCCTTCAGAAAGAGGAGCAGGCCAGAGTTAAACTCCTTGAAAGAGCAAAAAGACATGTAAGCCCCGACTTGATATGTAATTACACCCCACAACAATATCCTGTAAATATCTTTCTGCTCTCTTTTAAATGCAACAACCATATTTTGTTACATCTCTGTAGCAAGTCATCTACCAGACCAACCAGGAGAAAAGTGAGATGGAGCTCCAAATGTTAAACGACATAATCAAAAAAGTCAGAGAGGTGAGCTTTATTGTTTTATTTCACTTCATTGAAATTCTTATTAATTCCTTTCTTTATTTTTTGGTTTCCTCTTCTAATCTATTTTTCCATAAACATTTTCTTTTACAGACTCTGCTGTCTTTGCCCAGGGTTGTGAAGAATTGCGAGCAGATTCAGCAGCTCATTGAATATATCGGCTGACGCATTACTATCATTGTTTTACCCGTTGTATTTGTGTGTTTTACGTCTGTTCTCTTTTCATGATCTTTTATATGTGTTTGTATAAATTACAATGCTTTGTAAAATAATATAGTTTGACTACATAATAAACTAAATCAAAAATCAGTTGCTTTGTGTTTTTAAGACGGTCTACAAAAGTACAAAAGTTAACATTTATTTTGATTTGAAGTGGATATTTATAGAGAATAGGCTATATCCACTTAAATTAACTGGACTGAAAACGTGCAGGTTTTGACATTGTTCCAAATGACTTGCAGAAGTCTTTCTGTGGTAGTCTCACCAAAAAGAATGTTATTTCAAGGTAAACATTTTTTTTATGTATATATCTTTGCACACACTGATTATGTGGATGGCAGAAAAATGACTGTCGAGGTAGAAAATCAGTGGCACTCCAGAAAAATTAAGAGCTATTCAACTAATTTGCTCAGTCGTATCTGTCGGCAGCTTTTTTCTCTGATCGCAAAATCAAGTATCTTTGCCATAATGAGGCGTTTTCTTCCAGTCTCGTCTTGCCTGTTGTGCAAACACCGTGGAAATGGTCCCATTGTTGCGATGAAGCACCCACTACTTAACTTTGTAGCTCAAAATATCAAGTTACCAGTAAATTAATTTTCTTGATTAGTGGATAAACATGGTAGATTAACCGCGTGTCTAAGTGCGGTGCTGATGTCTGGACTTGATAATTGTGGCCGGTTGTGGAGTCTGCTAATGCCACGGCTCCAGACAACACTTGAGACTTGCTGAGCTGAGACCTTGTAGAAAACTGTGGTAGCACAAAAGAAGGCTTTTTTTTTCATCATCAAGATCTATGTCTGGTTTATTAGACTTAAACAAGCTTAATACTAATATAACTCATATGGGGCATTTGGAAAGAATTATTTAAGCCATCATATGTAAGTTTTATAATTTATTTTTATTTGCAAAAAAAAGAAAGTGCTAAAAAGCTCTGTTAATTTCTTAAAGGCACCCTAACATGCTGTTTCAATTAGCAACAAAATACATGCAAATGGACTCCAGTGTATGTTTTTTATACAATAAAGCCTCACAAAACCTATGACCACAAAGCACAATAATTTATACAACAATTCACTGAAAGCTAACCATTAATGACAATAATATTAAACACATTCATATCAGTACAAAAAAAACATTTAAAACCATTTTCACAAACCAGTAAAGACTATGGATGTCTCACAGTCGACAAACCCTGATATAAGTAAATGATCAACATGCAAAATGGTTTGTAGAGAACGGACAATATCACAGTTGAATCAGAAGAGGTGTTTTTTTTTATCAGTCAATTCACATAGATGTCAGGAATAACATTTATGTTTGTGCGCACAAATGTCTGGCTGGTCTATATAATATTCATAGGTTTAGATACACTGCTACATCGCAGGCACGAACCTGTCCATGTTTCCTGGGTACGTGGGATGTCGTAGATACCCACCGGTGTTAGTATAGGAGCGGCAGTGCTGTTGTACTGGGAAAAGGAACCCAAGTGCATCGGGGAGATTCTGCCATAATGGTCCATGTTGTCAGTGGAGTGTAGGCGTCCTGTGGTTGCATATGTCTGGCTGGGGTGGCTCTGTCCGTATGAACTCTGCTGGCCGTGGTGCAGGTGACCAGTTGGACTTGAGTAGCTGAAGCCTAGATGTGTGGAGGAACGGCTGGGCACTGACCCTGCACATGGCTGACTCTGAAAAGCAGCTGCCCCCAAGCCACAAGGACTGGGACCATTTGGTATCCCATCAGGACTGAAGCTGCGACCAGGCTGCTGCATGACCTCTGACCCCTGACCGGACAGCATACTGGCCGGACTGGGATGTCCTATGAGGTTATTGATGCTGAACATGCGTGTCTGAGCAGGTCCAAAGCCTGGGGGTGATGAGGAGGGGTAGTAGGCAGACGGCAGCTGCTGGCCGTAGGACGGGCTGACAGTCATGTTTGGGTAGATGGAGTTAGTATATGCTGCTGTTCGTGCGATCTGAACTGGAGAGAAGACTGGACTCTCGTGAACATAGGCGTTGTAGGTGCTAAGGTCACAGCGCTTAAACCTCTTCCTGCGCCTGAGGAAGCTGCCGCTCTCAAACATGTCCTCAGCGTTGGGGTCCAGGGCCCAGTAGTTGCCCTTTCCTGGCCGCCCAGGTTCTCTGGGAATCTTAATGAAACAATCATTCAGTGTCAAGTTATGGCGAATTGAGTTCTGCCATTTCTTTGAATTGTCTCTATAGAAAGGAAAGCGCTCTGTGATGAACTTGTAGATGCCTCCCAGGGTGAGCTTGCGGTCAGGAGTGTTGGCTATGGCCATGGAGATGAGAGCGATGTAGCTGTAGGGGGGCTTCCCTCTCTGCAGTGGCCTCTTCCTTCTGCGTCCTCTTGGCTGCTCCTCAGGCTGTGGAGGGGGGTTGGATGCAGACAAACTGCTCTCTGCTGAAGAGCCTTTCTCCACTTTGACCACTGGCATTGTCATTTTTACAACAATTGCTCAATAAGACTTACTGTGAATTCTGCTTGGAGTGTCCAATAGTCTTAGTGTCAATTGAAAACAAGATAGGTCCAAAGAAAACAAGATCTTCCAGCCCAGAGAAAAGAAAAATCCCAGCTCAGTGTAGTCCCACAGCTTGTAGTCAGCGTACAGTGAGCGAGAGCCATGCACGCCGTTGAAGTTATGTGTGAGAATGAGTCACTGAGCCCTACCTGAGTATGTAATACCGAGAGAACACCTGAAGGGCCACACCTCCTTCAAGCATCACATGCTCTTAACATACCTCAGCTTCATAAGGGCCTATTGTGTGCAACTAAATCACCATACTCCTCATATTGTATATATATTTGTAGTCAACATAAAAAAGTAAACATTTGACAATTAAAGCTTAATATGAAATATGCCATTATGTTATACAAAGTTTTACCTGGTGTTTATTATGTCAAATCTATAGACATTTTCAACATGTTAAACTAAAGTTAGATGTTGTCCGTCATATGTTATTGCATTTGCTTATGTTCTTTTATCAATCAGTTCATTTCAATAAAAAAAATCTATTCCTAAATCTCTATCTATTTATACGTTTTCCAATGAAACTGTCCAACATCATTACCTCTCAACATTCAAATCCACCCCTAAAGTCGACCTCAGTTTATTTAAAAAGGTTTAAAATGAACCATGTTGTTTTGACATTTAGCACTAAAAGCCCTCTTTAGTGGTAACTTAACCTGGGAGTTGTTTTTCTACCTTGCTTCCTTGTTTGTTTTGCGCCAGTGGTTGGGCAGGCCAGCTGTGTTAAGAGATGTAAATGTTTTCCAGACAAAGGCCGTCCTGTGATTTCGGCATGCAAAATATAGGTCATCATCATAATCCCTGGATGCAACCCGAGCGACAGGAATAACCAACTCGCAGCATGGAAATGGTTCACTTAAATCGAGCTTCGTGTGCAGATGACTTCTAGGGATTGGTGATGATATGACCTGCCGGATGTCTTTTGAAAATCACTGTAATAAAAAGTTCTGATTTGACTGACCAGTTCTGACCAATCTCTGAGCACTATTCTGTGTCAATAGTGAAGACATCGCGTTAGTTGTATTTCGTGAGGAGACTCCACTGGGCTGGGGTTCACTGCGTTAATCTGCAAAACAAACAGAGCAGCTGCACACTCCCAACGCTCATCACTGGCTGTGTTCACACTGAGGGCATGTGTCAGAGCTGTGCGCGCTGAGAGAGCACACAACCAGCCGTTGAAAGCTGGAGTCCTGCGGGGAGGGCTGGGGCGGCTCAGAAACTGGGTACAACCTGTGGCTTTCTGTCTAGTGACGGGATGATGAGTCGCACGAGACTGAATGTTTTTATTCTGAAATAAATTTAGAGAGTTACGTAGTAAAGCTTCTTACATAGTTGCTCCTATTTACCTCAAAAGATATAAGCACAAAAGAACAATAATTCTGTCAAATTTGCAGAACAGATTTTCACTGTAAAAATACAGGAAAATAGGTTTGATAAAGAATATAGCAGTAAAAAAAACTTTCTCAAAAGTATTCCTAACTGTGGAAAATAAAGTTGAATACTGCTTTACTATATTGATACACTGTTGGCTCTTATGGTTATTTACTGTTGCTATTTGTCGTATTTTACAAACTACTTTAAGAATGTAGGGCTGCACAAAATCAGAAAAAAGATATAACTTGTGATATCTATATTTATACACCTCCCAGGGTCCATTTACCTGCAGAAGTAATTATTACAGAGCCTTGGGTTGGTCATTATAAAAGCCACTCTAAAATATGCAGTTTACCTGAAAAGCCTTTCTTTAACAGAAAAAGCTTAAGGTATAATCAGCATTCAGAGAAAACATTAATTTAATTAATAAAAAACTCTGCTAAAACCTACACTGAATTGTTTGGAAATTGATTTCAGTATGTATAGGTAATATCTAATTTAATTTACACATATAGTTTGACTTTACAGTAAGTTAGTCGCTTTAACTTTAAGTTTTAAAAAAGTTGTAGTATGTAGTATAATTTTTAAAGATGCACTGCAGTCTTTGTTTCTTAAGCCTGTCATTTGATCAGCAAGAGAGCTCCGTAGACGTTCACTCTCTTTTTTTTATTCCTGGAGCAGGCTATATGAGAGTCTGTGTATTTAAGACATGCAAAGCTACCTCTCATCATGTGAGAAGATACTCAAAAGAAGCAAACAGAAAGCCACTGCATCTCAGGTGGCGTTATCACAGTATTTTGTAAATGTGGTTCGATACTACGTATTCCCTTTAGTAATGTGTAGGAGTCATTATCTATTGGAAGTTGAATTAGAAGCTAATTGAAAATACTGAGTATACATTTAATTTGCTAGATTTTCTCACACCAGCTGATAATATGAATAAAAAGGAAAACATAATAATATTCGCTAATAATATGCAAAAGTGTGCCGAGTGAAATTGGGCAGTGATTTGTTTGGTAATATGATATTTACTTTATTATATTATTTACCGTACAATACTTTTAGGCTGCATAGATATTTTTGAAAG